>LSYV01000071.1:139833-255205 GCA_001584585.1 Gonium pectorale
GGATGCCCGTGAGCGGCGGCGGACAGAACCCTCGGAGACGGGCGAAACAGAAAACCTCCAGTCGACAAGAGAGGGCGCGCCACAAGCGGCCGGGAGGTCTCACGCGGACGTTCGCTGCAGGAGGGGGAGGAGTGTAACGGCCAAATCGAGGCCTTGGCATCTGGGCGCCCAATCCTCTTGTTACAGCACCGCACATGGTGAGAAACGCATACCCAGCACCTCACTCAGAAGAAACGGGTGCAGCCGGTTGCATCTACGTTCTTGCCCATCAGAGGTGCTGGACCAGGGAGAAATGGGATCATGCACGTGCAAACATCAATTGCGTCCCGCACTGCATCCACAAGGAGCCTTGCACGGTTGTTAATTCGCCTCTGGCCCCTCCCGGGTGCGCAGCACGCCACGGCGCTGGAGCTGCTTATCCAGCAACTCCGACCGGGAGCCAGGGTGCTGGACGTGGGTTCGGGTGGGTTCGATCCACGCCTGGCTGCGGACGGATACGGATGCAATCTCAAATAGTTCTTTGGTTGCGCTTCGCGCTGCGCCGACTTCCTGCTCCTCTGTTTGCACCTGGACACGTTGTCAGGAAAGCCCATTGCTTCTCCCTGCTGCAGGCAGCGGCTACCTGACCGCCTGCTTCGGGCTGCTGGTGTCCCCGGGCGGCCGCGTGCTGGGCGTGGAGGTGGTGCCGCAGCTGGCGGCTGGCAGCGAGGAGGCGCTGTGGCAGGTGGTGCCGCAGCTCATGCAAGACGGCACGGTGCAGATACGCGCAGGGAACGTGCTCACTGGTAGGTGTGCTTGATGAATACCAAGTATGGCTATCAACTGGACTGCGATGCCCCTGGTATCACTGCGGCCATGCTGGAGCACGTGCCAACCGGATTGTGAGCCATGCACTGCGATGTGTACCCCATGACCACCCCTAAACACGCATCAAGCATACGTCTCGCGAGCCTCTCCGGCGGGAACCAACACCAACACCCCTACTTACCGCCTTCCACGCTCACGCCAGGCATGCTGGCCTCTGAGGCGGCCTTCGACGCTATTCACGTAGGTGCGGCCGCAGAGGAGCTACCCCGGGACCTGGTGGCCAAGCTGGCCCCGGGTGGCCGCATGGTGATCCCTGTGGGACCGCATGGGGGTTACCAGGTGCTCACCGTCGTGGACAAGCAGCGGACGGCCAGCCCCCGGGAGGCATGGCAGGAGCTTGCCCAGGCGCCGTATGGGCCCGGTACCGAGGCGCCGGAGGAGGGGGCGCGGTCTGGTGGCATCCGCGTAACGAAGCTCATGGACGTGGGCTACGTGCCGCTTGTGGGCGGAACGAGCGGCCAGTCTCAAGCGGACTAAGCGGGGTTTACAATAGCTGCGACGCGCCCGCCGCGTCAACGTCACGCCGTGCCAGGAGGGCCTTGTTCCTGATGTTATGTTATGTTACATCCGCCTAAAGGCGGGTGTCCTCACGAGCCATAAGGTCCAGGACACGCCGTCTCTCTTTGATAGCGCGGGACTTCTGCTGTCTTGACAGACGCCCTGGGAGCTGAGAGCTGGGAGCTGGGAGCTGGGAGCGGAGAGAAATGCACCCAAAGCCCTTGGGTGGGCCTGGGCCATAAAAGCTTTCAGATCACCGTTAGTGAATGATAGCTCGGCATTATTCCTTAAGCCTGAATAAGCCTCGCATTCGTAAATGCCGCCGCCAAGGCTTGGTAGCTGCATTGTGCAAGTGCAGGGGTAATCTCGGTGCGGGCTAACCCTAGTTTCATGGCAAAGCGTTCCTTGTATCTGCTCTGTGCATGCCTTGCATCCTGGGAACGAGCCCCTTCATGTTGGAGTTGTGTGGGCCCTAAAGGCTGCATGTGAAATGCCATGGGGGTGCGCCTGACTGAATGAAAAGTTTGGCGTCTTTCTCACTCCCCCTGGAAATAGCAAATGTTGCCGCGCTGCCTATCCTGGAGTGGTCAGCCTTGTACGTCGAGGCCTTCGATCGCTCGGGCGGTGTGCAAGGGTTGAATGGTATCCCTCGGCGTAGGGTTGCGTGGTCGTTGCCCAGACTGGAATTGCTAACGCTCCATGAATGGAAACCCAGGGTTACATGACCGGATTTTGGTCCTGTAACGATGAATGATAAATCTTGGTCGTAAACGCCCGTCTTACAGATGCCAGTTGGCAAAAGTACGTTTGTCAGAGCCTCCGCGCAAGAATGCCACGGACCCCGCTCGAGCCTGCGTCCAGAGCCTCTGTGTCTGGTCATATGAGCCGGGCCTGGACACGTCGCCGTGCATATGGATTTGCAGAAGCATGTCCAGCACTACCCCGGTTTCCGATCCATGGGCCACACCTGCAACAAGTTGTACGACGGATAATACTGGCTATCTAACTCGTGGCTGCCACTACGCCACAGCCTGCCGTTGTCACTGCTGCGCTGCGGGGTCTCCGTGCCCCAGTAGTACTTACGCAACAACACACAGACATGGACGTGCCGCCCCAACACTAGCTTTGGGAAGACTGTGTAAAGAAGAGAACCAGAAACTGAGTGTAGTGTAGACCGAGCGGCCCTCCACGCGGCCCGCCATCTCCGCCAGCAATGTACCTCTGCTCTTCTCTAGGCGCCGGTGAAATGGGGCTCTCCGTGAACGGCGGCAGGTTTGACGCAGCGGTCAAGCGTCAACACCGCCGGTGGTATCCCAAAATCACTGGTATCCCCACGACTTCCTCCGTCGGCTGGTGGGCGCGCCGCAGCGGCGCAGTCCGTCCTTGCTCTAAATGGACTCTGGGCCGGGTAGCCGGTCTGTGGGCACGCCTATGGGTGCGCTGCAGATACACGGAGAGGTACATCCCGTTCAACGGTTCAAGTTCGCTGGCGCGCGCATCATACTGACCCCGGATGTGCGTATCAACTGGTTGGGATAGATCCACCAAGTCCACCAAGCCCTCAATGCTGCTGCTGTTATAGATGCAGTGGCGACAGCGCCCGGTCCTGCGGCCTAAGGACACTTAGGCACATATGGGCTTCATGCGGGCACGGGACGGCATAGGTACAGCATGACAGCATATGACCTTGGTACACCTTGGTACACCTTGGTAAACCTTGGAAAACCTTGGTAAAGGTGTACCAAGGTCATATGGGGACGAGAAACCGGCAGTTGCACGCAGGCAGGTGCGACACACACGACAAAGTAACTGACGCAGCGTGTCAATCCCAGGGCTATCTGTGGGAGAAAAGAGAAATCTGCAGAGAAAGAGGGAGCCCGCCTCTACGGTCATACACACCCGAAGGCGCGACGTTTCCAGTAGGGCGGGCGGGTACAATTCAAGGCATGTGACGTTCGTCCCGCCCCCCAAACGACCGGCTTAGCAACCCGTGGGAGCAACGGAACCTATAGTAATGCAGCAAGGCACTTTATCCCTACACCTTTCTAAATCGGAAGCGGTTTCCCAAGTGTCATTCTGCAGATATGAGAGTGATGGTAGGGTTTTGAAGTTCAGGTTGAAGGAATGCGCAGCTTAGGATGGGGCTGAGACTTGGCGGATGCCAGTTGCTGGTGGCATACGGATTCACATGGGTCCTAACGGGCAAGGAAGTTCTTTGGTCAGTGGCGAAACTCCGAGGCCGCTCCGGGGTCAGTAAGGTATGATGTCAGGAAATAAATTTAGACGCAGCCAGGCCATCGCGAGCAGAGGGAAACCCTCTGCAATTGTAACCGTGCGCCTTTTGTTTCGGGCACTCAAGAACCCCAGATGCCTTTGCCAACAAGCCTTGAGCCATCAGAGAGCGGCCACGCGCGGGCATGAGTATAATAGTTCACAATTACGACAAAGGCAACGCAATGGGAAAAGTGCATCCCGTTTCCATCTCAGCTTGGCCGCTTGGCGTCCACACCTATAATTAAAATTGCAACTGAACTTGACGCCTTCTTATGCACCGATGGCTGAGGTGCCGGTTGTGAACACCTCGTCGCTCCTGGCGGAACTTGGGGCTGAGTATGAGAGGTCTAGGCGTTTTTTAACGGAGCTTGAAGAAAGTCTTCGGGAGCGCACTCCACTGGAGGAGAGCGGGAGGGAGGGAGCACCTGCCAAACCTGACTTCGCAGAAGAGGAGCCTTCCAAGACCCCTAATGGCTCCTCAGCTGCCTCCGGCCTCAAGCAGAGGCTTGTGCGACTATTCCACCGCCGGAAAGCGCACGTTGACGATGAGGAGCCGACCGAGGTCGACGTGCGGCGCCCTTCTATTGTATCCCTGGCATTCAATCGCGATGATGATGCCTCAGATGCGCCAGCCCGTGCTGCAAGTTTCGGGGGTCGCCGGATGAGCAACCAGTTCGCTCGCGTGTCTGTCGAGCTGCGACCGACCGAGCGCCCTTCTTCATACAATCTAGGCACTGCGCATGGGGCGCCACGCCGAAGCAGCGCCGAGCAATTCTCGGTGCAGCCTGTCAGCCTCGAAGCGGCGGCCTCCGCCGGGCCGTTCAAGCAATCTTCGAACGCCGAGTCGCCCGTATCCTCCGCCGCCCTGTCTTCAGCCTCTTCACTGCCGCAGGTATGGGGAAAGGGGGGGCGAGGCTGGGTAGATGTGAGCCGTGATAACCTAGCAGTGATAACAGAGCGGAGGTTGAGGCCACAGCGCTAGGTGAGAGCCAGGAAGCTGGGTTGGTATTTCATGCAGAACACTGTCCGAGGTCCATGACTGGGATCTCTTATATCCATAGGCCGTTTTGCTTGCGTGCCTTCTGCTCTGCCGCAGGTGCTCCCTGACATTCTGCCACTGTCCCCCATGGGGCAGAGGACACAGCGGCGTGCGTCCACCAGCTTGGTAGCAGTGGCGGCGCGCCGCAGCTCTCTTGACCCCACGACGCTGGCGGCCCTGGCGGAGAACGGTGTGGTGCCGGCGCTCGAGGGCCGCCGGCAGTCCCGCCGCTCGATCGACCTGGGCGCCAGCCCGATCATGTCACCAACCGCGTCCCTGCAGCCCCAGCAGCCGTCCTGCCCCGGTGCGCCCTCTCCTGCCGTGAGCGTCAGCCTGCCGGCGGTGGGCCGGCTTCAGATCTCCAGGAGCCAGCTGGGTATTGCGTCGCCTCCCAACTCGGCGGCGGCCCTGCGACCCGTGTCCCTTTCTTCTGCCACCGCGCATTTCTTGACCGCGGCTGGCGATGCGGATGAGACCGCTGTGAACTCCGGTACAATGTCCCAGCAGCTGGTGGCGCGGCGCGAGTCCAGCGTGTCGTGCTGCACACGGGAGTCGTCAACGACCCAGCTGAGCCGCCTGCCGACCGCCTCTGGTATGATGACGGAGTCATCCGGTGGCGGCGCATACCAGGCAATGGTGGTCAACACGCCCATGCGCAGCCGCTCAGTGCGTTACACCGGCTCGTCGGGTGGAGGACGCCTGGGCGGTTCGCTTACGGGCATGGTAGCGCCACTAGCAACGGCTGGGGCTGGGGTCGGGGCGGCCCCGATTCAAATGTCGCGCGCGCAGTCGCTTAGGCAACATGCCAAGGGCTCCGTGCGAGAGCTTGCAGGCGTTGCGGGCTGCCACCCGGGGTACAGGTTGTCTGGTGCGCAAGAATTTGTGACGGAGGCAGGAGAGGGGGCAGCGGGCTCGTTCACTGGTACGTTGCACCTGATCTGAGACTGGTCTGGGTGGGAAGGCGTCGTGCTGCCAGTAGCTCATTGTTCATCTGTTCTTATTGCTTCTATTCGTGCATTTTTGTAGCCGGGGACTTCCACGTGCCTGCAGCGGCGCGTCCGATGGTACACGGTCTCACCCCTCGATGGGTGGCACATTCGGTTTGAGGCTCTTGGTGGATCGCTGGCTTTTTATGAGAGTGGGACTTGAATACAGTGAACTCTTGCGTGGGTTAGCGATTGCAAATCTGTTCCGTACCATGGTGACGCCAAGGTGGGTGCAGCACAGTCCTGCGCTTTGCCAGACCCCTGCACGTCGGGCTCATCGTCCACGAATTCCAGCGTTATTGATGATTAAAGTGAGCATGGACCCTGGACGCTGCAGCTGTTCCGTAACGATCGTGCAGGTGGAATTCATGGCTCCTCCCTGTGGGATTTTGCTCAAAGGCCTTCTGTGTGTTTGCGGGCGCATGAGCCGACAGTTATCATTATGCTTTTCAACGGCATGCGCATTGCCCCTGCGTATCGCGATATTTTGAGGAATGTGATGAGGGAAACTCCCTAATGCGCCTTGCTCCAATTGATCCCGTCATTGTGAGTGGAAGTCTGTAGCGAATACAGGAGTGGTTGTATCATGGCCGGTACGCGTTTTCATTAGCTGTATCGGTAAAGAACGGTGATCACATGTTTTACAATTTGATTATCATAGGCGGAGCGGTGTCTGCTTGATTGCTCGCTTACGCAGAGATATCTTGAAATTGCTTGAGAGGCGTCGCCCGGTGCTACTACCTGTGGGGACCCGCTGCGGCAGCGCGTCGTAGAAGCGGTCCAGCTCCATAATCACGGCCACGCGGGTGGCGCAATCTCGCCCAGCGTGTGGGCAAGGTCTTGTACGGTGGGTGTACGGCAACAATGGAGCGTGACGTGCGTTGGTACGGCCAGGAGTGCCGGTCTGGAGGTGCAATCCACTGGGACAGAAGTGCCGTGTCCTTGCAAGGGTTAAATTGAGTTGGCTGGCTGGACAGCCAGACATCAGAGTGTTTTGCGATGGCCCTGAACCGGTCCAGCGCTCTCCTGCTGCGTACGTACCTCGTAGTGAAATGTAACCACGTAAAATGAGTTGTGCCCTCTGCATTATTGTTTTTTCCGCTCAGAGCCATCACTGCCCCGCTGCTCTTTCCTGCTTTTTCAGTAGCGCTGGCAGCTAGTATCCTAAGTTTCTGAGCGGCAAGAAGTATTTCTGGCGCCCTACTGGGAACGTCGCACCTTCTGGGGTGCATGACCACTGAGGTGGCTTACTCTGTCTCCCTTTCTTCTGTACATGGAAGAACAGCCGTGCGTGAGTAGCAGCCATGTCTACCACACCGTGTTCATGTTCCGGCACACGGGAACTGTGACAAGAGGGCACTCGTGGGTCGATGCCACGTGCTGCGGGGGGGCGCGTCTGTTAAACACCGTCGCCCGCCATTCTTTGTACACGGCACCCTACTGGCAACGTCGCATCTTCGGGTGTGTATTTTAGAGGTGTCCTTCCCTGTCTCTGTTTTACTTCTTCGTGCCGAACGGTACCCGACTCCATCTGTCTGCCATCATTAATGTACGTGCTCTGGGTTGGCGGGCTGCCCGCATAGATGATAGATACAGATCGCCGACAGACCGGTGGAAGCGACGGTAAGAGCGGCCCAGCACGGACCCTTCCGTCACGCCTGGGTTATGAGTGCAGTTGCCGTACACGGCCCTGTTAACTCGGAAATCAGGCGTCCTCGTCTGAACCATGGGTATTGGAACTCGGTTGCGGAAGCCTTGGGAGGCTTGGGTCCTTACCATGGGAATCGCCACACCCCTGGGATTGAGTGTTTACTCCCTCAGCACAGTTCGCACGCGCCCAGGAACATTGCCGCTGGTGGCATTCGAACTCCACAAATCGGCTAACGAAGGAGATTGGTACCAGTATAGCAGAGCGAAAATGCTTACTCGAGATGGCAGGAATCCCGCAGGGTTGGGTTATGAGTGCGGTTGCCGTACACGGCCCTGTTGCACGGGAGCATACCGTTGGCTCCTCAGGGACGAGAGGAAAGAGAAGTCTGCAGAGAGAGGGGGAGCCCGCCTTTTCGATCATACATACCCGAAGGCGCGACCGCGGCCTTCCCCGTTTCTGGTTCTCTTTATGTTTGCGACGTTTCCAGTAGGGCGGGCGGGTACAGTAGTAGCATCTGCTCGTATACCTCGCCCGCCATGCCCTGTACTCGGCGCCCTGCTGGAAACACCACACCCTCGGGTGTATATGTCAGTAGAGGCTGCCTTCCCCGTTTCTGGTTCTCTTTTTTACAATGCAAGGCATGTGACTTTCGTCCCGCCCCCAAAAGGAGGGCCCGTCTGCTCGTCTACTAGGTCTCCTCGCCCGCCATCGCCTACGCCTGCTCGCCTGGCACCTCGGACTTTCGGTAGCGCTTGCAGACCCGTAAGCACAGGTTGGACCCATCTCCTAGATGGTCAGCCCGCTAGAGTACCATGATTCCGATACATGGGAATAACGCCGAAGTTGCAGCAGGGGGGTGTCAGTAGGAAACTGTGGGATTGCGCCCCGTGACATGGGGGGGGGGGAACCGCAAGGTTTTTGCCCACAAGTCGGGTCGCGGCCAGGGAGCGACCGGGTTGCGGGAGAATCCCGGGGTGTCTCAGACGCCGAACAAAATTGTTAGCTACCTATACTGCGGCTAGTTATCATCCTGTATGTGTCATTTCATGCTGTCGGTGCGTAAACGGAGAAGGACCGAGCCTGCCAGAACCGGTCTGGAAAAGGATGGGGTCATGGGGAATCCCCAAGAGCCCATAGCTCTTAGAGCTGTGTCTTGTGTGCGACCGGCTGACCTCCTAAGGAGGCAGACCGTTAGGGTTAGGATCCAAAAGGGTACTGGCTTTTTTCTTGGCCGCCCTCGCATCCTAGTGCGTCTATTTCCCACTCCTGCAGTATGTCAGAGGAGTTCGAATTAACGGCACTCGCTATCCGCCCCTGTCGTGCCACATGACCAGCCTGTATCTGAAGGCGAATCACGCAAAGGCCAACGCCATCTCAGTCGAACCGGTGGTCACGCGGCTGCAGCGGGTGGTCGACGTGCTCGCGAGCACCTTGCAGGTGCGTGTCGCATACCATGCTCTTGGTCTTTCGGTGGTGGTGATACTAATCAAGAGGGGGGCTGAAATGCCGGCAAGCAGAGGGTTATAGCGCCATGCCTGCTGGGTGTAAGGGGAGGGACTTGTTGACTTCTCGAATGGACGGTACTCCCGAGACTTCATGGAATCCTGGGTGTGACCAGGTACCTGCGCTATGGCTCTTATCTGGCCTCCCTTCCCCTCTCCCTCGGCTTCGGTCCTCGGGGTGTACAGTCCGACCGCGCTCTATACTTGGAGGCCAGGACTTGGCTTCTCAGCAGTATTGCTGAAGAGGTGGGTGCTTCCAGGGGAAGGTGCATCTCTTCGTATCATGTGTTTCTCTCTAATCAACCCTGGCGCCTCCATGCCTCCAGTCTCCCGCTGTAGATGTCCGTCTAGCCTGCTGGGAGCCGCTGCTTGCGCAAGCGGCTGGATTGCACTCCAAAGATGCCGCGGCGGGCAGCAGCCGCTGGAGAGAGCATTCTCCAGGGCCGCAGTACCGCCGGCGGGATGCCCAATATGCCGGAGACAGCGGCAGGGCCTCTGCCGGCAAGGCGCATGGGCGGGAGCAGGACGCTGCGGCGCGGCTCCCCTTGGACGAGGACGGTGGTGGGCCTGGGGCGGGCTCAGGGGAGCTTCTCATGCAGTTCCTGCTGCTGGTCTCCGAGATGTGGCCCGACAAGGTAGGGCTCAATGCACCCCCGTCGCAAACCACACTCGCTGTGAGGGGCTGCAGGAGGGCGGAGGAACCCCACATGTAGAGAAGGGGCACTGCTCGCATGCACACACTGGTGTGGTCGTTTCATTTCAACACTGGTGTGCCGCAGTGCATGCTTCCTGCTCCAATCCCCTGCTTCGTCTCCATCATGGGAGAATTCTGCTGCACTTCTATTCCAAGCTGATTTGGTCTCAAACTCCGTACGCCCTTACTCCGCAGGTGGCTGACGTGCTGTTGGACCAGCCGCAGGTTTTTATTGACTTTTTCCAGGGTAAGGGCCCAAGGGCAAGACAACTTACCTGCTGCTCACTCCGCAGTTCCGCACCTCATGAACTGTAACCCCAACAGAGCGTCCTGAATCGCCGTGGGGCCTCTGACGCTCTTCCCGTGCGACTCTGTCGGCCGTCCTCCATCGACAGGCCCCGGCTCCGGTCGGCGAATCGCGCTGTGGTTCAGCCACTTCTCTATGGAGGGCATGCGGGCCTTCAAGTATGGGGCGTGGGCGCTCGCACACTACGCACTGGCGCACCGGGAAGAGGTACGGGGGGGCAGGGGACAGGTAACGTTGGCCTCCCGGAGGACCGGCGGCCCGCTGACCAGGGGCCTTCCCAACGTTCCTTGCCTGGAACTAGGCTGCGCGCTCTGTATGCGTGCCGAAAGATGCATGCAGCGATATCTACGGCGGCAACCTGCGCGCACTACCAAGCACTGTATTCGCGCAACCATCGTAAAGCCCATGATGCTTTTTCTCTGCTTTCCTGAACTCAGATGTGGGACCTGCTTCAGTGGGAGGGCAAGCACCCTCAAGCGCCCGTCTCTGTTGCGGCCAAGACGCACTACTTTGCGGAGCTGGCGCTGGTTCCCAGCCTACGCGCTCTGCTGAAGCACCACCCCGCCTTCTGGGCCAGCCAGCAGTGGCGCGAGGCGTGCCGCGACGGGGCGTTCCTGGAGCTGGACCGCAGGCATTTCTGCCAGGTGGGTGCTGGTGCGCGCAGAACTTCACGGCTGGGCACACGCGTGCCTGTGGCCGTCTGCACGCCTGGACTGCGGCCTTTTCTTTTGCCAAATACGGCACATAATGGGTCGCGGGTCATCATTATACATGCAAAGTTTCCATGGAGGTCGTCTGCACATGGACCGTGAAGGGATGTTTTGCCCTGAAGGGGCTTACTCCCACGCGCGGCGTGGGGTAAGCTTTAGCCGGCGGCCCGGAGACGGGGCAGGCATCGTCGGCTGCCATAGCAAGCGCAAACCGCCATGTGAAGCTCCTCACGGACTCTACCCGCGGGCCGAGCAGGTGCTGCTCTCGCAGCTGTGCAGCGGGGGCGTGGGCTCTGCCCGCCTGACGTCCCTGCTGCGCTCCTTCCTGGCGGCGTCACCCTCACCATGGCGTCAACTCTGCCAGCGCCTGCTACACCAGCTCAGCAATCCGGCGCTGCTGCGCCTGGTCAACACGCTGGCGCGAGCGCAGCCGCTGCCCTTGCCGCCGCCCCCGGTGCGCCAGCGGTCAGCTGCATTGCCAGCGGCGCCAAGCAGCGATGGCCAACCTGCCACCCCTGGCGCCATACGCCCAGAGCTTGTTGGCGTGTTTGGAAATGGAGGTTTGAGCGGGGGATGGCTGGACTTGTCCGGTCTGGTGCTGCGCGGCGACGTGGCTTGGGAGCGGCTGAGCGAGGCGGTCCTAGCGCACGCCCTGGCGGTGGCTCGGGGGCCTCTGCAGCGGCTGCTGTGGGAGGAAAGGGCGGAACTGAGCGGGCGGCTGGAGCAGCTGGTGGCCCTGGCGCGGGAGCTGCACGGGTGCGGCGAGGACTCGCCTCGGGCTGAGGGGTGCTCGGTGGAGGTGAGCCAGCGAAGGACGGAGGTCCACCGGGCTTGAGGCGTGCACGTGCGATGGCGTTTTGCAGGGAGCGCGGTGGGGTGGGGGCTGTGTCCATGCCTTTCCTGTGCCCCGCTTGCTCCCCATGCGCATGGCACCTTGCACCTATCCCAGCCCCGTTGCGGAAATGGTGGACTAGGAGCCTCATGGTTTAGCCGTCCAGCGGGAGGGGCTCTTGCCCAATAAGCCTATCCGCCACCTACACTCGCAGGCCCACTGCGCGCTGCTGTACGACAAGCGTCTCCAACTACACGGCTGTCGCGGCGCCTGGCACCGCATGCTGCTCCTGGCGGAGCTGTGGACGCTGCGGGAGGCGCTGCGCCGTGGGGCCACTAAAGACGCCTCCCTACACGGCATGGCTGATAGCGCAGCGCCGGGCCCCAGCGGTGGCACACCCCAGCTGCCTCTGGAGCGGGTGATGCGCGAGGTACCCGGCCTGCACTACGAACGGCTGCGCGGCCACGGCGAACCTGCGGTGGAGGACCACGAGTTGCGGGCCTGCGCTCCCGGCGCTACGGGGAGTGATGCTCCCGTCATGCTGCGAGCGCGGGTGATAACGCCCGCGGTGCAAGCGGGAGCTGCGCTCGGGCGGTATGAGCTGCTGTCGTCGGGAGACGAACGGGATGCGTCAGACCGCGGCGGCGGAAAGAAGAAGCGGCGTCACGGGAAACGCAAGTCCAAGAGCCTGCGCAGGTCTAAGAAGAAGCCAAGGAGGGGGCGCAGCGCATCGCGCAGCAGAAGCAGAAGCGGGAGCAGGAGCAGGGACCGCCACAAGCCCAGGAGCGGGAACAGTAGCGGCACCGATGGCGGAGGAGACGGGGGCCGCAGGTGCGCGTTATTGGTGTACGAAGGGCAAGGGGCTTCCTAATTATTGATCACAGCGTGCGGAGTCACGGGATCTCTTGTGATGCAGCACATGACCCTCTCATTTCGCCTCTCCCGCTCTTTCCTTGCAGGGACCGCCGTCGACGACGCGGTCACAGCTCCCGCAGAGGTCGCGGAGCGAGCCGCAGCCCCTCAACGGGCGACGAGGGCCGTCGCGATGGGGGCGGCGACCGGCACGGCAGCTGCGACCTCAGCGGCCTGCAGCCCATACTTGGGAACAGGGGCACGCGCCCCGGCACCGAGCCCCGGCTGCAGGTCAGCAGCCGCCGTTCCTCCACGCTCGCGGCCTTCGCACCCGAGGATGAGCGCTGGCGGCGTGGTAGCAATGCATCGGACGAGGAGGACGCGTTGGCTGCCCTCGACCCACTGGTGGCGCTGCAGGGAGGGCGGCTGCTGCCACCGCTTGGGCCCACGTGCGGTGGCGGTGGCAGCAGTGGTGCGATGGTCTGGCGCGTGCAGCTGGGCGCTCCAACGGACGGCGCGGCTGGGGGATGCAAAGAGGCCGAAGCGGGCTCACCGGTGCGGCTGGTGAGCGGAGAGGTGGTGGGCGGCTGCGACGAAGTGGCGGACCTCTTGGCCGCAGCCGCGTGCAAGCACTGGGCGGCGGCGTTGCTGCAGCAGGGCGAGAGCTGAGGAGTCCATTTCTCCATTATATATCATACTTGCCAAAGTTATGTAGCGGCGGAATGAATCACGCTTGGCAATGGGGTCGTTTACAAAATCCGTACGCAAACTGGACGGTGTCAGGATACGGTAATGAGACCTATGAGACCAGCTTGGTGTCTGGAGGAGGTGTTGCATCGTAGATCGCAGGCATGAGCACAGGACACAGGCTCAGCTGCTGGGCAGCCAGTTGCATGTTAGTTCCGGTCGCGTGTTGGTGTTGGGGAGTGGAGGGTTTGGCACGGCGGGGGCTCAGGGCTTGGTACCGCCCGTAGCACGCTTATCTACGAACTGCACCTGTCTTCATTCAAGCCAATCTTATGATGCATGTTACTTCGCTTCGCGCATTGCGCAGAGCCTGGGATGGGGGCCGGGCTACTGTACGTCCATGCAACATCCAGGTTCCTCGCGGGTCTCGGGCAGCGCTGGCCGCGTCGCATTTCTTCCCTTCTTTCATGCCAATCATACCTTTGACAGCTACATCAACAAACGCATGCGAGGCAGAGCGCCCTTCCATATTCTTTTATTGCACCGCTTGCGGATTCTTCTGGCCATGAGGCAGCTAATCAATACCTACTGAGCCTCGCTCCCAAATACTCATTGACCAGACGCAAGGGCGCAGCGACCAGGCGGTTTCCGTTCTGCGCAGCTGCAGCGACGATGAGCAGCGATAGCGACACCTGTCCCACCTCGACATGGAAGGTGTGATGGCGCATTGATATGTACCAGCAAGGAAGGCTGGGCTTGGGGTCTGGACTGACTCCATGCCGTTGACCGGCAGAAATTACCGTTTCTCCCGACGGCGACGACACCGGGGTTCAATCCCGGTCAATGGAAAGCAGATGACTACACATCATACGCGCGTGCGACGCTCCTTTCGGCGACGGCAGTGAACCTCTGCTTCCTGGCACTCGTTGTGGTCGTGCTCCTCCTCCTCCTCTTGTGGTAGGTGGCTAGGCGACGCTCACCCCCGTGAGGCCGCAATGTGGCTAGTATAATTTCTATCCTGCCCTACCAGGCGCTTGATGAGCTTGCTCCGCCGCTGCTGCACGCCTTGCTGTGGGCCCCCGGGCCTGCGGGCCCGTAAGAGCGTGCTGTCTTATGAGGTCATGCACGATCCATGGCTTCGTGGCTACAAGGTACCAGATTGTGTGGCCGTACTATGACAAAGAGTTAGTGTGTTTCTGAGCTCTCCAATATGGGACGAGGGGTGCCGGGGACTCCAGTGTTTAGATCCCCAACAGGCCCCAACATACGAGAGGCCTCCTTCACTGCGCAGCATTGCACTGATACAGCTCCCTCACTCCTCTTTGCCCCAGATTGCCTTCACGTTCTTCTCAACCGGCTGCATAGTTTTAGCAGCCACTGGCCTGGCGACCTGGCCGCAAGCCAGCGACTCCGTCAACGACCTGGCCGGCAGGCTGTCAAGGGCGTCCACCTTCTCCTCGTCCCTCCTGCTCGCGTCAGACGGACTGGTGGTCGCAGCCACGGGGCTACGGCCGCTTCTGGAGGCGACGGCGGTCGCCCTGCAGGCGGGGATGCCGGCACAATCCATGGCAGCAGACATGCAGGTGGGGTGAGGTCCGTGCGGTATCACACTGGAGGCCGTACCTCGGCTGAGTCCACGTGGTCTGACCAAAAGGGCTGACCTGATTGTTATCCTGGAAAACACTGGTGGTTGAGTACGGCTGGCTTCCCAAGCTTCAGCCATCGATGTCTCAAGGAATGCCCGCATCGACCCTTCCTGCCCTTGCGCTCCCTGACACTGCAGTGCACGTCTTCCCTGCTGGACGCAAATCTCGCACCTCCCAACAACCCAGCCGCCCTGCGCGCCAAGCTTCTCACTGCGGATGCAGCCCTGCGGAGTAATATGGCTCCTGCTCTAGCGGCTGCCGCGGCACTGCTCAGCGCGACGGCCTCTGGACCAGGCGCCGTGTCGCCGGCTCTGGAAATAGTGGCTTCCATACCGCGGCTGATATCCAACATCAGCAGCGTGCTGACGGCGTACGATGGCGCGCTGGCGGGGATGCCGGCGGCTCGCGACCCTGCGAACGCTAGCTCCCAGGCACTGTCCTCACTACAGGTAGCTGCGCGTTCGGTGCCCTATGGGGACATTAATGCCGCTTAGGCAGAGTATGATAAGTCGACGACCAAAAACGCTTGCCGACCAGGTTTGCACTTACTGGTCAAACATGCCGCCAGCAAGCTCGTGGATCACGACGCAAAGGATACCCTCGACCTGGCCTGCATCCTCCCAACAACGCCGCAGGCTGCTCAAGCTCGCCTGAACCTGTCACAGATGATCTCTGAAGTCGACACTATGTATGAAAGCGTGCTGGCGGTGGTCGCTGCGGCGGAGCAGCAGTCGTACGCACAGCTGGCCGAAGCGCTATCGAGGCTTGGGGGCGCAAGCGCCAACCTCAGCGCCGAGCAGCTGGCACCTCTGGCATCCGCACTGGCCCACCTGGACACCCACTTCCTGGGCACAGCCCTCGTGCAGCAGCAGGTGGCCAGCACACTCACCACCGGCCGCGCCTGCCTCGGGCGGCTGGTGCAGCAGTTGAATCATTTCGACTTGGCCATCTTTCGATTCAACGGCACCTTGGAGCGCACCGCCATGAGCGCTATCATCTCCATCCAGGCTACCATGGACAGGCTCTACCAGATAAACAGCAGCGCTCCCGGTGCGAGCGGTGTCATGCCTGTGCCGGTCGCGACGGCTGTGTCCCAGGCAGCGCAGCTGCTCGCGCCACTGGCGGCCATGAACTCCTCCTTCCTAGAGGCTCAATGTGCAGCCGTGCAAGACGCGCTGTCATACCCCGATGGCGGCGGCAGTGCGCTACCCGACCACACGCCGACGCTGTCGTACCTTTCGTCGTTTCGTGCGGCGCTGGCAGCGCTGCAGCCGCCGGCGGGTTCGGTTGCTGCCGCCATGGGGGCATTCATTGCCTCTCCGACAGATGCATCGTACGTCAGCCTGTACTATGCGGCGAACTCAACGAGAACCTTGGCCGCAAACGCCAGGTCCACTGCGGGCATGCCCCTCCCCAGCAGCAGTACGGGCATCGTAGCGGCCATAGCCGCCGCAAACGCCGCAGCGCGACCCATGCAGGATGCGCTGCTGGGAATCCAGAGCTCGGTGTCGCAGGCGGCCACCTGGGTGGCTGCATATGACCCTGGTTCGGTCGCATTCAACCGCACCTCCCTGGCTCTGGCACAGTTGCAGATTGTGTTTGACAAGACGCAGGCGCGCCTGCTCGCGGCTGGCTGGAACGCCTCAACCGCGGCCGCTGCAGCGGGCGACAGCACTGCGGGTGACGGTGCGGTCGTGCCGCTGTCCGCCACACCGTCAGCGTTCCTGCTGCCCTTGGGGACCAGCCTGACAACCCTTGCAACAGCCGTTTCAAACGGCCTGGCGGCCATTGGCGAGCAGCTCGACAATGCGCTCGGCAAGACGCTACCGTCGCCTTCGCCCTCACCTTCGCCACCGCCCTCGCCTATGGCACACCGGCGGTTGCACCAGAGCCTGGACGAGGAGGTCAAGCAGAAGATGGGTGCCTCCTTAAACATTACCGAGGCCGACCACGACGGTGACAGCTCCTTCAGCGGCTCCTTCTTCTGGCCCACGTCCAAATACAAGCCCGTCGCGCCGACGGGTGCCAACGCGACCACGCTGGTGCGCTGGCAGCTGGTGCGGCGGCTGGACATTGCCGCCAACACCCTTCGCGGCGAGCGCGCGGCGCGGTCCGTCAAGGGTGTGTACTGGACGGGGATCGCCGTCTACGCGGCCGTAATCGCCGTGTGCATCTTCCTGGGCCTGGCTGCCGCGTTCAACTTCCCCGCCGGCATGCTGGCGCTAATCGTGGTACAGCTGCTGCTGGCGGGACTGGTGCTGTTGCTGGCCTGGGTGGGCGCTGCGGGGCTGGTAGGGCTACACGATGCGTGCGGAAGCGCGGATACCATGGTGCTCAACAGCGTGATGCCCAGCACCCCGCTCTACCCGCTGGTCCGTTACTACCTGCAGGTGCGTAAACTTCCGAGGGATGGAGAGGGGTTGGCTGGGATCCACTTACCGTTCTTTCTGCCAAGGTGGGCAGGCGGCCAGGCGATCTGTGGCATCCGTGCAACGGTCAACCTGCATGCAGTAGCGCTACTTCCGTGTGCGCCACCTTTTAGGTTGCTGAGGACGGTGCTCTTGCTGTGGGTCCCTTACTATTGCTTACCTGCCATCACACAGGGAGTCGGCGCCAGCCTTAGCGTCGTCCTGCGGACCGCCGGCCTGGGCGACACGGCGCGCCTTGGCACCGCAGCCCAGCTGGTGCATGACCAGCTCCTGGACCCGCTGTTGCTGTCCGCCCCCAAAGCCACCTTGTCCAACGCCACAAGCGACGGCAGCGCGTGGCCCGGAAGCCTCGGGACCGTTCAGTACGCCCTGGGCGGCGTGTTGGTAGATATGGGCGCAGTCGCAACAGATGTGTCGGCGAACCTCACCACTCTGCTGCGCCTGGGCGATCGCTCATCAGTCATGGTCTACTATCAGGCGGTTACGTCCTGGGCATGCTGCGGCCTGGCGGGCAAGGTCTTCATGATCTGGGTCTGCGCCACCGGCTGTGGGCTCCTGGTGGGTACTATCCCGAGCCGCGCGCAGCTGATGCCGCTTGCATTTCTCGCACGGTGCCTATGGTGTGGTGTGAAATAGTTGCGACGACACCTTGCACTGCCTTTCCCCTTCCTGCTCGCAGGGCTGGCTGGCTGCGGTTTCAGCCATCCTGCTCCTAAGGAACCTGAGCGACATGCCGACGGGGAGCTGCTGTGGCTGTTATGATCCCAAGGATTACCCGCGTCCGCAGAGGCGGAAGAACCGAACTGGGACCAGCGATGTCGGGAGCGGCGGTAGCAGCTGGACCGACGGTGGGCTGGCCAAGACACTTCAGCCCGGGTCCCCGCTGCAATCCAGCGCGGTAACGGGTGGCTTCGGGCCACATGCGGCCGGCGGGGGCGGAGTTGGCAGCAGCGGGGCAGTGGCTACAGCGGCGGCGATGTTCTTCCCCAGTCCGTACACGTCAGAGTCCAAGGATCAGGGCCTCAAGCAGGTTGTGGTAGAGAACGGGCTTTTCGACGGTCCAACGTCTACTGTCCACCCCAGCGGTGGCGCCTGGTCGCAGCGGCCCGCCATAAGCGTATGTGTGATGGACCAGGAGGTGGCAGCTGCTTGGTTTGGTGAGAGCGAAAAGCGCACGGAACCTACGTCATCCACGCCGCTGCGTCAATAGTCCCGTGTGGTGTTGTGGGATTCCATCGCGCATATCGATAGGGAGTACTGAGGGCACACTGAGGGAACTTAGACGTAAGAGCCTTAGATACGACTAACGTCGACGCACATGACAGCAGGGATGACAGCGTGATCCGGTAAGTGAACACAGTTGCGGCTGTGCGCTTAGGCCCCGGTGCGACGTACAGCCGTGAGGGTTGCTGGCTACGGTACTTGAGACTGACATACTAACACCAGGCACTTTGCCATCAGCGGGTCCGGACAGGACCTGATAGACTATTCGTTGGCAACGGCGTGAACAACGCTGACTTGCTTATGTGTTGGGGCGCGCCGAGCGTGTGTTTTGCCTCCCCGGCTTAGGGCGTAACGTACATACGAAGCGCAGGTTTATGAGTACGTAATAAGGTGCGCAGGCAGGCCATGGCTAGACTGGGCGGGCAAACGGAGACACCGGCATTTTGTTTCTACTCGAGTACGGCACCCTCCGTTACAGTTGGTCTTTGGGTTAACGGTAGACGCTGATCCAATGTTCATAAGTGCCGCTGACTGCTGCATGATGCTGGGCGTGTGGCCAAGAAAAAAGAGAAGCCAAGCGGTTGCTGCTGGCCGCGGTGTATGGCAGCAAGAATGACGGATGCTAGTGCTCCTGTAACTACGCTCGCCTGCCTGTATGGGTAGGATCCAGCAATGTCCATCGAAATTGCAACCCGTGGTCCCCATGTGTGCCTGTGACCCCCCTCTCATGCATTGCTGTTGGGCCCGACGCTTCCAGTACAAACGGCAACGCAGTCAAATGGACATACTCCACCGCGTCACGGAAGCAGCGCGCCAACCGGGCGATATGTACAGGTTATTTCTCTGCCGGATGGCGACATGGGATATATCGGCGTGTCCGAAGGGAGGGGTGATATGGGAGGACCCGAGCCAGCCCCACATGGGGGAGCGCCGTGCAGAGCCCTTTTACCCAGAACTCTTTTGTTGCCGTATTTTGGTAGAAAGTATCATATTATATATGTATAAAGTCATTTCTTGTCATAGGATCACAAGGAACGTTGTGTGGGTCGAGACAACGTTTAGCATGCCATCGCGCCTCTTCCTTCCTACCACCATGACGTCCTAGACTACAAAGAAAAGCATAGACTTCGATAAGTTATCACTTACCCACTAGTAGCAAGGGAAGCCGATGAGCCGCGAGCTTTAGGAGCTGGTGCATGTCATGTCGCGACCTCTGCGAGCTTGGGCTGGGTGCCACGACACCGAGGAAGCCATCCGGAAACGACGAAAGGGCAACAGGTTGCATCAGATATACGAAAACTGGTATCTCGAGGCAAGCACGAAGCCAATTCCGACGGGTCCCGATGGCGAGCCACGCGACTTGGGCTGGGCATGCGACAAGCGAACATTCGGAAGCAGGCAGACGTCACAGAGGCTGCGGCAGAGCTGGACCGGCTGGAGCAGGAGCGCGTGGAGGCGGAGCTGTGGAGCCACCCGCCGGCGCACCCGGGCGCAGGCTGCTGCCCCACCACCTCTTCCGCCGCAGCCAGCTCCCTCAGCTTTCCAGGCATGGATGTTGCCAATCCTTTCCCGGCTCCGGCGTACCAAAGAGCAGAAGCTGGCGGCGCGCCGGGAGCTTCCGGAGCTGCAGGCTGATGTACTGAAAACAGGCCTTCTGGCGCGTGGCATTATGACACGCTCAGGGCTAGTGCTGGAGCCAGAGGCGCCGATCCTGGCGCGAGCCTGCTGGCAGCGTGGGCACGTAAGTGCAGCAACCGAGAGTCCGTGAGGCAGCCCCGAGTGCCTCCGTCCCGAGGGCCGAAGGCCCGAGGGGCCGGAGGCGCGAGGGGCTGCCGAGGGGACGCCATATCAACCCCGACCGACCGGGCATGCCGATCTTACCCTTAAATGCCTTCCGGCATGGAGATAGGCAGCTTATCTCCCGGTTGAAGCGCCGAGGTAACGGGTGGCAATGAGAGTGAAATGGAATGCGCAGAATTTGCGATGCTGTGCGATGGACATGTAAGTGCTGAATTTGAGCGCCGTCCGCCAGCCTTGCCTCAGTCGAAGTGCAGAGGTCGCACCATAGCAATGATTGTCATAGCGCGGGCCAGCAAGCTGTACGACAGGATCCAGGCCCAAGTTTGTTTGACAGCTTACAAACTTTCTTCAAGTGTCGATAACCCGTGTCCGAGGCGCCAACCGGGCGATAAGCATTGAAATATCAGCCCAGTTTGACCTCCTCAGGCGCTTGTCCTGTATGTCTTCTCGTGACTGCACATGCATGTCACCTTGAACGAACCCTAACAACACCAAAGAAAGCTGGCCGAACCCCTTCATGCGACAGTCCCTACAGCCGCCAGCAAGCAAGGTAGACTGCAAGCTGCTTGATGGGCTTGCCCACCCTCACAGCTACCTAGCAAGCGCATGCTGCTGCATATGTTGCACAGCTATGACAGCGTGTTGTAGCCACGCAGCACAAGCCTCTCATGTCAAAAGCTCTACAGTGCGCGCCAACTGCGGTACCCTTTCCCATGAGAAATTCAACTTTCGTGTGCCATCCATAAACGACGACCCACTAGTTTGCGCATGAGAACTGCGCCGCTCCTTGCGCTCCAGATTGCTGCTACTCCTGCGCCTGCCCCTGCGCCAGCGCCCGCGTCAGCTCCTCCTTCCGTCGCAGCAGGGTCTTGTAGCGATCCTGCAGTTCGGACTCCCGTCGCTGCGCCGCCGACAGCAGCTCCCCGAGTGCCTCCAGCCGCTCGGGCGCGGCGCGCAGCTCCCGCTCGTGCAGAGCCTGCAGGTGGCCATCGGGCAACCAAATGAGCAGCGGAACATTCCTGTCCTCACATGCTGAGCTGCCGTTGTGCCCGTTCGGAACGTCAACACCATCATACAGCATGGATCGCAACAAGCCCAGCGAGGGACGCTTCCGTCGCTTCCACAAAACACAGCACAAAACGATCGCAGACCCCACCCGTCAGTGCCACCTACCTTGAAGCACATCAGCTCCTGTGCCGCGTCCCGGACCTGGGCCCATAGCTCCGCGGTGCGTCCCTCAAGCTCCCCGTGCCGCTTCTGCAGCCCGCCCAGCAGCAACCCCAGCTTCCCCTCCAGCTTGGCCGCCTTTTTGGCCTCGCGCTCCATGGAGGTGCGCACGTGCTCGAACTCGGACTGCGGGCATGGAACGGGTGCACGCGAGCGGCCCAGCAAGCAGCAATGAAAGAGGCATCGTGGGCGTGCTTCGATATGCCAGGAATAAGAGCCCCTGAGTCAGCACCCTAGTAGGGAACCGCACAAAACCGTCCACGTCAGCTCCGGGATAGCACGGCCATTCCCTTCATCCAGCGTGCTACCTTACACTTGACCGTCTCGACCGCGCTAGATTTCCAGATGAACTATCCACTATTTCCCCTTGGTACCGGTAACGTACACGCACAACAGCTCCTACCCGCTGAGGCACGCAAACTTCGCTGGCCAGTTGAGGGTATTGATAAAAAAAAAGCTTAACAGCTTTCCCCACCTTGATGGACTCGATGCGGTCCACGTTGGTGGCCGACGCCGCCCGTTCATACCGCTGGCGCGCGGGCAGGTAGATGAGGTCCCTGTGCACCGCCATCCACACATCGATGTAGTCGTCCTGCGAGAGCTTGGCATGGTCCCAAGCGTGACGCAGGAAGGTCACCTCCTGCTTCACGAGCTCCTCCGCCGCCTTGAGCTCCTCCAGCGGTAACTCATCCAGCGAGGGTGCAGGGCCTGCTTGCTTGCTCGAGCCCTTATCACCCTTCTTCTTCGTCTCCGACCTGGAACGGCACGGGCGGATGAACACTCATGACCAATCCTCCTTGTCCTTTGGCACCTGGCATCCTTCCGATTGCCAATAGTACTGCATAATCAGGAGCAGCGAGCGCCGCGTCCCCTGGAGGTAGGAGACATTCAAGTAGCAGCATCCATTCCATGCCCAGCCATCAAACCGACAAATGCGTGATAACACGAAGCGAAAAGCCAGCCTCTACCACACGGATCGACAAGCCCCACCTGGCGTCCTTGACGGGGTACTTGATGGCATCGTGCATGAGCAGCGTTACCATTTCCGCCGCCACCAGCTCCTCAGCGCGCTCACGAAGCGCGGCCGGGTCTGCCGAGGGGCCGGCCGGCGCTGGTCGGGGCGCAGGCAGGTTGTCCACCGTTAGCGGCCGGGGCAGCTGCCGTTGAAGCGCCTGTGTGCGGATGCGGGAGGTGCACAGCGGGTGGCACAGATTGCATGAAGGCCCGGAGGGGTTGGTTTCTCAACGAGCGCATAGCTGCATTACCGGCAGAGACCGACGAGTCGCTGACATGTCTGCATGGCCCGCTTAACGACGTCCATCGGGCGGCCTGCTGCCGACACACGGCAATTCCATTTACCGCTGCCACTGTTGTGTCCAGGCCTTCGCACATTTGAGACCTCACTCCCCCATGCCAGTCTCCTGTACCTTGGATTTCTTGAGCTCCTCCAGTCGCCGCCGCTCCTCCTCCTCTCGGGCTTTGCGCACCCGCACGTCCGCCAGGTCCTCCTCCATCGCCTCCTCGGGCTCATCCTGCACAGCAACCGCCAAAAGCCGTTGCATTGGACGCTCACGTGCATTTTCTTATGCACGGGAGAGCGTTGCAGGCGCCTCGCCATCGTACGTGATGCGACCGTTGATTCTGAACGTAAGTCCCATCAGAAACCAGAGCCCTGGAATTGCATTCTGTCACACGCTCTGGTCTCCTGTCATTGCTTACCCCAGCCGGCTGAGCTTGCATGCGTAGTCCTCCTGGGCGCTTCCACGCCCCCCTTTACGGCTGTACCCTCAACATTGTACAGCGCTCTGTGCTTCTGCTGCCCCGGCCGCATTCTCCGGTAACTGCTTGCGACGAAGCTAGCAGTCTCATCCCTGACCTCGCACCTGGGGCACCTCCACCGGCTCAAATGCATACTCGTTCTGCGGTGCTGGCAGTCCCGCCAGCCGCTCGCGGAGCTCCCCGCGCACGGCCGCCTGCCGCGCCGCCACAACGCGCTTGCTGCCGCCCTCCAGGGCTGCCGTCAGCACGTCCGTCTCGTTCAGCCCCAACTCGTCCCGGATGTGCGGCAGCATCGGCGTCGCGCCCGGCAGCCCGCCGCCGCCGCTGCCGCGCAAAGGCGTCCCTGCCACGGACGGTGTCGCCGCGATGGCGGGGACCACTCTGGTGCCAGTCATGCCCCCGGCGGCTCCGCCGGCCCCTCCGCGGACCGACGGCGTCGCCATGCCGGCCAGCGGGTTGGGCGTGGCCGCCACGACGTTGCGTGGTGTGACACCCGCGAAGTCCATTTGTGCCACATTAACACCCGTTTCGCCGCCTTCTAGCACTGTGCCCATGCCCTGCAGCCTGGCCAGCGCGGCCGCCTCCGCCATGATCCGGTCGCCGCCACCAGCGCCCGGTCCAGTGCGCGGCGTGCGCATGGGCGTGGCACCGGGTCCCAGACGAGGCGTCTGGTTGTACTGCCCCAGCAGCGTGCGCGTGGCATCGCCACCGGCGCCCTCCTGCACAGAGGCCTCCAGCGCGCCGTCCACGCCCAGCCGCGCAATCTGCTCCAGCTCCGCCTCGCTGACCTGCGGTGTGGGAGAGCCGCGTTGGGAGGTAAAGGAACTCAGTGGGAAGAGGCTACCGGGACGGTGCTAACGTATTGAAGTCAAGGTCGGACTGCACGGACTGCACGGACGGGTTCCTGTATTATAAAACTAACTACGTAATCGTTCCGGGCCGTTAGAGCTTTCCGTGATGCATGATTGTACCGATGCGCCCACAGTCTCGAAAAGGACGCAAGCGTCCAACGACAGCAGTGCCTCGACCCATGTAGGCTGTACCTGCGGGGCCGGCAGCATAAGCTTGCCCCTGCGCCGCTGCGCCGCGTTGTCCAGTCCCATCGACTGCGCCACGGCCCCTGGCGCGTCGTGCAGCTCGTTGAGCTTCTGGCGCTTGACGTCCTTCTTGATGAGAGCCTCCTCAATATCCTTGCGCCGCCGGCCCTCCAGTTCCTCAACCGTCACCGGCCGGAACTCCTGAAAGCGATGAGGGCAATAGGGTGCGTGTAACAGGTGGTGGCGCAGCAACAGGATTGCGTGGTAATTTGCATGAAGCTTTGCTGCATTAGTGATTCGGGCGCTTGCGCGTGCCTTTGCACTACTCGGTACGAATTGGAAGTGCTCAAGACATCAAGACTGCTCAAGACAACCAGTACCCGGCCGAGGCGCCACCGCACCTGCTGCATGCTGCGAGTGACCTGGTCCTCCTCCTCCGTGTTGTAGAAGCCAGCCTGATGGGTGTACACGGATGGCAGCCATTAGAGTATACAAGGCCAGAACAATGAAGGCCATCCGTTAAAGCATCACCACCCCAGCAGACCTTGCAAGCCGGTGGTCGACGCCTCGCCCCTGAGTTAAGGGACCGAGTCGTGCACCGGCCTCTTTCCCCTCCCACGTTCATACCCGCACCCACTTGCGGCTTGAGCTCGAAGGGCACTTCGGCATTGTAGTCGATAGCGCGCGCGTTCTTGAACTTGCCGCGCGTCTCGATGCCCGCCGCCTTTAGCTCGCGCTTTTTCTGCAACATGGCCAGCCGCCGGGCCTCCTCCAGCTGTTTCTCGCGGGCCTTGCGCTTGGCCTTCTTACCGCTGCGAGGGAGGACGCGTGGAGGGGAAACCCACACACAGTCTTGGCTTGCAAAACATGGACCGGTGACGATGGCGCTACTTGCTACTGGCGCGGTGTACCGCCCCGAACAGGTATAGGCCAGTTGTAACACAACCAAAGAGGAAAGCGGGTGAATAGCCCATGCATACTCCGAGGAGCACCCTACGCCTGGTTTACCTACCGAGTGTTCGCCAGGCGCGCTCGCGCCTCACTGAGCATCTCCTTCTCGTCCTCGTCCATGTCCACGGCGTCCGGCCGCGCAGGCTTGGACTCAGGGTTGGGGTCGATCTCACCCGGCCGCAGGCGGCGAGGGTCATCCCGCGGATCGTAATTCACGTCCTTTGCCACTGCCTGCGCGCATGCAGCGTTGAGGGCAAAGGTTGGACGGTTGGACATGCGTTTTCGTGACAACTACCTGTACTATCGTTTGCAGGCCTGTCGGGTCAATCCAGCGCGTCGCAGGCCAGCATATGTTCCACTTTCAGGTTTCGTGCCAGAGCCTCCCAGGGGCCTCCTCCTCCGCTGATACCTCCACATCCCTCCACCCTGCCAAACACTCCCTCTCTGCCTTCCTCGCACAGTCCCCAACCTGGTCCAGAAGTCGTTCATATCGGTCCAGGCACTGCGCCGGCGTGCGGCCCACGATGGGGGCGATGGTGCGCCACTGGCACGGCATCAGCTTCGCCAAGTGCAGCAGCTTCTCGTCCTCCTCCCGAGTCCATTCCGTCTTCTTGATTGAAGGGTCCAGCCACTCGTACCTGGGGGGAGGAGGGGCGGGAGGGGGTGCCGACGCCGGCGCCGGTGGGTGGGGATGAGGCAGGTGGGGACACGAGCGCTAAGGGCGCCGCATGCAATGGCAGGCCTGAGGCCGGAGAGCACATCCAGGGGCAGCAAGCATGCGACCATGATGCCATGAACCTATGGTCAAAAGCGGGCCGCCGGGTCGATCCTGTTGCAGGGGCTTCCGGCGGCTGAAGGCAGGCGGGCCGCAGGTTAATCACTAAAGCGCAGCTGCGCCGCGCCCGCGATACGCTGCAAACGTGCACGATCGCGCCGAGCTGCCGAGCGGCGCAGTGCAGACAGTGTACAAGGTAGGAGGTGCGGCTGAGCTGCCGTCGGGTACGGTCACCACTAGGCGCGTCAGCAACTTCGCAGTGCGTACGTCGACGAACGCACTGATAAGGACAAGAACATGCAAGAAGCGCCTAACTAGCAGCCCTGTTTGGTCTAGCTGGGTGCCCCCTTGAAGTGCGAGTCCTCACTTGTCCCTCGGTACTGCAGCTCCGCGCGCACTCAAGGCCGCGTGCATTGTCATGCCCTGGCGTGTAGAAGGGTACTCCTTCTCAAGAAGTAACATCTATGTCCGGGATCCACACCGGGGCGCGCACCCAACCCCGTCCTTCAAGCCAAGCCAGGCTTCAACGCACGCCCCGACCCCGTTCTCGCCACCCCCGCCCCCTGACTCCTTCCAACCCGCTGAACCAGCAGCCCGGCTGGACCTACCAGCGTGCCTTGCATTGCTTGGCAGACTTCCGCACAAGAAGCGAGGAGATACGGGCCCACTGGTTAAGCCCATATTTCATCACCGCCGCTTTAAGAATCTCATCCTGCGGGGCCAGGGGCGAACCAGCTGTGGCTTTGAGCATCCACGGTTCCCCAGCTCTCCAGCGCCTCGTGCTGCCCCCATGCTTGCCTCCGTGTTTTTCCAAACGCCGCCCTTGATCATTATCCTCATGGTGGCGCCTGTTGGGCGGCCCGCAGGCCGCTCTTCCCGGAAGAAGCTGGGCTGGGCTGTCTGCCCTCAAGTTAGGCAAAGTCTACACTTTGTTCAGCGCATATAGTGGTTTCCCAGTCGGGGCAAGGCCGCAGGTCACTCCGTTGCGGGGGATCGACGGTGGGACTCTAGGAGCACTTACGACTGTAAGACTAGGGGAGTCTATAGCTGAAGGGATAAGCATCACGCTCTAGGTCTTTTGCGCCACATGCCGTGCACCGAGAAACCGTGCTCCGTGATCGGCAACTTAGGCAAGCATACGTGTGTTTAGTAAACGTTGACACAAGCAAACAACAAGAGAATAACAAGCGGACAAACAGTTTTGTTGGGCGTCACTTCTACTGTACTCAGTGCCCACTCGTACCTTGTTATAGTGAACTTGTGCTTGTCGCTGCCTGGTTGGACTATGGCTGGGACGGCTAGAAGCGGAAGTGTGTAGCTTCGTGGTGACGTGTTTAAGGCCTTGCAGCATGCCTCTAAACATTTTAAAGCCTGCAATCTGCTTGTGTGCCTTGCTGATGCTGAGCCCGAGCTGGGCAGCGGTAGAGACGCCCTCGGACTCGGCAGAGCAGCCCTCCCGGTCGCCGAGGGATCCACAGGACGAGGCGTATGAGAGTGCGCTAGCACTTAGGTAGGAATCTCTCCAAGAACGAACGGAGAGCTCTGGTTGGGTGGGCCCCGCCGATCTTGCTCACCGTGGCCCGGGGGTCCCACCGTGTCCCACCCAAATGGTCCAGGACCAAGCGCTCAGCGAAATGGGTGGACCAGCAGAAAGCAGTAGAGCTGCTGGTTGCGGCGACGGGGTTCCGCAGCAAGCAGCACGGCCGGTCCTTCCCCTTCAACGTGACCGCCAAGCGCAGCGGCGACGCCAGCGCTACCCCAGGCCCGGCGACAGTATCTCTGCCGGGATTAGGCGGCAACGTTAACGTGTCGCAGACGGCGCACAGGGGGGCCCTGCGTGAGCTTGCGAAGGCGTTCCAGGTGGGGCAGGGTGGCTCTGCCGCTTTGGGGACCTTGCTGCAGGCCATAAATAGGGGCCCAAGCAGTGAGAGGCATCTTACTTCACTCCGCCCTTGTTTTTGCGCACCTTGCGTAACCATGGCTGGACGAAGGTGGACCACAACAACCCGGAAGCGCTTGGGTCCGTGTCGCGTGCGCTACCGCTTAAGATACATGTCTAGCTGTACCTTAATCTCCGTTACCAAGCTATCCTTACTGTGCAGGATGGCGCTGGCGCACCGCAAGACATGCGGCTGGCGCTGGAGCTGTTTCGCCTGGCCTCTGATGCTGGGGACCCAGAGGCGCAGGGCCACATGGGCCTGCGCTACTCGATGGGCCTGGACGCCGCGGAATGCTGGGCGGCTGACGGGATCGTGAGCTTCGGCCAGGTGGGCAGGGCGGGGTCGACCCGTTTGCAGGTCTCGGATTCGTGGTGGGGCTCTGGGAGGACGCAGATGCTGCGCAGGAGCAATATCGGGCCCCTAAACCCGGGGAGAGCGCATCCCGGGGTTGCGGCGCTGCTATGGTATATTGCCGTTGCGCTTGGCATTGCTGCCGCACATCGCCGGCACTTCAACCGGCGCGCCCTCCCGGCCCATCGCTCCCTCCTGCACCTCTGCAGCCCAAGCCCGAGGAGGCCCTTCTCCACTACTACTTCGGCGCTATAGGCGGCGACATGGCCTCCCGCATGGCGCTGGGTTACCGCTACCTGATGGGCATTTCGGTGCCGCGCTCCTGCTGGACGGCCGCGTCTTACTATCAGCCTGTCGGGGAGGAGGTGGGGCCGATGCCCTGCGGCGGGGACCGGGGCCTGCGCCTTCATCCAATCCGGTGCTGAAGGGACGGGAGTCCCTTTCGACGGACTGCTGAAAGAGTCGCTTCTTGCGGCTCTTTGACACCAGGCAGCCACCTGTAAATGTAACGGATGGTTTGGAGGTGCACACAAGGGTTGATGCGGCCTATGGCCTTCGCCCGTTCCACCAGTTGAAGGGTCTCCCGCTATCCCGCACTCAGGTCAGTGACTTGGCGGCTGGCTCGACGCAAGGCACCCTCGGAGGCAGCTTTGCTGGTAGCTCACCACGCGGCTTCGCCACCGCTTCCGCCGATGGCGAGGCGGGCGCAGGCGGCGACGGCACAGACGCCGGTAGCAGCGACCGCGGGCCAGCCGGCTCCGGCGGCGCAGCTAGCGGCGGGCCTGGCACCCCAATTGAACCCGGCATGGCCGTGACGGCGTCCGCGTCGTCGGCCCCCTCCGGCTCGTTGCCCCACGTAGAGCGCATTCGCCTGCACCTGCAGGCTGCTGCGGGGGGCCTCCGCAGCGAGAGGCACCGCGAGGTGGTGCAGTACTACCAGTACAGCGCTGACAAGGGGAATACGGAGGCGCAGACG
Source organism: Gonium pectorale (assembly GCA_001584585.1). NCBI lineage: Eukaryota > Viridiplantae > Chlorophyta > Chlorophyceae > Chlamydomonadales > Volvocaceae > Gonium > Gonium pectorale. The sequence continues at coordinate 168,868 of LSYV01000071.1, forward strand.
GCGGTCGGGCAGGTGGGCGACATGGGGCTGCTGTCGGCTGTGATCAGCGGACGGGGCTGCGGGCTTCTTACTCGGCAGGGTGGGCGTAGATAAGGTACACTCTCCTTGCAACGGGATAAATGCTGCTGGTGCCCAGCTCGTCGTTATTCGTACCCATTCCCTTTCAACTCCCCTCGCAACCAGTGTCTTTGGCTTGCGCCTTACGGTCCTGCATGGGAAACCCTGCCGCCCGTTGAACGTATCTGCTGTGACTTTCTGCAATCTGCGTGGCTGAGGGAACGCGCTTGGACGACGCACCTGACCCCAGGATGCTGCCCCGCTCGTCCGCAGGTGCTTAACTACGGGACGCACGGAGTTGACCGTGACCACGCGGCCGCCATGGCGTACTTCAAGATGGCGGCCGCGTCGGGCGACGTGGACGCGATGGCCCACCTGGGCTCAATGTATGCCAATGGCTACGGCGCGCCGCGCTCGTACGAGACGGCGGTGGAATGGTGGACGCGCGCTGCCCGGCGGCACCACGGCACTGCGTACTTCGGGCTGGGCTACCTCTACCTGACGGGTCGAGGCGTGGCGCAGGACTTTGACAAGGCCTTCCAGTACTTCAGCAAGGCGGCGGAGCAGGTCACGGCAGGTGGGGTTTTCGCGGCGGGACGGGGCGATGCGGATGCCCCGGGCCACAGGTTTCTCACGCCTGAAAGGGCGCTCTGGGCCGTATCATCCTGAGCCAGAGTGCGGCAGGAAGCAGTGCGGCATGTGGATTGATGGGCGCGCTGCTGGTTGCCTGAATCGCACATCCCGACCCGAGCGCTGACTTGGGTGCGTACGGCCGCCCGTTTTGCTGCTATCCAAAACTTGACGTGGCCCACTGCAACCCCTCCTCGCATCCGCAGATGCGCGGGCGGATGCTCTGTTCTACATGGGCGTCATGCACTTGCGCGGATATGGTGTACGGAGGAAGAGCGTGCAGCGCGCTCTGTCATACTTCACGCTGGCGGCTCACTCGGGCCACAGCCTGGCGCAGTACAACGCCGCCGTGATGCATTTAGCGGGCAAGGGAACCCCACGGTGAGTGTGGGCGACACGTTGCAAGGGAGGTGACCTCTGGAGACACAAGAGCAGCAGATGGCACAGCGGCGTGTTTCCTGCCGATATGTTTAGCCCGTGGTTGAGCTATGCTCCGCCGACGGAGGGAGCAGACGTACAGAAGTTACTGTGTGACAGCATGTGCATTACCTGATGCAAGGTATGCTCCTTGGCCGCCTGGTGGCAAGTGGCCAGCGCTTACTGTGTTTACATACGCGTCAAGCAGCGTTGGCGCCCTAACCCACAGCCCAGCCATTCCGGGCTCCCTGGCCCGATGCGTGGTACTGCACGCCGTGTTGGGCCATCGCTACCCCCTTCCCGTGCCTCCCTTCCCTCCCCTCTGGCTGCAGCAACTGCAAGCCCGCAGTTGCGCTGCTTAAGGCGCTGGCGGAGAAGGGCCCGCTGGCAGCCGCCGTGCAGCTGGGCCACGAGCACTTTTTCCGTGGGCGGTACGGCATGGCGCTGCTGTCTTACCTGCGCGCCGCGGACCTTGGGCTTGAGGTGGCACAGTCCAACGCCGCCTGGATGCTGGAGCGAGGATACGTGCCGGGTGAGGCCTCAGGCGTCGGTCCAGGGTGCAGCGGGGGTGCCCTAGCCTCCTCGGCAAGGAATTCGGCGCTTTATAGTTTTGGGCTTTCCTGTCGACGTATCTTGCCCTCCCCTTGCCCCCTGCCGGCTCTCTTCCAGGCGCCAACGCCAGCTCGCTGGCCTTCTCTCTGTACAAGCAGTCCGCGGCGCAGGACAACGTGCACAGTCTGCTCTGCATGGGCGATGCCTACTTCTACGGCCGCGGGGTGGAGCAGGACTGGATCCGGTCCGCCGCCATCTACTACGAGGCTTACCAGGTGTGCTGCTTTGCGGGCAGACAAGGCTCGGCGCATTCATTCCTCATACAGCAAGTCCAAGTTCAGCTTGTGTGCGACCCGGCGTTAGCGCAATTGCCAAGTCTGCCAGTTGCCAGTTTTCTAAAGCCCCTGGCTTCACGGACGTGTGGGCATACCTAGTGCCCACGTGGCGCCCTCACCTTGAGAGCACTACGCCCGTTGACGGCGGTGGCCGCGGCCCTGGCCAGCTAGCAAGAGCATGCGCGTACAGCTGGGCGTCGCGGGGTTCACTCCGAGGGCGTGCGTGTGTCCGAATTGTTTGGCCCCGTCCTCATGCCACCGATGACCGATCTGCCCATCACCTTATGCCGGTTATCGCGTTCACATGACCCTATACGGCTGCCCCAGGAGCGCTCCCCCGAGGCCATGTTTAATCTAGGCTTCATGCACGAGTTCGGGGTTGGGGTGCCGCGGGACCTACACCTCGCGGAGCGCTTCTACAACATGGCGCGGCATACACACGTGAGTCGAGGGGCGGGGCATCGAATAGGATCGAGGGCGGCTAATGGCATCGTTGCCGACAGCCGGGAGGTGGAGCGAGGGGACGCGGATGGCGACTTGGAAAACAGCGACAAGCGGTGCTTCGCATAGCGTGACCCTGGCGTACTTATTGTCGTACGTGCTTGTCAATTGCGAGACACTATTGAGGAAGGCGAAATGTGTGCCGAAGTATCGGGTTCACGGTCCTGAGGCGGCACCCGTCCTCCATGCAGGTGGCACAGGAGTGCGGCCACTTGTAGTTCACCCGTGCGCCCTTACGCTCGCCCCTCGCCCCTTGCCCCTCAGGCGGAGGCGTTCCTGCCCGTCGTGCTGGCCAACGCCTGGCTGCGCGTGCACGGCTGGTGGGACAAGCTGCGGCCGCACCTGCCAGCTGCCCTGGACGGGCTGTGGGGCTCGATCTTTGCGCTCCACGCGCCCCACACCAGCCTGTTCGGACCTTGGACGGCCCGCTTGCAGCGGCTGCTCCCCAACGTGGCCCTCTTCCGCGCGGAGGTGCTGCTGGTGCGCTGGGTGGAGCTGTCGGGGCTGGCCGGCCTGGGCGGCGCCCTGAGGTCGGAGGACGCGGGCGAGGGCGCCATGCTGCTGGCACTCATGGGCGGGCTGCTGCTGGTCATGTGGATGCGCAAGCGCCGCGCAGAGGCCCGGCGGGCGCACATGCAGGCGGAGGCGGCGCGGCTGCTGGAGCTGCAGCGGCCGGTGGCGCCGATGGTTCCGCCATTGGCGGCACATTCGCTGCACCGTCATGGGCACCGGCATACAGCGGCGGCGGGAGCGGCGGTTGGGCTGCAGGAGGAACACCGATTGGGCGCAGCGCATGAGCGGCTCGTGGCGGGCAGTGGCGGCGCCGGCGACGAGGTCCGCGCGGGTGGTGGCGGGGCGGACGGGAGTGGGAGCGCGCCTCGGTCCGCCAGCGGGCACTCAGTGACGGAAGGAGAGGGTGCGTCCGCGTCGGCGGTCGTTCACGGGAGCGGGCTGGCGGAGGTGGCGCAGCGTCAGGAGGACGTATCGGGGTCAGACGGCATCACCGCTGAAGTGGCCGGAGGCGGTGCTGCAGCGGAGTAGCGGACGGCTGGAGCGCCGGACGGCGCAGCAATTGTGATCACTGCTGAGTACAGGGCCATCCAGAGCAATGCATTCATTGCTGGTGTTGCAATTGAATAGATGTGTCGAGGAAGTGTGGGTGTGAATCAAACGGTGGGCCGGGCAAGCTCTGGCATTTAAGGAGGCTGGGTCCACACAGGCGCAGATATTGGTCATGTCGTGTAACGGCTTCACGCGGAGTTCGCGCCGTGTTATCAGGCGTATGTTCAATGCAACTTGCTAGCTCTGAGGCACCGGTATGTCGCGCTTTTGCAATCCCACAAGAAAATTACAAGACAGATCGTGACAGGCACAATTCAGGGAATAATAATCATTCTCCCGTAAAAGACATTCCCACAGCAGCGGCGACAGAGCGCAACTGCACAAACAATGACGGATGAGAGCATAGCGTGCGGCAAGCAGGGCAAGTTGTACACGTCAGCGGTGCCATCTGAACAAGCTCACTGATGCATGCTCTGGCACGTGGCGCGTTGGCAGCGCCTCTAACGTGTGTAAATCAAGACTGTAGCCATCAAAAGCACCGTTGCATAATGCGGCCGTCAGTTACTGCAGGAGCAACAGTGACAACTAGAAAACCGCCACAGATGCAAAGCCTAGGCTGCTGGCATGTGCTCCACTGAACATCGCCTTCCCCTCCAGTGCGCACACCAGCGCCAGGGTCATGCAGGCATCTATTACTTCTCACCAAGATGACAGCTCTCCCTGCAATGCACCGAGTCGTCCGGCCCGAGTCCGGAATGAGTCTGTACATGGAGCAAGGTCCCCGCTAATTGCCCTGCGCTGGCCGGTATGCCTCGCTCAAGGGCTGTGGTGACCCGGTTCGCACGGCGGCGGCCTACCGTCGCCGCACTGACAACAACAAATACACAAATGCTACTGTACCGATGCAGCAGAATCCAATCGCAGGATCCGCCCGCATTGCTGTTCAACGTAATACATACCGAAGGAGGGAACACCAACATCTATCAGAGGCCCAAGATGAGTCCACATACAATCCTGAATCCTTGCCCTGCCCTAAAACGTTTAACAGCTACTGGCAGAAACGCAGTGCACAACCAGAAGATGCATGCAGCTCAGTGCGTTATTGGCGTCACCACGCGGCATGCAGATGCCGAGCAAGCACCCATACTGCGCATCACTTGCATGCGACAATAGGATTGCAGGTCACACGTCTAGCTACCCCTACGCCTAGAGTTCTAGCGGGATGCGCCGTGCTGCGCCATGCTATAGCGAACGGCCGGGAGGGCCAGCTTAACTGCCGTTATTGCGCTGTGACTCCAGATCGGCCCGTGCCAACTGCGCCGCCTAGTGCTCCGTGTCGTCGGAGGCCCCGTGGTCCGTCCAGCCCACGTGCTCAGCGATGCGGTTGCTCACCTGCAGGGGCGCGCCACAACAAGACACAAGGGCGCGTCATGCATCACGCCCTACGAGCCAAGGAGCCGCCCACATATCTCATACGCTGCTGCTGCTGCAGCGCGACGCCATCGCACACGTGTTACGACAGTCAGAAAAGAGAAATCCCATGCGAGAGGACCCACCAACGTGCTTGGCAGCCGCAGCAAAGTGCGTCACCATTGCCACGTATGGGATCTGACTGATACTAGACACCTCTCTGTCCAGATAGTTCCAAATGCTTCTCACACACACTGCTGCTGTCATACGGTTGACACGGTAGCCCTTGTGGCTGCGTATTGCGATGACGGGTCGCGATGGAGCTACGGCCGCAGATCTTGCCTGTGGCGAACTATTCTGTTGTGTGGCTACCCGAAGCAAGCCGCTGCCGTGGTGCGGGTGTTTCGGTTCCGCAACACGGAACATGTAGGGAAGGATAGGGATCCGGAAATATGCTCCGCTTACGTCCCAGCATTAGGCCCGACCCTCTACCCCCGGTCGCACCTGCATTGTGTTCATGAAGGCGTTCAACGCGTCCACGCGAGCCTGGAAGGACGGCCGTTTCATGTTGGGGGTTCCTGCGGTGTGCGGCCGGCGGGAGGGGTCTCAACGGTTTATGGCAAAGCAGAGCACTGCAATTTGTACAATGCTTGATTGCGTCCCCGCGCCACCGCACACAAGGATAGTAGAAGCCGGGGACCCCTGAACACCGGCTTTTCACGGGGAACCCTCCCCATGCCTTGTGCTATCCCTACACAGGCCTCCCGGCATACCACCCTCCGCCGCGAGCTCACCCTGGCCAGGCCGCTCGGGCTCCTCGGCCGGGTCAGCGTCTGTGAAAATCGGATCCAGAATATGATGTAATGGGGAGAAGTAACCGTGATGGGACTGAGTTTGGGGTTTATGGCGACAACGGGGACGGCGGATTGCGGAGCGAAATCATGCATAGCACCCTTGGCAGTGCTATGCGTTTATGGCCCAACGTGGGTTGCCAGAAGACGCCAGCTGCGTGAGACACTGCGCCGCACCGGTCTCTGCGCCGCCAGCGCCGCCGCCAGCGGTCGAGCTGCACTGGCCAGGCCACCATGACCCTCCAGCATATCTTCAGCATGCAAGAATGCCCGGATGCGCGCCCGAGTTGGCCATGCAACGTATGACACACTTACCCGCGTAGCCGACGTACGAGCTGCTTCGCCTGGCGAACATGGCCTGGTCGTGCAGGTAGTCGTCTGCGGGGAAGCAAGCGGGGCCCCAGGGCGCCTGCCAGGTTCTCATCCCGACGGACCGCAGGGTGCAGGTGGTCGCACAACGGCAAGGGTCTTCTGAGCAACCCGGGTCCCGCTGGCAGACTTGCGAGGACACCGCCCGCGCTGCTCACCGCTAGCTGAGATGGGCCCAACAATCTTCCGGATGAGCCCGTTCTTGAGTGAATACACCTTGGATCGGGTGGGGAGGCGTGGATGGCAAAACGCCGGCATGCGTCAACAGGCGTACTGACATAACTCACTTTCGCCAACATCACCTACCCATGTTTCGGCCTGTGGGCCCATTCCGCCATATCAAGGAGCCCAACACGCTCCACAACACCAGCCAACCATCCGAGCCCACTCCGGGGAAGGCTTACTAACCCACGCCCCGCCGTGCCCCACGCACCAGTCCATACACGTGCAGCGACTGCCCCTTGTCCCAGGCGCTCTGCACTACGGGTGAGGTGCACACGTTGAAGGTCTGGCGGAGCACGTTGAGCTCGCACAGCCTGGCGAGGGGCGAGGGGGCGGGGAGGTGGGGCACAGGTGGGGGTGAGGCAGGGTCGGGGCGGGGCGGGGTGCGGTCGGCGAAGGGCGGGACCAACGCCATCTCGCCGCGCAGCAGGGCACCCGCCAAGGTGAAGCATAGACCTGGAGGCGCGACGGAGCTCTACGCAGCAACCACATTGCAGCCACGCACTCTTCTAATGCCTGAAGGTGCAGGTTGGCAAACAGTGAAACAAAGGTCATACCGTTATAGAACTGACAGTGTAATAGGGTCGATAGTCAACGCGTTCCCCACCTGTCGACCTGCGAGTCCAGGTCTGGCAGGGCCATCAGCTCCGCCGAGTGCTCGTCACGGCACTGCCGAATGTCTGGGGAGGGAGACAGGGCCAGCGCAAGGGAGGGGCAGAGGGGTTCATGAAGGGTGAAAGCGGGGCCGGGAGCTAAAGATGAGCAGCGAATGCAACTCGCAGGCAAGGGGTGGGCAAGGAGCGGGCGAGGCCGCGGAGCATGTGCCGAAGAGTCCCTTTCGCAGACAGCTGGAGGGCAGGATGCGTGGGTGACGACTCGACACAGCCGAACAGGCCATCGAACACATCGGACAATCCCTCTTCAACGTACTCCCGCGTTCTCCCGGCCACCAGACCTGCAGAGCATGCCGATGCGCAATGCTAGCGCCCTGAACCTCTGCCCCCGGTCCACCAGCGCACCCGAGATCCAGCAGTTGACCAGGTTATGCGTCTTGGAGGGCATCTTGATGGCGGCCTTGACCGCACCGCAGCCGTAGTGGCCGCACACGATCACGTTGCGGACCTGGGCGACGTGGGGCGCACGAGCTGGGTGAGGTGCTGGTTGCGCGTCCCATCTTTGGACGCGGGGCACACCAGAGGTGAGCGGTCAGCTACACAAAGCGGAGTGCATGTGCGAGGGCCGCTCCGGAGACAACGATGACCGCGTGGAACGGGCCACGGCACCCAGCCAGCCAGCTCCGGTGGGGGATAGCCCTGCGCTGCACGGATGCCGCAGCAGCTGCTCGGATTGACAGTCGGCAGAAGTGGCAGTCGCTCATTTGGAAGGACAGCACCGAAGGCCAGCGTTGGCCGGGAGGTGGTAGCACCGCCCTGGGACGCGCACACATGCACCCTGTGCGGTGCGGCGCAACCCGCGCCACACAAGAGCCGCTGAACTGAAAGCCTGACGCCATTTACGCCAGCCGATAGTCCACCACCGTAATTCCTTTTGCGGTGCAGAGCCGCCTGCTCACTCGCGCCCACAGACGGTCCCCTGCCCGAGCCCCCATCCTTCCTTGCCTTGAGCTCCTTGACTGCGTACTCGAGGCAGCTCATGCAGTTGACGTCCGTGTGGATGGCCATGTTGCCCACGTTGCGCTGCACAAACACCTCGCCCGGCACCAGGCCTAGGATGCACGAGGCCTGCGACCGTACGCAGTACACACGCGTAGAGCACCAGGAGCGCAAGGGGCGAGGGTGAGACGATGTTCAGTCATTTGCGGCCTTGCAATGCATGCATACCGTACGGGCTTTAGTCGCCGCGACCCCCGGGTCCCATTGTGCGCAAGAGCAGGTTCGAGTCATTTCCCTGAGATCGGAGATTTCGGAGCCAGCTGCAGTCGTGTGGCCGCCCTGTGCCCGAAGCAAGAAACGGCCACGCAGACGGGGACCTGGCCACAAGCCGTACCTTCACGATGTAGGCCCAGGTCAGGAGCGTGAGGCGCACACCAGCCGAAGCGGCTGCCCGCTCGGCGGGTTCTCAATACCCTCCCCCGCCCTCTCACCGGAACACGTGAGTCGCTGCAGCCGATCCACAGGTACTCGGGTGACTGCTGCTTGCACAGCCGATTGAAGTACTCCGGGTCCTCTGCAATTCTTGCGGCAGACCAGGCCCTGCGCGGCCCCCAACCGAGGCACGTTTGGGAACAGGCCACCCCAGCCCAGAGGCCACAGCCAAGCCAATCCCAGACCCTCGCCCACTTGTTGCGTCCCAGAACTTTGTCCATCGGATCAGTCTCCATGCGTCGCGGCGAGAACTCAGAGACGGTGCTCTTGGGGCTGTCCACTTCTTCTGTCGGAAAGCTGCTAGACAATGACGAGCTTGATTTTATGGCAGCTTTTAAACTGGAAGAGCCGTCCTTGCAGGCCTCCATGGACCTCAGTGGCAGCCTCGTGCACTAAGGAAGTTTGATGGTTAAATCTTGAAAGGATGAGTAATAATCAAGTTCGTATGCCATTCTGCTATGTCTAGGCCGGCCTGGCCGGCAGGGACCAGGTACGGCCGATACGTGATTCGGTTGGTCACGTGCAGCAATGGGACCCAAAGATGCCAATGACTAGCATAGTATTTCAAAGGTTTCTATTTCAGCACGGCTTCCATAAGGTACGGTCGGTAAGGTAGGGTCACACTGGTAGGTAGGTTTGCACAGACCTGCAGTACAATGCAGTACTGTTGCTTGGCGTTGCGTATAGAAGTCGCTCGCAGCGTTCACAGAAGTCAAAGAGTACGGGTCGTTGATCGGGTAGTCTGAGCACGCGCGGTCAGTCGGGTTGTGTACTGGGCACGGTCTTGGCGTGTCTTGTTTGGGTTGCGTACCAAAAAATGAGACATCTGCACAGAACGGTCTTACACACCCGAAGGCACGACGTTTCCGGTCGGGCGGGCGTTCATCACACAGCTTTTGTGCGCAGGAAGTAGAGGCCTTTGACTGAGGTCCAGCAGAGTGGACTCTAGGGATAACAGGCTGATCTTCCCCCGCACTCAAATGCGCGGCCGAGCCGGACGGATTGGTCAGCAATTGGTCGTGCACCGAAGGGAGGGGAGGCGTCGTCGCGGAGTTGTACTCAAGTGATCAGCCACGAGTGCACAGCGCTGGGCAAGGCACAATGCTTCTTCTGCCACACCCCGTGCCCGCATGCCCTGGCGAGGTAGGGAAACCTTCGTCACAGTCTGTCACAGCGGTCACAGTCCTTCACAGTAGAGGTGGCGACCTCATCAAACCCATCCCAACTTGTTGGCTTGAGCAAGCCAGCGAAAATACGTTACCCGCAATTCGCCACACATAGTACAGTCATTAGTTAGCGGCGCACCCGGCCACCTAAGCAAGCGCGCTTCTGTCCATGTAACCACGCCACATAGGAAAAGCCCCCAGCAGCGATTGACGCCAGCCGCAGTATTCTCACATATCAAAATGCAGCTACATCAAGATTGGAAGGGTGGAACATGCCAACTGCAGCGGTGGCAACGCTCGGCGCTACCACAATGGTGCCGACGTCGGACCCACGTCATTAACACGGCCACCTCACCGCCGTCGTCCCTCCCCGCTATGCACGAACTATCTTTGGACGAGTGACATAAGGTTCAAGCAACTGCAGAGCGACACTCTGGACACGGCCCGCTTCCATAAGCCAATGTACTGCACTACTGAACACCACGGCAGCCGCTGCTGCACGAACGCCTACACGTAAGGTACGGCGTGACATGTGTTCACGCGATTCGTGGATCGACCAGCATCCTCACCTTCGCGCCAACAGTCTTGAGCGGCTGGGCCCTGTCCGGGCCGCCATCTACCCGTAAACCTATGCTACCGCAGCTGGCGACCGTTCCCGCGCCGGGGCGCGAGATGTACCGGCGCCCGCATCGCAGATTCTGACATCATAACACATCAACATTTGTGGCGCCTCTCGGACACAATATATTGGGAACATTCAATTCCTGGAAGCAACGCCGGCCAAAGAGGCGATCTGGGCTGCAGTGGGCGGGCGCAGCTATGCATTGCAAGCCTTTGCAGGCAACCCCGTCAGCCCCTTACTTTGTACTTAAGTAATTGTCTTTATCAGTGCACACAGTTCCGCAATTGGCAGTACCTCCCAGCGGAGCAGGCCCAGTGCTATTGCAGCGATGCCGCGACTCAAACCCCTACCGAACAAACGAAACACGGACGCCACGGGTCGCAGCCGTTCAGTGTTCTGCGTCGGCGGCAGCTGCGGCGGCAGCCGCTGCCGCTGCGGCGGCTCCCGATGATGCAGAGAAGGCAGCCGCCTTGTCCGTCCACCCGACATGCTGGGCGATACGGTTGCTGACCTGCAGGGTGCACGACACGTACGGCACGGCCCTCGTCTGTCCAACGAAAGGTCGGGTGCATCGCAACCCGAATAGTGACGGAAAGCAGCTTGAACAACCGAGGCAGCCCAGAGCAATCCACAAGAAATCCGTGCAACAACAACAGCTGTTGCGACCCTATCATGCTGCGTAATGCAAACAGCCACTGGCATCTTCAGATGAGCCTCCCCCTGCGGCCTTGACGCGCGGGGCCTAGGGACGTCCGCTGGTCAGGTTCTGTCTAGGGCACCCCTTTGTGACCGCCCCGCCCCGCCTCTCCCTCCTCAGCCCAGTCCGCACCTCCATGGTGTTGATGTAGGCGTTGAAGGCGTCCATGCGCGCTCGGTACGACTGGCTTGCCGCCGCGCCGTGGGGAATATCTGCGGTCGGTGTTGAAGCCACGGGCATGGTTCAGCACATCACCCACGCCACCGGCTGGTGGTTGTGACGGTGCTTAGGACGTGCCATGGACGTGCCTCTGCCTTGTGCTAAGAAGGTAACAGACCCCGAAACAGCCGTCTACTGATAGGCACGAACAACCCAGCGCATCCCCGCATTTGCCAACCCCTCGAGCCTGCTCCCGCTCACCCCGCGGCATGGCGCCTTGAGCCGCAGCGATTCAATAGGGGAGAAAGATATGGGCAGGAGCTCGTGTCAGTAGAGAGACACCGAGATAAGAGATACATGGCAAAGTAAGCCCGGCCCAGCTCGATGCCCTTATGTGGCAACACAGGAGGAAGTCCGTTGAGGTGCCTGGGCCGAGACGTCGGCCATGAAAGCAGGCTCGCGAGCACAGCTGAGCGGCTCAAAACGTACCCATCCCGTAGGACATGACCCACACCATGCAGCGTACCCGTGCAGCCCACGAACGAGCTGCCCCGCTCCTCGAAAGCCGCCTGGTCGTGCACGAAGTCACCTGCGGAAGGGATGGCAGTAGCGGTGCACGAGGCATCCGCTCCCTCGGTCTTCGCTCTTGGCTGGGCTGACACAGGCGCCGCCCTCCAGGCAGCTGCTACGGCAAGACGCGAGGGCATACCAGAGCTGATGGGGGGCGCACGTGACCGTCCGCAGGCAGTTCCGAGGGACTTGACTGGTTCAGAGGGAAACGCGCAAGCAGAGGGTATCAGTGTACAGCCCTCGCGCACCATTCTTGGATATTGGCCCCACCAGCTTCTTGATGAGCCCGTCCTTGAGCGAGTACACCTGGAGGCCGAAGGCAGGCCGGGTCCGGTTAAGACTCGGAGCCGAGCCATCTGGCGGATCCCATCTACCCTACGGGTAACCATCCGGAGCAGCAGCAGCAGCAGCGACCTCGACCCGGCCACACCCGCCTCTCGCGGGGCGCGGATCAGTTGTGCTGTTGCCCGCCCCTTGCCCCTCCGTGCCCCGCGCACCGCTCCGTAGATGTGCAGCGACTGCCCCTTGTCCCAGGCGCTCTGCACTACGGGTGAGGTGCACACGCTGAAGGTCTGGCGGAGCACGTTGAGCTCGCACAGCCTGGCGAGGGGACACAGCGGGGGGAGGGGCTGGGCCGGGAGATAGGGATCGGAAGCGATGGAGCAGCAACCATGACTCCATGAGCTAGCGATGACTCCTTCGTCAAGGTCTGGGCGCATGTGGTCTGTAGGTTACGATGCCAAAGGCGCCATCTGCGCATCGGCCCCAGGCCCAGGCTCGTGGGTTCCCACCTGTCGACCTGCGAGTCCAGGTCTGGCAGGGCCATCAGCTCCTGCCGGTGCTCGTTACGGCACTGCCGAATGTCTGGGGAGGGAGGAAGGGTGCCACAGGTCGCTTACACTGGGGCGCGGCATGTACACGACGGCGCACATGTGACGGCCGGCTGGCACTCGGCATGGATGACGCTCCCGTACAATGAGGCGCCGACACCAGCGCCGGCTTGGTCGGCACCCCCGGTCCACCAGCGCACCCGAGATCCAGCAGTTGACCAGGTTATGCGTCTTGGAGGGCATCTTGATGGCGGCCTTGACCGCACCGCAGCCGTAGTGGCCGCACACGATCACGTTGCGGACCTGGGCAAAGTGGTGTGCAGGGATCCCGAGGATGGGGCGGGATGCACCAGTCAAGATGCATGCATTTTGATCCTATAATCGCGTAAACACATACACGCTCGGAGTACAGCCGGCAGTGAGTTCAATTGACCAATGCACAGGGATGGAGGACGCCCGCCTTTAACCCGATCTCGTAGAAACCAAACCTCGTGGAAACCAAATCCCAAGCGCTGCATTGCACATTCGCTGCGGCGCACTCGTTGCCTATTAGCGCAAGTCCCCATCCTTCCTTGCCTTGAGCTCCTTGACTGCGTACTCGAGGCAGCTCATGCAGTTGACGTCTGTGTGGGTGGCCATGTTGCCCACGTTGCGCTGCACAAACACCTCGCCCGGCTCAAGACCCAAGATGGCATTGGCCTGTGTGTCACATGCACAAGCACATGCCCAGGAGGCATGTGTGAGGAACGCGACAATTACAAAGCTTCTATGGTCAGCAATCGGCAAACGTGTCATGGTCACCGTACCCAAACCCTCGCAGCCTTCATGCCAAAGCAAAAGCTAACTACGAGCCAAGGTAGCTTGGCAACTACACAGGGCTGCGGATCAACGTTCCAGTGTTGTGGCTGTAAAGAGGGTTGCCCCTGGTGTGCCCACACGTCCCACCCAGAACGGCTGCCGTCCCTCCGTCCTTGCTACAGATGCTGTTTATCGCATCACAGGCACCGTCCTGGCGGCCGCTGCATGCTGGCTGCTGGCGACTTCGAGCTCACCGGCACACGTGAGTCGCTGCAGCCAATCCAGAGGTATTCCGGGGCTTGCTGATTGCACAGGCGGTTGAAGTACTCGGGGTCCTCCGCAATCCTTGCAGCAGACCAGGCCCTGCGCGGCCACCCAACCGAGGGTTTCATCGGCACAGGCCAAACCCCAGGGGCCAGAGCCCAGCACGGCTTACTTGTTCTTGAGCAGCAGCTTATCCAGCGGGTCCTCCTCCGTGGTTATCTTCTTTCTCGCAGCTTCACTGTACGCCCGGGCGGGTGAGTCTGGCGAATCCAACGACTCTAACGACGCAGCGCTATTCAGTCTGAACATGAAATCCTTGTCCTTGGTGGACGCAGTGTCAGTCTTGCGAGTGTCCATGGCCAAGCCGTGCGGCAATTGCGAAGTGAAGCTCCTTTCTGCAATGCCAATTAGAGAATGTGTCGCAAGCGCAACTGCGATGTCGGTACAAACACCTTTAGCGAGTTCAGCACCCGGATTCGGGGGGCGCTACGACACTCGGGCCAAGGGCCACCTCCCGAGACTCACATTTTCACTCGCATGTCAAGCCCGATGCCTAAAACACTCATGCAGCTGCTTGCAAATCCAATTCGGCCTGTGGGCGCCTGAGGCGCGGTAGTAGGGTTTACGTGAGCGGCTTGCGCCCAAAGGCCTACCACCACCCTATCGTGGTCAGCACGCCCAGCACCGCATCATACTACATGCCAAACAAACCCTACAGGGTCTGAGACCCTTTCCTGCAGTCACCTGCAAACTGTGCCGTTCACATCGTCACATCACACGTCACGGGGTTCACATCATTTGATGTGGATTTGATGTGGCTTTCAGCCAGGGGCGCTACATCAAGCGTGTCGTGGTACGAGCCTCTCCTTTGCTCCCATTCTTGTGGACGAACCTGCGAAGACGCCAGGCCTCTGAGAACCGAAGGAGCCCAGTGCCGCCCCGTTTCCTAAACCCCACCCACATTCCCATCAATCCCCATCCTTATATTACAGTCCAACCCTGACATCGGTTGCGCCGGTGTTATGAAAACCGACAGCTGTAAGCTGTGCACAAGCCGCTTGTACGACTACGCACACCCCAGTAGGCATGGAGGGCGATGTTCAGGAGGATGCACCCACCGCCGCCCCACTGAGGAGCAAGGCAACGGGGCGGCATAGTTATCGTGTTCATGGTGCAGCGCAAGTCTCAGGCTTTGTACACTGCATGAGGGTCGATCTGGAGTCTGGCCATGAATACCCATTCACCGCAGCGCATGGCGACTCATCTGGGTAGCAGCGCTGATTTTCTGGGCAGGAGTGGGCATCAAACTTTCCTGACCCGCTCAAGAAAGGGAACTGAAACAGGGAAGGCAGACTTTACGGTCATACACACCCGGGGGTGCGATGTTTCCCAGCAGGGCGCCGAGTACAGGGCATGGAGGGCATGGCGGGCGAGGGAGACGAGCACGACGGTGCACGTCTGCGCCACACGCTCCATCCCAAGTACTCGCTACCTTCCCGCCCCCCTTCGCACACCCCGTTACTGGTACTGCGGTGAAGTATAGGGCACGCCCATACCCCATACGTGCCGTACGGTGCCGTAAGGATCATTCTTGTTCCAGCGAGTCAAAGTTCACACACGCATAACCGTGAATAAATAGACAGTCCCATGTTTGTTGATACCGCCTCAAGCCCTTGTATAGTGCGCCTTCACCGCTTTCCTCGCCTTGTCATACGATTGTTGATTGCTAAGCGTTAACAGTAGTACCTTTGAGACAGTGCAAGGGCGTTGAGATTGTCCACTGTAGCTCGTGATGTAGTTTACATGGGCCTTTCTTTTCGCGGGACCTACATCCAAAGCATGCAGATGCCCGTGGGGTGTCTTCAAGCACATCCCCTGTCCCTGGTCGCGAAGCCACCTGCTGCACATACGTGCAGGCTGCCAACGTGGCATGCGGGGGCTCTACGCTCGGCGTGGGTGATGCTCCCTCATGCTGGACGCGCGGATATCCTCATGGTGGGGCAGTCGATGTGACCCAAAGCGCACATGCCACCTCCAACCCCCAACCCCCCGGGGAACATAACATCACCAGCAGCAACGCAGTACTGGACGGCGTTTGGTATTTAGCAAAGACCACAGCGGCGCTAGCTCCAGCGCCCAGGTCACGGCAGGGTGTACACCAGGGCACAAGTAAAGGCAGATCGTTCCTAGTGACTACGCTATCACGTACGACCATGTGCTTCAGGTTGCCCACCCGGCCTATGATACCTGAAAATGCCATTCGTGTGGTCAGGCCGCCGTACTCCATAACGTCCGTCGCCCACATGTTGCGCAGGCTGATGGGCGCGGTGCTAAGCCAGCGGCGATCGATGCATCTACGCCCTCCCCGGCCACTGCCTTCGCCCCGGGCGCAGCCGCCGCCCCTCAGCACTCCCTGCATGACGCGGCCGACGGGGTGCAAGCGTCGCAAGGCCTGCTGGCTACGTTTGCGTCCAAGGGCTCCCGAGACGATCCGGGCACGCTGAGCTCCAGCAGCATGGACAGCGATGGGGAGATGTGCGCGCTGGTGTCCGACCCATCGGGCGATGTGCAGGTGGGCCAGCGGAGCGACCCTGGTGCGAGTGTTGCCCCTCATTAGAAGTATGTTTATTGCCTTCGGCTCCTGGTTTGCAAACGGCACAGCGGGTTCTACGTGCACTGCGCGAGGGGCGTATGGGCTGACGCGTATGCAATTAGTATGGTTGCGAGTGCATTGTTATGATGGATCCGGATCGGGCCACGGACGAGGGAGGTATGCAATGTAGGTTGAAGGAAGAAGGCCCGTCGAGGAGTGAACCGTGTGCGGTTTCTGTGAGGCGCCGTGGGGCGAATATACCCCGTCCTGCATGTGCAATGCGTACGGCTGCTGGTGTGCCTAGGGATGCGCATGGGCCCTGACCCATGCCCCGACAAAATCTGCGCGCAGCTGGTATGTGACTCGGATCCGACGCATCCGATCTCCCTGGCGGAGAGCGCGGCGCTGCGTCCTGCGCTGCCCACCACGCTGCTTCAAGACATGGAGGCCAAGCTTGAGGCGGACCTGACAACCATACTGGTCACCATCACGTTTGTTGTGGGGTTCATCATCCTAGGTGAGTGCGCCTGCCATGACAGCTTGAATCGAGAAACCGCTGGTGGGATAGGTGGGACAAGGCTGTGGCCGCCGACGCGGCTTTGAGCGAGGCACGGTACACGTGAATTAACACGGCGGCGGCATAAAGTGGCTTCTGAGAGCTGGCAGGTAGCATGAGTGTTGTGCCAGTTGCGTGGGGCGCGCTACCACTGCCGGTGCTGCAGCAGGCGCGCCGCGCTTTACTCAGACGGGGATTGGACCCGTACGGCGCGGGTAGTGTCTCCTGCATGTCGCCTCATGCCGCGAGGCCACACTCTCCTTGTGCCTTTCCCAACGACTACGCACCAATGCCGGCTGCCCTGCAGAGTTTGGCATCAACGACCTCATCGACATCTACTGGGGCGACGACGTGCTGGCTGACATCGCTTGCGTGGGGGTGGGGCTGGCGGTGGTGTTCTGGGTGCGCCTCAGCAAGGTGCCTCTCATGCGCTTCGACCGCTGGCGCTGAGCAGAGCGTCCACCACGGGCGGCCGGCAGTAAAAGTGCAAATAGTGGTCCTCGTGCGCATCGCCGGTCACCAATCTAGGATACCTACATGAGAGCATCGGCGGTCAGAACATGAAAGCGCCTAATAAGAGAAGAATCATACTGAAGGGAGGGGTGTGCGAGCCGCGATGCGTCTGTGGGGCGCCATGTCCGTATGTGGGGCGGCTTTGCTGTGAGGTGAGGTGGGGCGGCAACCTGCGATGAATTGGGGTGCCAGCCATTGCTGTGCATCCGATGTTTGCGAGGATCTCTTTGTGGCGCTTAAGCGGCACACATACGCTTTAACCACCTGGAGTCAAGCGTGATCAGCAATACGCGCCGCAACTTGCCATTGTAATGTAAAGCCAACATGTGATGTACGGTGTATGATGGTCGTTGGAATAAACAATAGCTCATGCGGGCAGACCCGGCGGCTGGTGCTGCTACTGGTAGCTGTCGGGCGCTGTGGCTGCCAACGGCCCCACCAGTGTGACGCGCGAGCTGGTGACTGGTTGCTAGCCTTCACGGTATTTTTATTCGTCATATGGTACAGATATGGCGCTCTGTGCAGTATGTTTGTGGCGTGGCTGTGAATCTCCGGCTAAAGCGATCCGGCCCGCTGATGCCCCTGGTCCACATGTCAACGGGCCTTAGTGCGGGATGCGACCGGCCGCTTGCCATTCGCTGTACCAGGAGGCATGACGTAAGACTGGGCCGTGTTTTGTTTTGCAGTGCCTTTGATGATAAGGACCGCATTTTAAGCGCGTGCCGGCTTCTAGGGGATATGTCCCCTGTCACCAAATTGCATGGCACCATACATGCTAGGCGTCACCAGCAACGCAACTGACGCGAAGTGACTGCTCAAGTATGCCCCATTCCAGACCGCAACGACCCCAGATGACCTAGGGCGCGTACATGTGCACCTCAAAAGCCAGCGGCGAAGCATGAATGGGAGTCATGGAAAGGGCCCGGAAATGCCCACATTGCCAATTCGCCCGGTTGTGTCATAAACGCGCCACTCCCATCCGTGCATCAGGGCTCCACACAGCGGCGTACGAAAAGGGCACCCTGAGCATCCACCCTTCCTTCGCCGTAATGGCAATCATGCCAAAAGAAGCCCTCCACGATGTTGCCAGCGGCAGCATGTGCCGCTCCGACATCCAGTCTCTATACTCTCTACTCGTCGTCATCGTCAAAGGCCGCCCTGGACGCCGCCAGCGCGTCCTCCAGCCGCTTTTGCAGCTCCGCCAGCTTCTCCTTGCGCTTCTTCAGCTCCAGCACTGCAATTTGGACGGGAATGTCCTGCGTGCGGTACCAGTAGGGCCATGGCAGCCGGGGGACAGCATCGATTTGGTGGTCGGACGTCATGAAAGCCTGGCAGAACACACTCCAGGGGTCCACTACGGTCGCGGCGCTCCAGCCACGCTGAAGCAGGGCTAAACCCGAGGCTTGGGACGCCGCAGAGCTACTACGATGAGCCAGAGCCTCTTGCCCTGCCGTAAATTAGTGCTGTCCAAACCGGTCCAGGAGTTTGTTTGGGGAGTCCAACAGTCCAGCTATGCGGAAGCAGGCGCTCATGCACCACGCAAACATTAATGTCGCTGGCAATAACCCGCAGCTGTCGTTGCATCGATAAAGCACGGCCAGTCGATTGAGACTGCAGCACCACAGCCCTGCCGACATCAGGAGGTCTGGGTCACACCGCTGACGACGCACCTGGTTCGACAACCCGGCGCTCTCCTTGAGGTAGCGTACACTGGCCGCCTGCTCCGCCACCGCTGCCTCGGCCGCCTGCAGGTCCTCGGGCGTCGGGATGGCGGGCTGGGCGGGCCGCGCCTCCGCCTCGGGCTCTGCGTCCGCAGCGCCGGCTGTGATCTCCACCACCGTGCCGTCCTCCCGCTCATATGCGCTGAACACTGCCGCCTGGCCCAGCTTGGTGCCTGGGCCAACGGAAGGATCGAACGGCCAAGCAGGCTCAAAGGAGTCATCGGGGGACCAGATCGGCACATTTGATGTGCACGGCTGTCTGAATCCTGCAATCCATTTGCTAGGACTGTACAGGCACAGGCGCGCAGTCGTGCTTGCCCGACACAGTACTTGTCGTTTGGGAGCTGTGAACCCTTGTAGCACGACATTGCAAACCCCCTCTCCCGTTTCCCTTCATTAAACCCCCTCTCGCCCTGCCTTCAGCATGAGCACGTGCTCATAGTTGTATCCTAGCACCGCAGTAAGCAGGGCATGCATAATGGCGGTAAGGCCTCGCTGCAACCGGCGCGGACGAGCCTTACCGGTGCGCGGCGGGCCTCTTACCTTCCCGGTTCATGATGTTGAACAACGTTCCGTTCTTGATCTTGAAGCGCCGCCCCGACTTGGTCACCCGCCAGACCTCGAAGCCCTCCACCAGCCCCGTCTTGGCCGCCTTGTCCAGCAGCCCGTTGCGGTCCTGACGGGTTGGGGTCGCCGTGGGGTTCAGGAGGCGCATCGCCACGAGGTGCTCGAGACTTGTCGGGCAAAGATATGTGTCCCAGGCATTTGGAATTAGCCCCATGTCCGGGTTTGGTAGCCGCGCGGCCGCACGTACCGCTTGGGGCCTGACTAGTTGACCGGTGGCAAGCGACCCCGCAGACACCGGCATCTAATTGCAGGATAACCATGCAAAATCCACTCGGCGATAGCCCAGACAGCAAGGCGTTTCAGTCCCGGCGCTGGAGTGCAGGGTCATACGACTTGTGTGGAGGTGTATTGATGGTGCGCACCGCCAGGCGCTTCCTGCCCTCACCTGTTGTGCAGTAGGGTCATCAGCCGCAGACTTGCGCGAGGGTGTCCCCACCAGCTCGTCCCAGCCGTACTCGAAGACCTCCAGGGCAGCCCTGCCCAATGGTGGCGAGTGGAGGGGCACAGCAGCCAGCAAGAGAACATGAGGACGTCCTATGTCCTTTGCCACATCCAACTCACTGCCATGAAAGCTGGTTACGAGACATCCCGAGTCCCAAAAAGACATACGAACGCGCTGGCCGCTGGCCTTTGCAACACGTTCCCGCCCGTTGGCAAAACCTGGTGCAGCCGCCCCCAACTCTCTCCAATGGCGACCGTGTACGTGGCCTGCGTCCGCCAGCTGCGGTCATGGCCGGGGCAGGCCCTGCCGGGCAATGGGCCCAGAGGCCCATTCGCTAGGCCATGGGCCTAGTGCCCTCGCAGCACGCAATGCACCCCACCAGACGCAACGCACCGGTTCCCGTACGTGTAGCACGGGTCTGTGACTCCTTCCTGCGCGGCAAAGGGCGGGGTGATGTGCATCGGTGATGTCGGCCATAATCAGCAGACGGCATCGAGTGCGATGGCTTCCGTTATGCAGGCAGCACATCGTGTGTCAGCACCTACGCACTGCTGTCCCGCAAGGCGTATGCGCCCGTCGCATCAACACCGCTGTCGCGTCCAGCACGCAGCGGCGGAAACAAGGCCGCGCGACCCCCTAGCCGCAGCTCACGCCGGCACACCGGACCTTCGCCGTCTCCCCCCTGCCCTCACGATAGAGGCCGCCGCTCTCCAGCGGTGCAGCGGCGCAGTCGGACCTGGAAGCGGTCGTGAGCCAGCAATGCAAAAGGCGCCCGGAACAGTGCCGACGGCAGGCGGTCGAAGTCCACGCCCTCAAGCAGGTACCTGCAGTGGCAGGGTGTGCAAGGGTGTGGATACCACCCTGAGTGGGAACTGGAAAGCGCCTCGGGGCCTGCCACCCTGATACGGCGTTGCATCGTCACGTGCTTTCGACGGCGTGCAAGCGCGTGGTCTTCCGGCAGCAGCATGGAGCAAACCCGGCGGCTTGCACGCCGTGTGCTGGGCTTGGTGGGTAGTACGGTAGTAGTCTCTGGAAATGAATGCGACCCATACAGGAGGAAGGAAGGCCCTTCTGTACGGGTCGCATTGCAGAGAAGACCCCATCACGGGGGCCTGCCTCCCCGGGGCGGTGTCGAGCAAACCTGCTCACCCTCACCGCCACCCCAGCCCCCGGCGCACAGCAGCCCTGCACAAGGCACTTGGCGGGAAACCCCCTGATGTGCCCCTCCGCGACCAGATCCACCTACTTCTTTGTGAGGCGCCAGTAGGAGTCGCATATCTGGAACGCCAGCATCTTCATCTCCGGTGTGTCGTACTGCGCTGCCGTTCCCGTTCCCGGGTTTGCCGCCGCATCCTTCTTTTTCATCAGGTCCGCAAGAGCGCTCTTTTTTGGACCTGCTTTGCCCCCTTGCTTATCGCTTTTCTTGGCTGCGGCCACCACCAACCCGACACGGCGTGCTGCGCTGAAGCAAGTTGGGGGACCCCATGCCGCTGCGCGGGCGTGCGACGAGCAATGCTCGCGTACATGTACCCGAACTCGCATACAGGCCGACCGTCAGATTTGGAAAGGACAAAATTGGGTGGGTTGGGAAAGTGATCAGTGTTGAGATGAAGTGAGGCTACCGGTCTCTATGTTAACAGCTGTGAGCCTGAGCACCGAACCCGCGTACAGCGACGGTTTTCTCAACCGCCCAGCGACGTCAGCCAGCGCTTGCGTGCGTTTCATTCATAACTAATGAACTGTTGTACTTTGGGTATTTTGCCTCGGGCAACTTGCACAATGCCAACTTAGAAGCCAGTTCCGTCAAGCCTCGGCCTTCCGCTTTGCCCAAAGCTTTCGCATTGATCGTTAGAATCGTCGATCCAGCTGCCAAGCTCGAGGCTGAGTAGGCCCTTACATGGCACGTCGAACGAAAGCCAGGGGGACGCCCGCCCTGGGCTAGGGCTAAGCAGTAATGTCGACGAGTAATTAGGTGCACATACGATGCAGCGCGGGGATTTTAGTCCTTCACCCTTGGCGACTCTGGCGCAAGGCCTGGGCGGTCGCCAGCCATCCTTAGGACGCCAGAACTCGCTACGGAACAGTACCGGGAGTATGAACCCCGGATTTACGTTCGACACGCCCTCTCGCGGAGGAGGAGCCGGGCGCTCGGTGCTCGACACGTACGGCTCGGCTTCGTCGCAAGCGCAGCAAGGCGGGTTGCGCCCGACAAGCGCGCAGCGGGGAGGGCCATCTGGTTACGGCGGGAGAGTGAGCAGCTCCGGCGGTGGGGCGGCGCTATACAGCAGCAACTCCGGCGGATCGACTGTGCTGCCAGGTATAGGTGAGGGGAGACAAAGCACGGCGCGTGCGGCCGTCTTCTCATGCACGGCCGGAGGGCGACCAAGGCAGCCCCCGACGTCTTTAGCTGCACACGCGCATGTATGAGGTCCGCGCAAGGCACCGCGGCTGGCAGAGGCGTCTCCGTGCGACAGCAGGAGCTCCACCGGGCGCCGGCGCGCAGGGCGCCCTTCCGCAAGCAATCCCTGCAGTAGGACTGTAGCACACGCTAAGCCTGCCTTACAACGATGCGACCCGGCTTGACCCGGCATCCATACGCGGCGCCGGCTGCTGGCCTGTTTGCTTATTGTGCCCCGAAACGCCCGTGCCGTGCTCACGGTGTGGCCAGGCGGGCCCGCCTCCCGCGGCGCAGCATGGGCTGGCGGCGGTGGCGGTGGCGGAGGCGCCGGCGGCAAGTTGCCTATCTCTCAGCGCCTGGCGCAGGTGAGTCGCCAGCCGCGGCACCGGGAGGCTGCGGGCAGGCTGACGCATCCGCACCTCGGCACGGGTCGCATGCCCTTGCTTGGCTGGGAGCTGGCAGTCGTTCGATGCTGCCGCAACCATGCCTAGCACCGGCCGCTACCCCTTGGCCGTCGCTGCCGCCCGCCACTGCGTCTGCGCGCCGCGCGCCTCACTGTGTATGTATCCCAGACGGTTCAAGGCACACTGGAGACACGGGAGGGTGCCCGTGCGCCCCATGTTGCTCCGCCCTATCCCGACCCCGCCC
Source organism: Gonium pectorale (assembly GCA_001584585.1). Classification (NCBI taxonomy): domain Eukaryota; kingdom Viridiplantae; phylum Chlorophyta; class Chlorophyceae; order Chlamydomonadales; family Volvocaceae; genus Gonium; species Gonium pectorale. The sequence continues at coordinate 191,983 of LSYV01000071.1, forward strand.
TTGATGCAACCAGGGAAGCGGAGGGGAACACCGCTGGCAAGCCGCGCCCCGTTGCCCGCCCTCGCCAGGTTAAGGCGGTGTACAACGCAGCCAAGTTCAACCGCAGCCTGGACTCGCTCCTCAGGGGCGGCACGGCCACCAGCCGACCCGAGGTGCGGGCAGCCGTCACCAGCGGCGCTGCAGGCGGTGGCGGAGGCGGCACCATGCGCGGCGGCGCGGGCCGCCCCGTGACGCCGCCGCGCCGCGAGGGCCAGCGGCCCGTGGGCTTCACGTGCTACCTGTGCGGCCAGCAGTACGGCAGCCAGAGCCTGATGATGCACATCCCGCAGTGCCAGAAGAAGTGGGTCATGGTGGAAAGCCAGAAGCCCAAGCGTGAGCAGCGTCCGCTGCCGCCTCCGCCGCCCGAGCTGTCTGGCGGGGCGCTGCCCAACACGCCCGAGGGTATCCAGGACTTCAACTCGCGCATGTACTCGTACTGGGACAAGGTGTCGCTGGTGGCCTGCCCCATCTGCGCGCGGACGTTCAGGTGGGGCGACAAGGGGCGGGGCGGGCGGACAGGAAGCGACACAAATATGTGGAAGCGGGTGCAAGAAAGCCCATTTTTGGGACCCTCTCTGAATTTCCGGGCCGCATGCCCTGGGATGGTACGCGATCGGTCGCATACCATCCCAGGACATTGCGAGCGGCGTTCCTTCAGGCCATAGTTGCGGAGGGGGGGGCTGCTCGCACATCTGGGTGCGCAGGCGAGAAGCGGTATGGCCCTGGGTGAGGCCGCCGCAATCAGAAGCGGGCCGCTCACAGTGTGCAAGCCGCTGTGCCGCAATGCGCGCCATCCGGTATCGAGCGCTGGGTCGCAGGGCACGACGAGGGGGGAAACGGACGGGCCGACCCGTCGTAGATTGACACGCGTAAAGCATGCCAGACGGAACGCCCGGCCCCTTTAGCCGGGGTTTTAGCTGGCGCAGCTTGAACGGACGCAATTGGCAGGCACTGGCAGTGATCCAGTGAACCTCTGGTCCTTGAAAGGATGGCGATGGCGATGGCGACACTTGCAGTGCCGCTCGGGCCTCGATCTTGTGCACCGTCGTCCCCCGCCTGGTCGTTCCGTCCACTCAGGCCCGACGCGTTCGAGCGACACGCCAAGGTGTGCACCCCCGACAACCCCGGGGGGCCGCTGGGACCCAACAAGCACGCTCCGCAGCGGCCGCCGTCCGCACGAGCGGGCGGCGCTGGCGGCGGTGCCGGATACGGTGGCAGCGGCGGCGGTTCGGGCGGAGGCGCCGGGGCGTCTCCCTCCCGGGCGCCGCCGCGCCGCGAGGGCCAGCGGCCCGTGGGCTTCACGTGCTACCTGTGCGGCCAGCAGTACGGCAGCCAGAGCCTGATGATGCACATCCCGCAGTGCCAGAAGAAGTGGGTCATGGTGGAAAGCCAGAAGCCCAAGCGCGAGCAGCGCCCGCTGCCGCCCCCGCCGCCCGAGCTGTCTGGCGGGGCGCTGCCCAACACGCCCGAGGGTATCCAGGACTTCAATTCGCGCATGTACTCGTACTGGGACAAAGTGTCGCTGGTGTCTTGCCCCATCTGCGCGCGGACGTTCAGGTGGGGGACCGGGGCGACAAGGGGCGGGGCGGGCGGACAGGGAGGGGTCACCTACGAACTGTACTGTGAGTTGCCTGTTTGGAGTGTGGATGGTGAACTTTGGCAGTTTCTGCTGAGCCTGGGTGCACCATGCCGGTGCAATCGTGTCGGACGGTGGGCTTCCACGATACTCGTGCAGACGCCCGGGGCGGCTCTCAACGCTGGCACACCCATTAACGCAACAGGCCCGACGCGTTCGAGCGACACGCCAAGGTGTGCACCCCCGACAACCCCGGGGGGCCGCTCGGACCCAACAAGCACGCGCCGCCCAAGACGGCAGGCGGCCCCGGCGGCGTGGGGGGCGGAGCTGCAGGCGCCGCCCGCCCGAGCAGCGCGTCACGTGGAGGCGGCACGCCGCCTCGGCGTGAGGGCGAGCGGCCACGCGCCTACGTGTGCTACCTGTGTGGCCAACAGTTTGGAAGCCAGAGCCTGCCTATCCATATCCCTCAGTGCTACGAGAAGTGGCTCAAGGTGGGGCACCATGCCGGCTCCTAGCGTGCTCGGGAGGCTGGCCCGGGGGCTGCCGCGGAGTGCCACTATGCCGGGTGTCTCGTGGATACCGGGCTTCCGCGTGCGACACCAGGATTTGGGGGGCGTTGCCGCACGAGCTAGGAGCCGTCGCGAAGAGCATTCGCCCTGCGTCGCGTACGAGAGCCGTAAAGCAGCACCTATGCAGCCGCACCCCAAGCCCGGTCCCGAAGCCGCCGTACAGTGTCTCAGGGCTTCGCCCCCTTCCCAGCACCCCCTGCGCCGCTGTGCCGCACCTCACTCGTTTCCCCACCCTTCGCGCCCCGTCCTCCGCCCTCCGCCCCTTGCCAGGTGGAGGCCAACAAGGCGCCCAAGGAGCGCCGCCCGCCGCCCCCTCCGCCGCCCGAGCTGGACCACCCGCTGCCCACGCGGGCCGCCGAGATCGACGAGTTCAACTCCAAGATGTTTGGCTACTACAACGGAGTCAGCCTGGTGCCGTGCCCCAACTGCGGGCGCACCATGCGGTGGGTCGGGCCGCGGCGCATGCGCGACGGCGGCGGGCAGCCCCGCGTCAACGCGCACATCGTCACGAGGCATCTAGGCATGCCCATGAGCACCTCTCACCGCATCGACCGCAACTGTTGTGGACTTGGCGCGCCTGTACCCGGCACGACCGTATCCGTCCCCAACTGATTGCCTCTGCTGCTAAGTGACCTCGGTTGAAGCGCTTGCTCTTCCCCACCGCCGCTTCCCGCGGGGGGGGGGGATGCTCCCATCCCCATTTGTCCGCCCAGCCCCGAGGCGCTGCGTGCGCACTCCAAGGGCTGCACGCCCGAGAAGCCCATGGCCAGGCCGGGGGGCGCCGCCGGAGCCGCAGCGGGCCGAACGGGTGGTGGCGGCGGCGGCGGTGGCGGCGGCGGCGGTGCTGGGTACGGCCCGTCTGAGTATGACGACGGCGCGGCGGGCGAGCTGGAGCCGTGCGGCAACTGCGGGCGCAAGATGAGGTGGGGACCGGCGGAGGCCGGGCCTGGGGCTCGGGCGTCTGGCAGCGATGGTGCAATGCACGCGCTGTCAGCGCGCTACAGCTGTTGTAAAGATCTGACCGGTAGCTGCCTGTCTCAGCGGCAAGCAGGGCTTCCATGCCCAGTCCCTCATACCCATCACGAATGGGCGAATGTAGCAGTAGCGTACACGGGGTGTTGTTTTCAGAGCTGTAGCCTGCTGCTGTGGCTGTCACGTCACGTCACGTCACGTCACGTCACGTCACTGCTCTGGCCGGGCGTCTTGGCTCCAGGCGCGCCCCGGCTTGATGTGGCTCCTCCACTGCTCCCCGGCCCGGCTCAGGCCTGACGCCCTGGCCAAGCACCAGCGGATGTGCACGCCCGACAAGCCCATGAAGGCGGTCAGGCCGGCAGGCGGGGCACAGGCGGCGGCGGGGCCAGCAGCAGCAGGAGGAGGCAGCGGCGGAGGCGGAGGAGGCGGCGGGGGGACGGGAAAGCCCGTCGGTGCGCGACCCATGAGCGGCAGGCCGGCGTCGGCGAGGGGCGGCGGAGGTGGCGGAGGCGGGGCCGATTACCAGGACGGTCCGGAGCCGCCCAAGGTGTCGTACAACTTGCCAGCTGACGCCGGGGGGTACGACGACGACGGTGGCGAGGTAAGGAGGGAGAATACTGTTACAACGCTGTCCCTGGCCCCCGCAATTGCGGCAAGCGGTAGGGGAAGCGAGCAATCTTGCCGTTGTTGTTTCCTTCCTTTGCGAGGTGCCATGCGACCTGGGTGCACAAGGCTCACCCTCCTCCTGTCGCGCACCTATCCCTCACAGGAGCGCATCCAGTGCGGCAGCTGCGGCCGGCGCTTCCTGGCGGAGGCGTTGGAGAAGCACTCCCGCGTCTGCGCCAAGGTGGGCGCCCATGGCGGCGCCCCGGCCTGCAATGACCCCGGGCGATGGGGTCCGCCAACTGCAATGCCAGGGCCTCGCGTAGGCAACCCAAGCAGCTTCTTTGCCGACAGCTTGACCGCTCATCCTACATCACACGAGACCGACGTGCGCGCTATGTCGTACATGACAGCATGAGACGTGCCCAACATCACCGACCGCCGCCACTTGTACTTTGCCGGGGGTTGGGGCAGATTGCAGCTATCGCCCGACGCGCCGCTTGTCTCGGCTTACCGCGGCTCGGACGCGGCCGTGTGAGTCCCATATGCCGATGTGCCGTACCACCCGGGCAGGTGTTCGCGGGCAAACGCAAGGTCTTCAACAGCGCCGCCAAGCGGGTGGCGGGCACGGACGCGGCCGCGTACGTCAACCCGCGAGCCATGGCGGCGCCGCCCGGCAGGCCGGCACCGCCGTCCGGGCCGGCACCTTCGAGCGGGAGAGGAAGAGGCGGCCGCGTTAGCGCTGCGGGCGGCGGGGCAGGCGGGGTCCCCAAATGGAAGGCGCAGGTGGGCGGCTTATCTGACTCCCTTGGCCTCACACTCTTTCCCAACAACACTTCGGATTCCACTCCCGATGCTCGTCACGGTGGCCCGGGGTCAGGCATAGAAGCGGGAGGAGCATCTCGGGGACTCTGGCCCCGGTGGCACCTTGCTGACAGTACCTACCAGTCGCGTCGCCCGCTCCTCCCCACACACCCCGCCGCTGCCTTTGCGAGTGTTTGCGTATGCGATGGCGGGGGGTCGGGACACATAGGCGCACTGCACACGCATGGCAGTCCATAGCAGTCGTTTTATAGGTCAGCCGCTTTATCTCATATCTCTCCCTACTCAGCTCTAGACTACTACTACTGGTATTACTTGGTTTCCGCGTCATCACCCGGCGCCGCGGCTCCGGGCCGCGCCCGGTCCTTGCGGGCACGGCCGCTTGTAAGTTCGATGCTCTGGTATGAACGGCTCAACGATTCTCTGCTCGACGGTCATCAGTCAGCTTTTGCCCACGGACTGAATACCCCCCCACCACCCCCACCACCCCCACCACACCCACTACCCTCTGCAGAGCCACGCCCTGCGTCAGGCCATGGCGGAGATGCGCAAGGTCGGGGCGGCGCTGGCCCGCGGGGAGGACATCCGCAACATCCCGCACGTGCCGTCCGCGCCCGACCCCAGCCTGGTGCAGTGCCCCTCATGCGGCCGCCGCTACAACGCGCAGGCGGCTGAGCGCCACATCCCCCGCTGCGCCTCCATCGTGGCCAGGCCCAAGTTCCTCAAAGCCGGAAGTGGGTGGCAAGGGAGCGGGCGGGGCGGGTTTGTGCCTCTTGGGGAGCCCAGAGCAAGGAAGGGCCCGGACAGACAGGAGCTGAAGTGCCCATCGGCTGCGAGTGATAGCGGTAGTGTCGTGGGCCGTTGATGCCCGCTTGCGGCGTTGCGCTCCGCTGCACTCCGCTGCACTCCGCTGCAACGCACGCTTCAAGGGGACTGCATTGCTGTTGCGGACTGCGTCATCAGAACAACTTTGAACCCAGGGGTTCCACGGGTAGTACGAGTGCGGTAGTTGCCTGGTGCCGACTGGTGATTCCGTGCAACGAAGGACCATTAAACCACCGCCCTCGCCTTTGACGGGAGTATGTTGCTGGGACGCCACAGCATTAACGTCAAACCTGTGTTCTGAAGCCCCTCCGATTGCTCCCCAACTGATTTCAGCCGGTGGCGCGGGCAAAGGGGCGCCGGACAGCAAGCAGCTCCCGCGCTGGTGACGGACCGACCCGTTGATCCATTGGAACGGCGCAAGGAGACGGAGAGCTCGAGGAGGCTGGAGGAGGCGTCCGGGCGATGCATCGAGGCATGCGCCAGTGGCTGGTGCAAAGCATTCGCCTCACCGCAGCGCTGGCGCTGGCGCTGGCGGCGCGGCCTTCACATGCAGCAGCGCACGCTTGACGATACGAGGCCCTGGCCCCCCGCACCCGTGTTTATGCGTTTAACGGTGTTGTATGTTTGTGATGCACCTTACATGACGCTGATGGCCTTGCAGCAGCTGGGTGGTCAGGCGTTGCCGCGGGCCGGTGCCGGACCATAGGGGATGGCCATTACCGCGGGCGTGCTGGCGCACAGGCGTAAGAACGTCATGCAAGCACGGGACAGCCCACCCATTGGCGACGGATGTTGGCGCTTACAATGATGTGACGAAAAGCATTTCATGACATCCACTGTGCATGTGTCGACGTGAGGTGCATGGGTTTCTGTACCGCATGCGGTTCGAGCACGGGGGAGCCGTGCACAATTGTATTCCCCGCGCTGGGGAGCTTCGCTCGGAGTCGTCACGCGGCGCCAGTTTACAGAGCTCGGGGGAGGCCGACTCTGTGAAGGTCACCAAGCATATCTGCGGTCGCTACCAAACCTGCCACCGGTTCTATATTGCTTTACAACTGGAGTCGAGTACGAAAACCTGCACGCGTAAAGGTGACACCGTGAATGTTCAATGATCCTGCGTGCAACTGTACCCGCCCGTACGAGCTCTTCCCGACGCGGCCCGTAGTGTATCGCTAAGCTTGCTTTTAGGTGCACATGGCCTCGGTTGAAAAGATACCTGTCCCAGGTGCCAGGGCAACTGCAATTCATGCGCAAGAGGATGTAAGCGTGTGAATCTGAGCGGTTAACACAAACGTAGCCGTTAGGGCCAGCCTGGGTGCTTCAGCCCCTCAGGCTTCAGACCCGCAAACTCAGAGGCCGTAGCCGAAACGCGCAAATGCAACATTCGCTGCAGCACCCCCGCCAGTCATCGGAAGGAGACCGCACAGCCGTTCGCCTGCCCTTCCTTTTCGCATGCCCGTCGTCCGCACCGCTGCAGCTACCCTTAGTACGGGTCGCGGCCGCTGAGTCCTCGCCGCGCCGGGTCCTGTGGGTCCAGCTCCATCAGCGCCAGGTACTCCTCGAACGTCAGCGCCCGGCCCCGCACGGGCTGGGAGCCGCTACCGCCACCGTTGGCCACCGCCTCAGCCTCAGCCTCAGCCTCCGTCACCAGCAGATGTCCGTTCACGCCGTGCTCCTGGTGCAGCACGAACACGTACATCGGCACCAAGGGGGCTTCGTCAGCTGCCTGCTCGGCAGGCAGCCCCGCGGTGGTACCGCCGCTCGCACCGCCGGCAGTGCTGCCACGGCCACAGCAGCCAGAGCTACCGCCACTGCCGCCGTCGTCGCCCGGCTGCACCGCCATCGCCGCTGCCGCCACCTCTCGCCTCAGCGCCGCCGCCGTCTCCAGGTGCTGCCGCGGGTCTCGCGCCGGGTCGTAGATATATGCCAGGCCCACCATGTTGTCGTACGATAACGCCGCGCGCAGCTCGTTCCACTGCCGTACAATTGTGGGGCGAGCAGCGGCACGAGCAGCAGCAGGCGCAATGCCTCTCTGGCGCGAGGGAGGGCTGCAAGCTGGCTTGGGATTACAGTTTGGGCTGCTGGCGGGCATTGGCCGCCGCGCGCCCCACTCCTCATTACATTTACCTCCCCCCCCCCATAAATAGCACTGAAGACCGGGCTATCATTAGCTTTCATGCGGGCATCCCGCATTTGCGGACGGGTGCATGACCCATGGGTCATGGAGCTGCGGCGGTCCCAGCAGCTGATGCCGCCATCGTGACCCTGCACGTCACTGGTTCCCAGTTATCTGTGATGTCACTGGCCCCCACCTCGATGCCGCGAGCCTCGGCCTCCTCAGGGAGGTGCCGCAGCGGCTGGGCCTCGCCTGTGGGAGCAGGGCAGAGTTGTGGCGGTGAGACGGGAGTCCCGTGAAGGCGTGGGGGACCCGACAACGCTAGGGACGTCCTGCAGTACTCCGGAATATACCTGTGCGCAGATCGGTGTGACATGAAGCAGATCTTCAAGCACACGGGAAAGCTAAGGCGGCGGCAGTGACAAAGCTCAAGCACTTACAGTACCCGCGGAAGTCGAAGCCGCGGGTGCGCAGGAGGCAGTGGGGCCCGGGGCCGTCGGGCGTGCAGTCTTGGTAGCTCTCTGGCGGCTGGCCACCGCAGGCGTTCGCCTGGTCGGCCATGTCCTGCGCTGGAGGTAAACATGGCACTAGGCCAATAAGGAGTGAGCGGTCCCTGCCTACGGAGGCCACCTCGCAGAGACCACGTGGCGGAGTTTTTTTTCTGGGAAAAGGTTACAGGCGGAGAGGCGAGAGTTGAATGCGCAAAGGCTCCTCACTGCAGCATTTCATCTTTTGCATAGTTCGCATCGCGCCACAGCATCCGGGGTGGGGGCACAGATGGCGGGGGCGCACGTGCCTCATGCGAGAAGTAGACGAAGGCCCCTGACGGGTTGCGCCGCTCCGGAGGTTTGGCAGCCTCCAGCCGTTCGTGCGCCTCCCAGACGCGCCGCAGGTCGTGCAGTGTCGCGAACACCGTCTCGCGCACCCGGTCCCGGTCGCCTGCGGTCCGACCCCAGCAGGGACAGGGGCTTGCAAACAAGAAGGATCATGCTTGGCCTTTCTAATGCTGGCTTGCCTGGGAGGGAGTGATCCCTCCGACTATCTACTTGCAATCTACCCATGGTCGCACAGGCTTTGACGGGTACCCTAATACGGCACGCCGCAGGCACATGCTCGACTCCAGTCTGCTGTATGCACGTGTTCTGAGCGGGATCATATGCAACGTTCTTCCAAAGGCAACGCGCTAGCCTCAACTACTGAACCACAGCCACAAGGCAGCACAGCAGGTGACTTTCCACGCACTCCCATGCACTCAAATTCGAATTGCAGTGGCCAACAAATCCATTCGGACATATCTGCTGGTTATTGTCGTGGGCCCACTAAAGCTCACCAAAGCGCGCCACGCCGTTCGGGGCGCGCTGACCCGTGGGTCGGTGGCGGAGCCCGTGGTAGAAGAGGACTGACCCGCACATCAGCGTGGACCTGTACAGCAGAACAGGGTTGTAGGTCGGGCACGGCAAACTACGGCATTGCTGCCCTTGTGCCGGCTGAACTAGCCACGGGCTATGACGTTGCTTTGCGACGAGGGCGAGGGTTGCCGCATACCCCCGATACCTGTCCTTGAAGCAGCCAGGGCGATCACAGACTTTGAACGTGGGAATCGAGTGGATGATGAGCCGATCCTCCGAGTACAGTGAGTACACTTCCTCGGGCGATGCGCTCGGTACACCTCGCTGCAAAGGGGTGTCATTCGCACCAGCGCCGTCAGCACTTCGGTGCATGCGGCTGTGCTGGTGGGCAGCGCCTGAGCCGACAGCTGCGCGCACAGGGTGAATGACCAGTGACAGTCGCGGCGTATGCTGAAGACTAGGACAAGCTCCTTGCATAGGTTGCTGCGGTGGCCTCTGCTGCTGTACTCTAAAAACGTCTCGAGTTCGGGTGTGTTCAGTGTGGGATATCGGCGCGACTCAGTTTTCTCGACTTGACGTACGGTACTCGACCAGGACATTCGACTGTCTATTGACTGTCAGCACGGCGCTCTCCTGTCCAGCTGCAAAGCATTAGCGGGCGTTCATGGCATGGATAGTTACAAGAGGCAATAAAGTACAAGGACAGCTATGCAAAGGTCTGTATCGTCCACACGATACGGACGACGTCACTACAAATCCGTGTAACCGCAGACAACCGACCGAAGGCAACCAAGAAGTATCAATCACCACCGACCGTTACTCCCGGCATCCGGGAGGTCGCCTTCTGGCCGTTCACGCCCAGAAAAGCTTTGCATAGAACATGCTGGGGTGGGGGTGCGGACTGCATTTGCCGCCCGGCCTGAACCCCTCGTGTAGCCATACGGCCCGCCCTCGAATCCCAAGCTTCACTCGACTCTCGAAACACTCGCTATTGGTACAGGCGGGTTGGATATCCGCCAACAAGATCCAAGGGCACGGCCAATCCTTTCTTGAGCCTCCTTCCCATTCCGGGAAAGCCCACGTGCCAGGGAAGCCCGCCCAGGACTGACCACCCATGCGCTCCCACAGCACGGGAGAACCCGTCGTGCGTACCTGACCTGTCAGTCCAGCAGGCCACCATGTGCTGCAGCCGCGTACCGGTTCAGCACACCGGTTGTGACACGCCATGAGCCGGCAGTCACATAAATACCTCACAATTGTCGGCAAATCACAGTACAAAATCACAAAACTCACGACAGCGGCGCGCAATGCCTGCACCACCAGGCCGCCCATCGCCTCCCACCCACCCGCTGAGCTGAGCTCATCAGGCATCGCCCACAAGCTGCGTACGCAACCTGCAGCCGCAGTGCAGTCAGGTGCGCACCCCACAACAACACAGGCCACTTCCCTGCCTGTCCACGGCGCGCAACCCCGCAGCACCCAGGCCCCAGCAGCTGGCCGCTCGCAAGCCCAGTCCATTCCTGGGCGTCCAACGCTCAGAAGTCTAGAAAGTCGCCCGCTCCGAGGCCCAGGCCGGGCAGGTCTATCCGCACCCGCACGGGGCTCACGTGGCCGGGCAGCTGACGCACCAGCTGCTCGGCGTCGTCGTCGCTCAGATGCGGTCCGTAGCGCCCGATCACGGCGCTAGCCACCTGTGACGCAAACTCGCCCGACGTCCGCACGTCGTAGCCAGACAGCTGCGCGTACAGCCAGCCGGCCGCATAGGCGTCTCCGGCGCCGCACGTGTCCACGGGGCCCTGCGGCAGCCAGTGCGCGGGGACCTTGTGCACCTCGCCCATGGCGCACACGTAGCTCCCCCGTGACCCTGCCGTCACGACCGCCAGGGGGCATATGTGCGCCAGGGCGCGCGCAGCGCGCTCCCCGTGGCTAAGCCCCTTCTCATCGTCCACCACTGCCAGCGTTGCCTCGCCCACCGTCGTGGCGTCGCCTTCCCGCGGCATGCCCGCCAGCGCCGCGGCTTCCTCCTCATTGGTGAAGAGCATGTCGATGCCGCGGTCAATGACGCGCAGCATCTTGTCGCGGTGCCGGGCAACGACCCCCGGGTCGCCCGCCGTCATAGCCACCTTGACGCCCGCCGCCGAGGCCGTCTCCAGCACGGCAGAGATGTACTCCTCCGCGCCCGGCATCTCCCACAGGTAGCCCTCCACAACCACCATGGTGCTGCAGCGCACTGCATTGCGAAGCCGCTCCGATAGGGTAAGCGAGTCCGAGGTGAAGAACGACAGGAAGGACCGCTGCGCGTCGGGGGTCGTGAGCACCATGACCGTACCCGTGTGGGCGCTGGAACCGACGCCGGGGGCACAGGGCTGCTGCTCTACTTGCTGCTGGGAGGGCAGCTTCTGCTGCTGCGATGCGCTAGAGGACGCATGGAGGTCATAGTGGTGGTCCAGCAGGCATCGCACGCCGGCGCTGCGCATTTGGCTATTGAAAAACTGCCCAAGCGTGTCTGTGCCCAGGCTGCCGCCCAGCGCCACGCGCAGGTTCTTGCCGGCGGCGCGCGAGAGCCTCGCGACGCCGACCAGAGTGTTTGCTAGCGAGCCGCCGGCGCTGACCTGTGGGGAGAGTTCAGGGGGCAAGGGCAGGGTGGGCAGTGGTGGCGGCGACGCGCACCTGCTGGGCGCAGGCCACCGGATGGTGCAGCCATACTGGGCGGTCATTAGGGGAAACCAATTCAGATATGAGTGAACCAAACTTGACAGAAGTCAGGCAGATATGTGGGGGTAGACTAATCGTCGGCCCCTCGCACCTGGCTCTGAGCACCGATCTCATCAAGCGACGCCATAATTTCAGCACGCTCCTCAACGCCGATGACTCTGCGAAGGACCAAACCGGGCGGTTTTCGCTCGGCGTTTCTTGGCCACCAGCATTATTGGCCACAATCGCCCTCCACCGCCCAATTCCACTCGCCAGCCCAAGGCCGCATTCTTTCTTTTACTCACCTCCTTCCTCCCTTGGCGACGCCAAATTGCGCAAGGTCGCCATCCGTCACCGAGCTGCTCCAGTCGACAATAGCCTGGCCAAGACCCAAGATGTCCGCAGCTAGGCCGGAGCCGCTTGGCACAGGCGTATGAGTGGTAGATGATATGGTACGTGGGCGCCGCTCAACCGGCACAGCCGCAACGGCGTTAATCGACGGTGTAATTCTAGGGTTAATGCATTGAAGCGCAGAGCCACCGATGCGTGTCTGCCGACCGCCGAGCGCTGGCCGCGCAGCCGGTGTTGCTGGGCTGCACCGCTGGGACGTGCTAGCGACATCGGCGCAGCGACAAGGCGCATGCATTTTTCACCGTGACCCTCTGAAGTGTGTGGCCTAGGAATTCGCGGCGCAAGCAAGCAAGCTTGTACGGCTTTCGTCCCAATGGAAAGCAATCTGTATCCATGGTTTTCCTAACCTGCAGCGTGCGGCGTTTGTACACAATCAAAATTTATCAGCACTCATGCTAAATTTTAGGCAAACCGACTGTTGCAGTTGCGAAGCTGTTCTGTCCGACTTGACGCGTTTGTAGCTTGACACATGGGAGTGTAGACACTGCTATTATCAGCTAATGACACTGCAAGTCGGGTACTACGCAGTTCGAACGTCTGAACCCCGCCAGGCCCCCTCAGGCCCGCGCAGCCATGCTTCTGACGGGAGTTCTGCTTGCGTTCGGGGCCGCCGTTTCACACACGGCCATTGACTCGACCCGGAAATATGCCGGCAGCGTCCTCTGCATACCGTCGGATGGCCTGGTCGTCCTGCCGAGCATACTCGACGCGATTATCGCGTGTACAGGTGGATCTAGGGGGTTCAACTGGGGGAGCCTTTGGCACGTGCCTCTCGTTCACAGGCTGCGGCCGGTGTTGGTGTTTGTGCGTGGTGGTGTGGTGGTAGTGGTGGTGCGGTGAGCCTCCCCGCCAGCCCTCAACCCTCTCTCCCTGCCATCCCCAGGCGTTGCCTTGTCGGGGACCTGGAGCGCAAACGGTAGCATTAAGCACCCCATGCTGTTCATGACGGCCACCTTGTCATCCAGCCTGCTACTCCTCATTTCTAGGTGCGGGTCATGTCCCCTAGTCCTTGGGTCCCCAGCCGAGCACTGGGCGAGGAGCTACTTCACCAGGTAGTCCCCGCATGCATCCCCTGACGGCGGCTGTATGCGTGCAGGTACATGTACCAGCAGGCGATTCAGCTGTCTCCACTGTCCCTCACCATCCCCTACTTGGCCTTCACACCAGCCATCTTGATCGCCACGGCTTATGTGTTCCTAGGTACGCAGCAAAGAGCCCCGGTGTGGTTACAAACGCCCAGGGCCCCAGCCTGGACGCAGACCACGCCATGCGCGACTGGTTCGGGGCATGGGGTCAGGTACGGGCCACGGGGACGGCCGTGGGGATATCCGTGCTGCGCGTATCTGGACTGAGGTATGGGGGACGCGCTCCCCGCTGACCCCCACGTGTTGCATGGGGCCAGGTGCTCATACCGGGCGGCTGGATCTAGTAGCACACTGGGAGAGGGCCACCGCGTGAATGATTTCCCGAAGTCCATCAGACAGGCCCAGGCAGCAGGCACTGGGCGCGGGAAGTCCCTCCCCAATGGGGCGATCTTACTCTTTTACCTTCCCTCAGACGGCCTTCTGCTACGACCTTTGCTGCCCTCCCTGGTGGCCACCAGGCGAGCTGCCCGGCCCAAGCGGCCTGCTTGGCGTGTCTGTGGTGGCCTTGGGCGGCTACCTGCTAAACCGAAAGGCCGGACCCGGCACCAGTACGGTTAGCGGCGGCGCAGCTGGTGGTGGCGTCAGCGGAGCTTCCGGCACCAGCAGCAAGAATAGTGACGGCGGCGTGGCACCGCAGATAGGAGGGTCCCTGTCTTCATTGCCGTCGACGGCAGCTGCGACAGGACCGCTCGCTGGTGCCACGGCGTCGCTGATGTCGGCAGCTGGGTCGCTGATGCAGCGATCCTCCAGCAGCAGTACGGTGTCGGATGTGGAATCGGCGGGGCTGTGGGCGGCGGGGCCCGGGCCGGGCGCCAAGCGGTTATCCCGGCTGTCGCTCCATCGACGGGTCACCAGTGCGGTAGACCTCTTCAGGTCCCCACAAATGAGTGCTGCGTGGCAGCAGGAGCCAGGGACGGTGCTCATCATAGGTGGGCAGGGGGTTCATGAAGAAGGGAAACGGGTTGCGTCGCGTGGACAGGGTGAACCCGGGGCACGATGTGGGTAGGCGACCTCGTAGGAGGCGAAGCGGGGCCCAGCGCTCATGGACGAAGGCCCTTGAACTTGTGGCCCACTGTCCTTACCGCTTGTAAGCAAGCGGTGCTGTTGTATGTCAGGGTAGGTGCTTGACTGTACGGGGTACAACAGCGTCGCTCCGTCCTCCGTGCAACCATCCGGTTGCGGCCCATGCTGGACAACATAGAACAGCCAGCGCTCAGGCCAGCGCTGCAGCCGCTACCCACGGCTTTCTGCGCCGCCGGCGTTGCGCCATGGCTAATATGTCCAGCGTGCATTCCGCTGGAACCCCGGTCCTCGCCCCGTTCGGCGTCGACTGGATTGTCCCTTTCCACATCACATGTGTCCCTTCCCCCGCCCCTCTCCTCCGGCCGTGCCGTGCGTGCCGCGCCTTGCCGCTGCAGGCGTGGCCATCATCTGGTCGGTCACCGCCTCGCTGGACAAGCTGGGCGTCATCACGGCGCCCTCCATCTGGGTCTACTTTGCGGTGCAGCGCCTCGCCATCGGGGTCGCCTCACTGGCCTATATATTGGCCATCTCGCCGCGCCTGCTGCTGCTCCTTCGGGACCACTTCTGGGTGCTGCTCGCCGTGTCGGCAATGGAGCTCGCGGCCGTGGTCTTCTTTCTGCTGGCTGTGCAGCACTTGCTGGTATCGTACGTTGTGGCCATCAAGCGCTGCAACGTGCTGTTTAGCACGCTGCTGGGCGCGCTCATTTTCCGCGAAAGCGTCCGCAGCCGGCTGCCGTACATTTTCCTCATGCTCCTGGGCATGATGCTAATCGTGCTGGAGCCAGGGGCGCACAGCTTCGTGCAGAGCCATACGCGATGAGCGGGCGTGCCTCGGAGCCACTGTTAAAATACTTCAAGGCACTAATGCACGCCGTATGCCTTCATCCGTTACGACACGTGAGCGGGCATGTTGCATCCGTATGCGATTACCCCGAGCCGCACGTGACGACACGACCCGTCAAGTGCGGTCCTGGCCGAGCCCAGCGCAGCAGTGCCCTGGTCACGCATCGAGCAGTGTAGAATCTTGTCGTGCCCAGCTTGACAGGGTTCTCGGAGCGCGGGTTTTGCATGGCGGGGTCTAGGAGGGCGTCGATAACGCCCCAGGACGGCTTCTAGCTGCTGACGCGCGCAAACGAATGATTGTCTTCACACTTGCCATGCCGGTGTTCGGATCCCGACATATTGGAAGTGGTTATTGACGAGTTTTGCATGGCGGCATGGACCGGACCAAGAACCCTCGTGAACTCAACATAAGCTGCATGCGCTCATGCAACCGCTTTGAAGGGTATACAAGGTTTGGTGATGGCAGGTCGTAATGAAGTGGTTGGTGAATCCTTGGGTGGATCCAGCTGGCCTAGGGACTCTGCTTGGAATCGACGTGCCAGCGGTCATTAAGGCGGAGCCCTGTGCCTTGCTTGCATTGAAGCACATGTCTTGGCAGGCCCCGGGTTTTACTTGAGAGTGCTAGCTGTGTACGGCCCTAACGTCTGCCGGCTGGCCAACTCAGTTGTCTGTTCCAACGCTGTCCTTACTCATGTGCTGGATGTGGGGGTGTCCCCACTTGGTGAATCCTCCTCACCGGGGTAGTGCACATAGAAGTACGGCAGGCACGACCGCTGCACGACGTGTTGCAACGGCCCCCTTTCAACTGCTGGGCCCCTGCCTTTACACATTACCAGCCCCTGGTACAACATTCACACAATGTTAGTCATGAAGCTTTTGCCATGAAACCAAGGAGCTTAAGCCCAACCGCCATCACGCCATCCTTCTAGCGCTATGCCGCCGAGTTCCAGTTATGATCTCACGAAGTACAGTTACAGCTTTGCGGCTCGTTGCTTTCACTGGCGTGTGTTCCTTATTGATTTATGTCGCCACGAATACGATTTCGTTCATCGTCCAGGTGTGCACAACAGTATAGTAACCAACAAGTGATGCACTTACTAACAGAAGCATTCACTTGCCGATGCCCTGGCAGCTCTTTGACAGCTCATCCGCTGAAGTAGCCCGCTTCGTCAAGGTTATAGCAGCGTTGCTCAACCGTCAAAGCCTAGGTTGGTTAAGGGGGAAGGTGGGGATCATTATTGCGCCAGGACGGGTGGGGGGGGGTGCTGGGCTCAACGTGCCAGCAGCCATCCCCGGAAGCCCAGAGCTACACGTGGATATAGCTCTCAATGTGTTCACGCAGATTTGGAGTTCCTGCCCCAGGAGTTTGAGGACCTTACCCCCGACGGGGAGGGGGTGTACGCGTACGCCCCGGGCAGCTACCACCCACTCCTGTTCCGGAGATCCACCTTGGAGACGGGCGCCTGGGAATGGAGCGACGACGGTCGGCTGTGGTTCTCAAGCGACAACGTCCGTGAGGTACAACCGTAGGTTAGGGTTGATCAGTTTGCAGCCGTACGGGTGGGGCGGGTATTCACGGGCCGCCCAAACTGAGCACAGGCTGCCCCTGCCCCGTCCAAGATCACTCGACGCTTGCCAAAGGGGGGTTGCTGGCAGCATGCTGTCACAGCGGTGGGTCCTGCACCCCTCGCGGCGCTGCACGCCGGCTGCACGGGATACCGCCCCACTCGGGTGGCGCTTGCGGCCCAGCCTGGCTGCCGCACGACATGTCGCAACCGCAGAGGGTGTTGTAGGTCCGCCCACTAACGCGCCGCCAGCTCTGTTCATGGCCTTCGTTGGCGCCACCCGCTGGTGCCAGCCATGAGCCATCCCACGTGCAGGCCAGGCCCGCCACCGCGTCTATGGCACCCAACTCTGTCCACTCTGCTGCTTAACCCCTCCTCACGCCCGCATACCACTCCTTCCTGTCTTTTCCCCGCCCTCTGATCCCCCTCATCAGAGCCCCAACGGAGTGCCCGAGCCGCCCGCGCTGGTCTTCATCCTGCGCCTGCACGTGGAGCACCTGGTGCGCCGCAGGCTTGCGCAGCCCGCCGCGCGGCCGCCCCGCCTGCCGCCGCCGCTGGACACGGGCGCGCCCGGGCAGCGGCCTGCGGACTGTGCGCCCGAGGCGCTGTGCTGCCCCATCTCGCACAGCCTGATGCGCTGCCCCGTGGTGAGCCCCAGCGGGACGACCTTTGAGTACGAGTACATTCGTAGGTGAGCAGCCGGCGAGGGGCGGAAGGGCAGGGGGCAGGGGGCCAAATGCCGGCTTAATCTTGGGGCTGCGGGCCAAGTGGGCGTGGAATGAGCCCCGAGCGGTCGGTCGGGGAATACCAGCGTCCTGTAGCGACTGGGTGAGCAGGTGAGGAGGGGCGGGCGCGTCGTACAGAGGAACCAGCTGGCGACGCTCGGGAAGCTGTCACGGCGCACGGACAAGGAGTGAACACGGAGCCTAGACATGGGCTCGTGGCGGTGTTGCGCATGGAGGGTGCTTGCCCCGCGGATTGCTGGCCCGGAGCGCCGCTCTTGGGCTCAAGCGTGGCGACCTGCAAGTGCAGGCCCCACGCTGCGGTGGCGACCGCCTCCCCGCATATGATTATGCAACTGCTGCCTGCAATAGCCACAGCACGTGCAGTCGTGAACTCTACTCCGCGCCCGTGCACATGCTCCCCCGGATCTTTGCCGGCCGCAGGTGGGTTCAGCAGCACAACAGCGACCCCGTCAATGGTGCCCCGCTGGCGGAGGCGGACTTGTACCCCAACCTGGCGCTGAGGGACATGATTGAGCGCTGGCTAGGGCAGGGCCATCCGGGGCCGCCCGATCAGCACCACCAACAACCGGGAGCGGGGAGTGGGAGGGAACAGGGGGCAGGGGCCCTGAGGTCGGGCCAGCGGGCCGCCCTGCCCTTCCACCTACTGGACCTAAGCTGAGCGGCAGGCCTATGGCCGTACCTTTTATTGCGGGGGTGTGGGGGAGGCAGCGGGCCGGGCCCAGGTCTCTGCCGATGAACAACACCAGCGGCAATGGTCATCCACACAGACCTGGATGGCCGGAGTCGGGAACGATGGTTTCAGGAATCCCTTTCATGTTGTGTAGGGCAAGCTTCTCGCATGGTGTACACTGCACAGAAGTTGAAGCGTTGATACGCATTCCTTCAGTTTGCTGCCTACCTTGCTGTAGGGATTGAAGCCCCCATTCCGCCTCTCGTGCGTGTCGGAAATTGGACCCTGTCGCTGGCGGTACTGCTGGGGAACCCTGTCGCTGGCGACCCGAAAGGGCGGATACGGCAAGCGACAACAGGCAGACAAGCTCATCTGAAGTGAAGTTTCCTTGGTTTGGTCGTCCGTACATGTGTCTGGATGGTATTGCGTATGGCAAGGCTGCAGGGGAGTGCGGCTGCAGCGGCGCCACGCCCGCTGTGGCACGTTTGCAAGTGAACGTCCAACGCATCCAAAGTTTGAAAGTGTGACACCTAATACCTAGGAACGCAACCTTGGTGCAATGTTCCGCTTGTGTTTTGCACGACGGTGCAATCGGCAGTATGGGGGTGCCAGTCCCCTCTTGTTCCCTCCGGCCCTCCAAGGCGGCCGAACGAAAGGATTCAGTTGTCACATCCGAGGCACCATGTGGGAACGGGCGTTTGGGGACGGCGGTTTCAGCTTGCACACGGCCACACGGTAAATCTAAATCTGTACGACAGGCCGGTAATCAGTTGCAATTAGACTCCTGCTCCTAACAAAGCGCGACGCCAATCCCGGACATCGCCGCACTGCTTATATTGTATGAAAGCTGAAAGGTTAGGCCGGTATCATACACGGTAAACGGCTTGCGCAATAGTGACTCGCCACAGTGTTTGGTGGTTACTGGATTCATAGCTGCAGTCCCTCATCTGACTAATTGTAGCGTTGTCTATTTCGTTAGCCATAATCCCTCTGCTCTGTTGAGCGGCCTACGAACAATGGTCTACGCGAAACCCCCATGGGTTTTCAAGGGGAAGTAAGTGCAGATATACACTCCGATGTCCCTGGGACAGCCCGGGAAGTATGCTGCGAGTCGCCGATATCGATGCTGCCACGTCGCCTGGAACGCCGCAGGGCCCTCTACCAGCTTCAGCTAGTAAAGAGTAATGAGGTGGGTCGTAGAGATGATGTAGATTTCTGCTGAACCCCGTGGTAGCAAGGCAACAAGAAAGTCCCGCGGGACGGTTGGGTTGCCCATCGCAATCACTGAAGCCTCTGCTGTGGTTCGGCTACAGGCCCGCAAGTACATACCCGATGAATTTAAGCTTGTGGAGCTGTTTGGGTGAGCACGAACGTGCTTGGAAATTGAGGGTTAGTGTCACTGTTAGGAAGGGATGGGTATCTCTGGTGGGCCCTTCAGTCGGAGGATTCCTAGGAAGAGGGCTTATGTGTCCATGCCAGACACCGCAAATTACGACTCGTCGTCTCCAAGGCGGACCAGCATCCATCTTGCTGCCACGTATTCGTGCAATCGTGGTTGCACACGCGGCATATTCAAAACGATGGCTCTGGGCTGTCTTTGTAGCTGCCGACCTGATGGCGCACACCGTCCTCATCCACGGTGTGGCCAGCAGCCGCGGCACCCTTGGCGCCCTCGGCGCATCAGCCGCCTTCCTCATGAGGTACCGTAGCAGCCTAACCCTATGATTAACCGCGGCTTCCATCTGTGAACACGAAAACGGCAACCACTCAACGTAGCACCTTCTTGGCACCTGCCCCGTACCCGCCTCCGCAGCTACACCCTGGGCGGCTTCTACCTGGCTCGCTATGAGGACAGCCCTGCTGGGACCTTCGACGAGGTGCGCTCGCGCTCGCACGTTTTGTATCCGGGCATCGCCAGCTCTGTCGCCGTGTGCTCTCCTCCTCACCGTCGTCACGCTCTAGCTGCTGGCGGACTCGCAACTGCGGCGTGTAGCCTCCATGTGCTGGCGTGTGATCCCAGTATCTGACAGCGTACTCTGGATCTGCTTGATGACGATCTCTATATGAGCGGACCGCCTCCTCCTCTCCGACCCGCCTCTCCCAGCTGGTGGCCATGGCGGGGCTAGTCTGGAACCCGCCCACCTCGTGCGCATGGGCCGCTCGGGTGTACGTGAACAACAGGTGAGCTTTGTGCCTGAGTGGGAGGCTGCGGCTAGGGGTGCCAGCGCGCAGCGGGCTTGCAGCCAAGATGCTAGAGGGTGTGGACCTCCTAATACCTGCACAGAGGTGGTTGGAGCCCCAGTCCCTTCTCGTATGCCAAAACAGTGCCCTATTGCGTTACGAGGTTGCAGAGCCCGGGTAGGCCGTCGCATGCGGATGTAAGCTTGGTGCATCTTGCCAAGAGCAGCTCTTGGGCCTTTGCTCCCTCGCAGGGAGGCACGAGACCACGGTATCCATCACGTGGGGCTGCCCTCCCGGCTGGCCTCATTCAAGCTGCTGCCGGAGCCGGAGATAGCCGCATCCAGCACCGCGCCCAGCGGTAGACGTTCCAAGGGCCAGGCGGAAGCCGGCGCTGCAGCTGCGCCCAGCTGGTGGCAGGCCGCCGGGAGCGATAGCGGTGCGTGCAACGGAATGCGGCACAGGCGGCGCACACAGATACCCCGGACGGGCACGTTGAGAAGGCTATCATAGTAGCCCTGATCGCCTGATGTACTGGGTGTGGAGGCGGGGCTGGGGCATAAGGCAGGCGCACGGGCGCAAGAACCTGCTCTCTTGCAGTTTGTAACATTGGCCGTCCTTGTCTGCCCTCCCCCACCTGTTTCCAATGTCCGCCTCATTCCTGCGCTCCCGCAGCCGGCGGCTCCAAGCAAGCGAGGCCAGTGCTCGAGGTCCGCAACGTGGACACGGGCCGGGGTCGGGCGTTGTCTGTGCCTGTGTGCTTCATCAGCATGCCGGGACCAGATCAGCACCTGGGGCCGCGGATCAAGCTCTCACTACCCAGCTTCAGGCGAGTGGCTTCAGAGGGGAGCTTGTGGGCTAGGTAACGGTATCGAGCCTGCCGAGGCCGAAGAGGCCAGCGTCACGACCCCGTTATCTTCAGCTCGTCGCCATGTGAAGACGGGGCAGGGGAGGAACGCCCGGGAAAAAGTGTGTTGACCAGAGCCCGCAATGTGTTGAATGTGTCCGCGTGTGCCTGGTGATCACCTCGCAGCGGTGCCACCCCCGAGGTACCCAACCTCCTGCGCTACGCGTGCGACCTGCACACCAACGTGCGCATGCTGCCGCCGCTGGCCTTGTCGGCACCGCCGGCGGGGCGCGGGGAGGAGGACTCGGCAGAGTGCTTAGCAATGGTGATGTCGGGACGGCCACTGATCGCCCTGGAGTTCGCGCAGATGGAGGTGCGGCAGACGTTGTACCGTGTGCGGATTGGTGAAAAATGCCAGCACGAACAGTATGTGCGCGGGCGACCCCATGCTTGATGGAGCATCTTGTAGTGCACTTTTAGCAACCTCTTTCCGCCCATGTTGAAGGTGTTTCCCTTCCCTCGGCCCCAGATGCACGTGGACGAGCCCGAGACCCTGGTGCTCGCCACGGATGGGCGACAGGCGGGGCAGTCCATCCAATGGGCTGGTGCGCGCGCTGCCAGCGTCACGAGCGCATGGGCATCCCGCATTTAGGGGTGGAACTGTTTGGGGGAAAAAGATGCGTCAAGTGGCATGACCAAGTGTGGCTCCCTTGTTGGGCGGGCGTAGCAGACGATCTGCGGCAGTGCCGGAACGGGTGTGCGCGAACGGAGGCGTGACCGTCGTGGGAGGGCGGACGCGGGCACACTGGCAACCTTGGCCTCTGGTTCAACTCCCTGGCGAACCTGTCGGTTAGAACCACGTGTGACACCTCGGGGGCTCGATGAACGGGCTACACAACGTAGGGGCGAACGCTGTGTCTAGAAATGATTTTTTAGCACGCTGTCACGCATAGAGGACACAACGCAGGGGAAAGGCCGGGTGATAGGGTGCAGGGGGAGGGGGGTACTCGTGCCCCATTTTTGTCCGGCAGTGGTCCTTCACCAGCACGACGTCAGTAGATTATGACATATGATGGCGGTGCGGGTCGGCGTTGGTGACCCGGGGTTCGGGCCCTCGGGCCCGCGAGCCTTGATCGACCATGCGCTCTTTATATGTATTACAGTTTCCAAAGTATATACTGTTCCCAACTATAATGAAGCTTGGTCGTGGTATTGCCGACCGTCGTGCACACCGGATCCTCACTGAAAATGCACCGGTAAATCCATACTGCTGTAAATCCCCGTGTTACTAGAGGTGCACGTACGCCGCGCGGCATCTAAAGCTGATTTGCCGTTCCACTTGGCTTGCCCTACTTTCCGCCAGCCGCCACTAGGCCGAGGCCTTTGCTTAGAAGCTTCGTTGCATTTAGCAGGGCGCTGTAGGAGTGCTGCCATAAAGGCCGCCAAAGCGCCGCTCAAATGCGCCCATACCTCCTAAAGGGCCATGAGCGCCCCCTGACGCAAGTCAAGTAAGTCATCCGCCAGCTCTAGCGATCTCGCCTCGCGGCGCAGCCTGGCTGGGAGCAAACAGCGTGGCGGCTACGCAGGTACAACCGCGAGGGCGATCTGCTGGTCAGCTGCGCCAAGGTACGCGGTCGGCGTCAGCAGCATGTCCTGTCAGGACTTGCTAATGTTCTGGGCACTGATTGCTGCAGAATCTGCAACCCTGCCTCTGGTCTTCGGACGACGGCCGCCGCATCGGCACCTACGAGGGCCACAATGGTGCTATCTGGACGTGCGACATTACATGTGCGTAGCGGGGCGAAGCTGCTTCGTGGCTGCTGTGCGGGTTACTGGGGTGACCCCCGTCCCCTGGTGCTCGCGTGGCGCGCATAACCCTTTCCGGGGGCTCGTCCGCGCGCAGGGGAGTCGGACCGGCTGATCACCGGCTCTGCGGACCAAACAATCCGCATCTGGGACCTGCCCACGGGCAAGGAGCTGTTCCAGTTCCGGCACCGGGAGCCGTGCAGGGCGGTGAAGCTGTCAGCCGGCGAGCGGTTTTTGGCGGCCACCACGGATGCCTTCATTGAGTCGCCCCCGGGCATCCACGTGTACAACTTTGCGGAGAACGTGGAGGACCAGAGCGCTACGCCCGTAATCAGCTGGACGGCGCCTAAGGGCAGGATTACGCGCGTGTTCTGGACGGACTGCAACCGGAAACTCATTACGTCCCACGACTACGGGATCGTGCGCCGCTGGGATGTCGAGGTCAGCCTGGCCTCTGGAGGGAGGGAGGGAAGGAGGGAGGGTACAGAACAGGGAGATGGAATGGGAGCGCCGGATCCGGGATGTTGCAGTTGGTCGCCGGGGCATGTGTTCGGGTGGGCACTGCGTAGGGTATGTGAGGTCGGCGGGGAGAAATGGAAGTGGGGCCCCAGCCAAGTAGGCACGTTCCGCGTCTGCTTCCGCTCATGGACGCTGTCTGCAGATGCCGCAATCCACAATGGGTTTACATGAACGGGTGTGTGCCAACCGGATGCATGTGGTTCGGAGCCAGGCCTGCGCAGGGCCTATTCGTCAGCGGATGCGGCGCTCTTTACTGGCTGCACCTCTGCCCGCCATGACCGCACGCCGTACCGCTCCTCGACCCCCTAGACGGTTGCTTTCCTGAGGCCCCCTGTTGCACAACGTTAGCAAGGCGCCAATGTGGTGCATAGCGGCGTGCCGTTGGCCGCAGGGATGGACCCCGGCTGGGCAGCCAATGGGCTATCGTCAACCAAGACGCGCTTCACCCCCTGCCCTGTGCTGTCCCCTCATGCGACCACAGACCGGTCAGATGCTGCAGGAGACGCAGGTGCACGAGGACGCCATTCAGGACATGCAGATGTCGCCGGACGAGACGCACGTAATCACTGCGTCGCTGGACAAGACGGCGCGGGTGGTGGACATTGAGACGTTCCAGGTGCTCAAGACCTACAAGACGGGCCGCTTCGTACAGTCGGCGGCAATGTCGCCTCTCTTCGACCACGTGAGTGATGCTGGCCCGGGGTGGGTGGCAGAGGCGGCGCGGGTGCTTTATCGCGCGCATTCGGGGGGTGATGGCTCGTGTTCGCAGCGAAGACGCAGCTGCGGCTCTGTAACGCTCTACGCAATGCTAGTTGTGACGTTGCTTCCCCCTGATGTTGCTCTCATGCCGCAGGTTGTTCTGGGTGGTGGCCAGGACGCGTCGCAGGTGACGACCACGGCCGCCCAGGCCGGTGGCTTCGAGGCCAGGTTCTTCCACAAGGTCGGTGGGCGTGGGTTAGGGTGAGAACACGTTCTACAAAGAATGGCAACAACAGAAACGGATGAGCGCACCCATCGCGACTGGCCTCCTTGCGCGAGTGGTCAACCATTGCTCCGCGTCATGTTTTGTCGTATGCACGGTCTCACCAACCTTGTCCGTCCCTGCGCTACTTGTCCTTTTGCAGATCTTCCAAGAGGAGTTCGGGCGCGTCAGGGGCCATTTCGGTCCCATTAACACCGTTGCGTTCCATCCGTCGGGGCGCAGGTGCGCACTGGCTGCTGCTGGGAGAAGCGAACGCATGGTTGCTACGCCTGAACACCCTCCGTGGTGTTCATAGATACGAAACGGCATGCATATTGAGCTCTTCAGAACAGAGCAACCTAGTACCCCCCCTTGCAAAGGCTTGGCCGCCGGACGGGGGAACGCAGGTTGCGTCCAGCTGGCGTTTCTCCATCAAACCTTGTCTCCACCAACCCCCCCTTGCGTCGGCCGGGTGTTCCCAAATGGGACGTGCGCCAGTCCCTCCTTGGGACCGCTATGGCCTTAGGGCGCGGGTGGTGGCGGGCGGGGTTGTCTGCAGACGCCATCCAATGGGATGAGCCCGGTCGCGGCTTTCAGGCGTCTTGGATCCTGCCCACAGACCATCCCTTGTCCCTTCCTCCACGCAGCTTCACCACTGGCGGTGAGGACGGCTACGTGCGCGTCCACCACCTGGACATGGACTACTTCACCAGTGAGTGCGCGGCGGGCACAGCGGCTAAGGGAGGAAGGAAGCGGACGGAGTGGGAGCATACGGGCAGACTGGCTCGATCATGGGAGCATAACCGGGCCGGCTTAGGGTTTTGTGTTTGCAAGGGCATATGTGTTATGGCTTAATGGAGGGGGAGTAGGCGGGCAATGCGCCAGGAAGAAACGGTATTGCAGATTCAAAAGCATGGGCAGAGTGCCAGAGGGCGCTGCCCAAGCTGTCGGGAAATGTCTTCTGCCAGTCTTTTGGTCCTCCGCTCGTTATGTCCTTGCATGCCCTCTCCCTGCCTTGTTGCCTCGCAGCGAAATTCTTCTAAACGTCATTTAGACGCGGCTCGCGCATGGACAACAGGCGGAGCTGCTGGGTGGGAAAGGAGTACGGGAGCAGGGAGTCGCAGCAGTGGGAAGAGAGGGCCTCTCCCGCTGGCTTTGAAGTTGCGCGCCTCCGTTTGCAGGTTTGCAGGAGTGTTTTGGGTGCGCTTGTGCTGCTCGCAGAGGGAGCGACGGTACTGATGGATGATGGCTGACCGCATTGTTGCAAGATGCACGCTGTTTGGGCTGGCTACTAGACAGGCGCCTCAGGCGGGATGACAAGTGGGATACACAATGGTGCAGGGGGTAGATGTCCGCATTTCCTTGGCCTTAGGAAGCATGCCCCATGTCGCTTTAGGCAGTTCCAGGTACGTGTCGGGGATCCGTAATCAGTGGCGAGGCATGCGAAACTGTGCCACCGGGGCCTAAGTAGGCGCCAAGGTTTGGGTCCGTTGCCTGCCCATTCCGTTGCATGCCAAACGATGTGTTCTGGTGGGCTGTAACGTCCACAGTTGGAGCTGGTACGCTTCTATGCCATGAACGGTTGCAGAGCACAACTCTGAGGGCTCTTTGGGCTTTCAGCCACATTCCAGAGCAGCAACTCGTCGTGTGTAACGTGATCTCAACGGATCAGCAGCCTGTAAGCGGACCAAATTCAGCCACAAGACTGCGGACGTGATCCCATATTCAGGCATGCCGTCGCCACACCCATGGGAGGCACTATCTAAGCGGGGTGCGGCCGAGCAAGTTCACATTCCTTCTGGCTTCCGGGTAGCACAAGGATGCTCAGTTCTGCCGGATGATAGTTTAACGCCCTTGGGCAGTGACAGCTGCCATTCGCTGGTACTCGCTGTACTCGTGGCTGCACTGCAGTGACACCCTCTGCAGTCTCCTGGTGGAAGTCTAACAATGAAACGCTGCAACGAGGGCCTGCCGGCCACTGCCCTAAATGCCGGCCTACCTGCAGGCGGAAGCACTTCACCGCTGAGCGACGGTAGAAGCTTTTGGCTTTGACAACCATGTAACCCTCGGCACCTGCGACCGTGTACAGCCATGTACGGCCGTGTACCCGTGACTTGCAAAAGCGACCGCAGTGTGAACTAGATGGAGCTGCTGTACGAACACAAGCTTCCATTGAGACCACCCATCGAGGCATGAGCTTCAACCGTCAATATGTGGAGCCGGTGGGCCAGACCCAGCATACTTCTTTGACACTATTTGCTCCAGCATCAATGCACATGCCATCCACGATGTCTGCTGCCTTGGCCACATACTCATCGCAAACCCTAAATCTAGCTGTGACTTCCAGCCTTCCAGGCCACGTATAATTGCCTAAGGCATGCGGTCGCAGCTCAGCTGGCCACGACAATGCTGTCCGTAGTAGACCGACCCAGCAGTCAAGCGTCGTCACGATGCGCCCCGGCATTTAGCCAGCCGACCATGTCATGTCCCTTACGACTCCCCATTGTGCATCAATACTCCTGCCCTATCCGAACCCCAGTTCCTCTCTCACTCTAATTGAAGCCATCCTGCCTGCGATGTCCGGCAGAGCCAAATCCCCTAGCCCATCCCTATTCAGTTCAGTCAGCTCCATCAGAACAGTCACGTGCGTGCATGGCAAACACCCAACTACGGTCAGCCCCTGACCATGGGCTGCTCCCAAGGCACCCTGTACCGCATGCTCAGCCGCGCATCGCCATGACCACCAGGCCAATCATAATCAGGCCCAGCACGACGGCCAGGATAATCAGCTGTAGGTTGGTGTCCTTCTTGAGCTGCTTCCAGACGCGAAGGGGGTCGTTGCTGGGCGGCTTGGCCTTCGCTGCAACCGTTACTTGCGACTTGGCGATGACCTTGGCGGCCGGGTTGGAGCTGGCAGCCTTCGCATCGGCGGCGGCCTTCGCCGCCGCCTCCTGCGCCTTGCGCTTGGCATCTGCCTCAGCCTTATCCGCAGCCGCCTTCCGCGCGCGCTCCGCAGCCGCCTCCGCCTCCTGGGCCTTGCGCTGCTCCTCGTCCACCTTGCGCTTGGCCTCCATCTCAAGCCGCTTCTTCTCCTTCGCCTCTGCCAGCTTCTTCTTGCGCAGCTCGGCCTCCTGCGCCTTCTTCTGCTGCTCCGCCCGCAGCCGCTCCTTGTCCTGGGCCGCATCCGCCGCCGACTTCTCCGTCACTGCCTTTACGACTGGCGGTACAAAGTCGTCGTCTGGCAGCACCGGCAGCTCGACGGCTTTGAGCACGTCCGCTGGCCGCGCGCTACTGGCTGAGGACTTAGGCTTGGTGACCTCCACGACCGGCAGCGTCACCGCTGGCGCCGCCGAGACAGGACCCGGCGCGTCCAGCTCATCGTCCGCGTCACCAGAGGACTCAGCGTCGTCCGCTGGCGGCCGCCCTGCGACCTTGCGGCTCGCCTCCGCCTGTGCCTCCGCCATAAGCTTCTCAATAAGCAGCCGCGCCTTCTCAGCACCCTGCGGCTTGGGCGGCGGGGCGCGGTCGGCCCTGCCGCCCTTGCCGCCCACCTTGCCCTGGTCAGGCTTCGCTTCCCGCACCACGGTCGTGCTGTCCGGCAGGAGCTCTGAGACCGCGTACTTGCGCTGCGCGGCCCAAAGCTTGTAGTACTCCTTGCGGTAGATCGCGTCCGACGCGATACGGCCCACCACGTCGTCAACCTGCGCGGCGCACAGCGCGCGTGCCTCCTCCACCTGGCCCGCCGTCACCAGGTCGCGCACTTTAAGGCTGAAAGAACGGTTGTCGCGGTAGTCCGACATGGACTCGTTCATCTCGCCGCGCGCCTTCTCCAAGGCCGACAGAGCGTCGTTCTTGGCGGCGACGGCCGCCTCCTGCTCCTCCTCCAGCTCCTTGAGCTCCGCCTTGCAGGTGTCGATCTTGCCCTTGATGCCCTTGATGATGCCCTCCGCCTGCTCGCGCTCCCCTTTGAGGATGTCCACCTCGCCCTCTAGCTCCTCCAGCACCGCCAAGACCTTCTGGAGCTCGCTCTCCAGCTCGACCAGGGAGGTCTTCTGGTTTTCGTAGTCGCGGACCTGTGGGAGAGGGTGGGGGCACGGATGATGCGCGGTAGCAGCTTTGGAGATGCCTGGGGATGAGGGTGCAGGCTGCGGAAGGCTGCGAAACAGAAGTGCTTACTGACCCATACAGCTTCACAGATGGTGTCCCACGCTCTGCCATCACGAAAGATGTACACGCTGGCAAACGCCCAGTCAGGGCGCGACAAATCCCCGAGCATATACGCTCATTATGCATGCAGCACTGAACTGTGCTGCGTCCTATAATTGGCATTGTGCCTATCGGGTTCCAAAACCCAACATCATCATCCACCGTGGCAAGCACTTGACACCAGACGACTCAGCTGTTACGTCTCACTATTCGCGAGCTGTATACATCATTGATGCCTTTCCTGCACGTGCTTGCACCCTTCCCTTCTTCTGCACTGTAATAGCTCTTGCTTGATTGCCGACTAGGCCCGCAGCTCGATCCCAAGCGCGATAAGGAAACTGCATGCCAGGCCTTTCAGTCCCGTGAACAGTGCACATGAATGTCGCTACTACTCGGTGGGCGGCAGGTAAAACCTGCGGGTAAAACGCTACCCCTTCCTAGGGCCGCCGCCACTTGCTCCCGCTCGCACCCGCTCACTCAACCCACATGAACAATCTCGGCATCGTTTGAACCCACCTGCGCGCGCTGCGCCTGAAGCTTAGAGATCTGGCCCACCAACTGCTTCTCCTCACGCAGCGGCAGGCTGCCGTGGGTAATTCGCTCCTCCAGCTCCTTCACCTTGGCGTCCAGCTCCTCCTCGCTCTTGCAGTCCAAACCGCGCAGATTCTCCTTAATCGCAGATATCTTGCGCTGGTAGTCGTTGCGCACATCGCGCAGCTGGTTCCGCCGTGTCACCTTCTCCGTAAACTCCGGCTGCGAATCACCCTTCAGGGAGTAGCCGGCGTCCTTCTGGCGGTACAGCTCCCGCAGCTCCTCCTGCAATTCGGTTCGAAGAAGTCCACACGCGCGTCCAGATCATGGTCCGAGTTTTGACCCTTCCTCAATAACTGCTCCTCAATGTGCAGCCTCACCCGCTTAGTGGAGAGCTTCGCATTCATCGCCTTCAGCTTGGCGACCTGCTCGGTGAACTGCGCCGAGAGCTTCTTGACCAGCTCGTCGTTGATGGGCGGGCGCGGCATGCGCACAAAGTAGATCTTTGTATTGGCATTGCCGCTGTCCTCCACATCCTCGGGCTCGGGCACGTCCGTCGAGTCGCCCGCGACAGCCCCCTCCCCGCCGAAGTCCTCCGCAGCAGCAAAGTCAGGGACATCGGCGTGTCCGTTCGCTTCAGCAGCAGGACGGCGTGGCTTGCGCTCGCGCTGCTCAAGCACCTCTACAGCCTCAGCATCGGCCATGATCGTAAGTAGCGGGGTGCAGCTAGGTGAGGCGTGATAGGTGCTGAGCAGGGAAGGATTTGAGAGGATATATGACGGAGAACAGCTGCTCTCAAGCTTGCACTGTGCACAGCTGCACCACGGCGGTTGGTTGGAACGCAACCAACAGGGGCTTACCTGTCCCTCTCCTACATGGTCAACACTCAACTTGTAAAATGCACTTTTCATCTGTGTCCTTGCATTTGCACTAAGCGCGGACGTACACGTTCGCGCCGCTGAAGTCAGCCCAACACAAGCGCTGGTCCTCATGCTGATCAGTTACATTACTCGCTCTGCGATTTGAGCCTTGAAGCGTGGGCGAGTCGCATTGGATATGTGGGCACTCGGGGCACTGCAGGGCACAGCCACACGATGGGCGGGGTCAGCAGCCCATGCACACTATCGGTGTTACGCGACGATGGAGGAGCCTGTGCGAGGGGCGTTTGCCTATTGCGTGCAGCAGGTCAGGTGGGTGTTGCGTCACAATGCCGTGCCTTCACATGATGAGCGCAATGCTTTTGCGATGCTGGGCTGTGTGGATAGAAACCTGAGGACATTGGGTCCTTGCGTCCGAAGTTGAAAGGCATGATCTTTGGGTATGCCCCTCCTCAAGGGCCAAGCGCACTAACGCGCCGCCACCTCTGTAGCGCTCGGCGAGACCGTTGCGTGGATTGTAGCATTGCGAGGTGCACACAGAGCTGGTGTATACTACCCTCCTGCGTTAACCCTTGTGCTTTGCTTCGACGTCGGCTCATAAATGCTTGACTGTTGCGGCTGCGGAAATACCGGTCCATGTAGGCAATACGATTACCTGAACTACGTATGGGTTTCTCAGGCAGCTAAGGTAGGAGACCGATTGCCGTACGCGGAGTATTCGCTGCATGCAGTCTCCAGTGGCGTATGCGAGGCTGATGCCCGGTTAAGGCCGTACTAGGACGCACAGTACCTGCACGCCTTCTCGTGCGGGAATGTCCCCACGCCTGCTCTGCGTCTTGGTATTGAAGCGCCTGTGTATCCCTGCCCCCGCCGCTGCGTTCCAGCCTACCATGGGAGTCTTCAGCACCTGCAAACTGTTGACCATTGCCCTGCATCGCCCACGTCTGCGAACTCTCCCCGTCTCGCATCCCTTCAAACCCGGTTCCACACCAGGACCTGCGGCCCGCCCTGTTCGCGCTACGTGCGTTCAACATCGAGACAGGGCTGGTGGCGCAGCAGGTGCGGAGCAAGGAGCCCGCGGTGGGGCAAATCCGTTTCCAGTGGTGGCGTGACGCGGTGCGAGCCGCCTTCGAGGAACGCCCGCCCGCGCACCCTGTGGCGCTGGCGCTGGCGCACGTCCTCCACAGCCCGCCACCCGCCAGCACAGCGGGCAAGGCGGCCGCAGCACCAGCCACGCAGCGGGCCGGTGCTGACGACAGCACCGGCTGCAGCACAGCCTGCGGCAGCAACGGAGCAGCCAGCTGGGGAGGCGCCGGAGCGGTGGGAGCAGCGGCCGGCGGGAGCAGCGGCTCGGCGGCGCGGTTCAGCCGCTACAGTTTCAAGCGCATAATCGACGTGCGCGAGGCAGACTTTGTGGACCCGCAGCCCCCTCTGGACCTGTCGGCGCTGGAGCAGTATGCCGAGGGCACCGCGTCGCAGCTGCTGTACCTACAGGTGTGTGTGGGGGTCCTCGCAAGGCTATGGCAGGAGGTTGCGCTGAGTTTGGCTACCATGTGACAAAGAGAGGGGGCTGCTCGCTGGCGTGCAGACAGGACTGCGGCCTGCGGAGTGTGGTCGTTGTGCGTACCACTGCTGGGACTGGCTCAGGTTTAACAGGCTCAGAGATGTAGAGCGCGTTGGAAGCGGGAGTGCGCTATCCTTTCTTCGGCCGAGCGTAGGCGTCCCTTGGCTCCCAACGCTCTCTCGCTCCGCCTCTTGCAACCCTCAGCTCGCCGCCGCCGGCGTCAAGGACCGCGAGGCCGACCACGCCGCCTCCCACCTGGGCCGCGCCGCCGGCATCGCAACGCTGCTGCGCGGCACAGCCTCCCACGCCGCGTCACGGCGCAGCTACCTGCCCGTTGACTTATGCGCTGAATCACGTGTGTCCCAAGAGGATGTGTACGGCGGTGTTGTTTCCGAGGGTCTCCGTGATGTCGTACACAAGGTGGCCAGTCTGGCCAAGGGCCACTTGGACGAAGCGCGCCGCCTTGCGCCACGCCTGCCGGCCGGGGCCGCGGCCCTGATGCTGCCGGCAGTGGCGGTGGACCGGTACCTGCGGGACCTGGAGGCGGCCAACTTCGACCCCTGGGACGAACGCCTGCAGAGGGAGCACGGTGGCACGAGCGGCGGCGCGCCGCTGCCGTACGTGCTGTCGGTGAAGTGGCACCAGCTGCGCGGGACATACTGAGCGGATCTAATGCCCTTCGGCTTGGCAGGCGGTTGCCACCAGTAGGCGATGAGGTGGTGGTGCGGCGAGTTGAGGGGCCCCTTCTTCAAACGAGGCTAAGCAACGCGTAGCCAGGAATGGTCGCAGGGTCGGGTGCTGTGCTTCCTGGCGGTTGAGGTCCGGCTCTTGTGGCCTTCAGTGAGGAAGCTCGTCGGCCGTGGTCCGTGGGCTTCCTATTGAAGTCTAATGAACGGGAAGGCAGGGTGCCGTGCATGCCGAAATAGCATGGGCGGACGGCACAAGGCAGCATGCATCACTGGGAGCATGTATCCAATTTGATTCGCCGGGAAGCTGCCTCATGCCCCGTTGTCCCTTGATGCACGCCATGATGTGTTGATGGACTTGATGCCTTGAGCCCTTGAGTCAAGACTGCCGACCTATGTTGACGTCCCCCCAGAACCCCCGGGTGCGGGTTGCCTAAATTCGGAGGGTCGGGTTGTACCAGCTGCCAAAAATACGGCCGTGCCGACCTCTGGTTGACGAATGACGAATTGATGATGCCCAGTGGCAGTTACGGTTAGGAGTTGCCTGGCAGTTGCAAGCAACGCCTCATCCCTCATGCATTTTGCTTGTTGGCTCTTCAATCTTCACATACTTCTTGAGCTCATCCTCGACCGCAGAGCACAATGGCATCGGCCAAGAAGTGGGTGCCGCTCGAGGCCAACCCAGAGGTTCTGAATAACTACATCATCCAACTTGGGCTAGATGCCTCCACATACTCTTTTAGCGATGTGTTTGGCTTGGACGAGGTAGGCTGCCTCGGCCCTGACAGCCGGCTGGGTGGAGCAGATCGCCATGCCCTCGACACGATGTTACCGCAACATGGCTATGTCATCGACGGCTTCTACCTTGTGGAGAGATTACCCATGCGTGGCTTAGGGCTCGACGCGTGTGCGTGTCAAATGTGCCGAAACCCCTCGCGTCACAGCTTGGCCCAGAAGACCCCACCAGCGCCCTTCCTGCCTGCTCCGGTCCCTTCCCAACGCCCATGTCGCTGATGTAGGAGCTGCTGGCAATGGTGCCGCAGCCCGTCATTGCGGTGGTCATGTGCTACCCCGTGACCGAGGCGAGCGACGCCCTCGCGAAGCAAGGTGCGTTTCAAGGCTCCACCACCACGGACGTGACGCACGGCCTTGCCTAACGTGAGGGCACTTGCTTCAGAGGACGAGGAGAACGCGGCAAAGTGGAGCGCCATCGAGAGGCAGCCATTCTACATGAAGCAGACAATTGGCAACGCGGTCAGTGGATTTGCTGGGTAATGGTGCGGATGGCACCGGAATGGGCAACCAAGAGAGAATAAGCGCAGGCCTTGCCACCACTGGCAGCGACTGAGGGAGGAAATTCAGGGTTCCGCTGCACGGTAGCTGTGTATCTCTAAGGAGCGTAACCCACTGCCCTGCGCGCGTGTTTATTTGCAGTGCGGGACCATTGCGCTCCTCCACTCCATCGGGAACAACTTGCAAACACTGAAACCAGGTGAGCGAGTCGGCCCCAGCCCATCGCGCTTGCAAACCGCGCTGCTGCCTCATCGGCCTAGCCCCAACTCTTCCCACGCCTTTCACCGTACAGTCGACATCCGCCTTGTGTCCAGCACCTCACGGCCCATAACTATTGCCCTGGTCGTGCAGCTGACGGCAGCTTCCTGCAGCGCTTCCTCCTGGCGACCTCCGGCATGTCCCCCGCGGACATCGGGAAGTACTTGGAAGAGCCGCCGGAGGGTGCGCCCAACATCGAGGAGGCGCACCAGGTGCGGGGCCGGAAGGGCGCTGGCAGGCGGGCCTGTGTTGCAGCCTGTTGGGCCCTGCCGGCAAGGGGTCAGCAGGGTACTGGCGCTTATACTGCTGGTGCTGGTGCTTGTCGCCAGTTTCTGCTGTGCCGCCTGGCCGCAAGGCACTTGAGCTGCCTCTATCCTATGCAGCTTCCCTCTTCCACGGTTGGCAGGCAGCTTTGCGAGACTTCAGCCGTTTTGCCCAAGCCTCCTTCGCCGCCCGGGCGCCGAAGTATTGGCCTCAGCACACCCATTCTCTTTCCCTCATGCTGCTTCCCGCGCTTAGGCTGCCGCTGCCGCCGGTGACACCGCGCCTCCCTCGGCCGATGATGACATCGACCTCCACTTCGTGGCGCTGGTGGAGCACAATGGTGAGACCCTGCTTGGCGGGGATGGGGCCATGCCTAGCAGGGTTAGGGCCATGTCCCATACACAGGGCACCGGGTTCTGTTTTATAAGATGCGGCTGCGTGCGGCCGGCCACACGACCGGCCGCAAGCAGCCGCGGCCGGTGTGTCTCCAAGATGAGTAACAGCGTGCTCAAACACTTCTGATGAAGGACAGCGAGCAAAGCAACCTGGCCGGCAGCCCGTGGACCCTCCGCCATACCCTCCGCCGTGCGTGTGGTCGCCTTCCAGCAGTGGCGAGGGGTGCAGGTTTCAGGCAGGAATGCGGAGGACCCAGTTGCCGGCCACCCTGGCGCCCAGCCCAGGGGCCTCTGGCCGGGGGCCTCTGAAACGGAGAAACGTAGCGGTCACCCTCCTCTCCCAGCAGGAGGCATCCTACCAGCGCATACCCCTACTGCTTAGTCAATATCGTACGCATCTGGCATCTCCCAATGCAGTCTGCCTTAGTTCCGCGGACCCGTCACAGGCCATCTGTGGGAGCTGGACGGGCGGCGAGCAGGGCCCGTGTGCCGGGGCCCCACCAGCCCAGAGACGCTGCTCAAGGACGCAGCAGCGGTGGTGCAGCAGTTCATTAGCAGGTGCGGGGCGGGGCGGGGCGCGGCTGGGGGGGAGCGTCTCTGGAGCTGTGTGACAAGCTCCGCTTGGTGCGGCATTGGGTATGGCATGAAGCGACGGAGGGCTTTGTTGTCGCCCTGCTGTATGCGTGGACTTACGGCGCATGAGCAGATCCCATTGTTATGATGCCCTTGCGGCTGACATGCACTTCCTCGCCCCCCCCCCCCAACTCACCATGGCCATGTGGTCCATACATGCGCAGGACCACCGGGAGGCGCGGCATCGGCAACAACCGGGAGCAGCATCGGGAATACGCTCCAGCATGCGCTCACCGGGGACCCTGGCCCCTCCCTTCCACCCTCAGCGCTCAGCCAATTGTTATCGGTCGGGAGCCCTATGCGCCCCAGGGCTTCTCTACTGAGAATGCCTTCCAACCCTCTCCCCCCCAATCACCACAGGAGCAACAGCATCAGCTTTAACGTGCTGGCGCTGACGGCCACGCCAGCTGACGAGTAGGGCGCCGGCTGAGCAGTACTGCTCCTACAGGTGTTGCAGGCGGCCCTCCAGATTGCAATGCAAGGAGGTAGAGATGCGTGCCGCTGTAGCTCTGTGTCGAGGTTTTGGAGCCAAACTAGTAAGCCCGTCGTGTCGCTCTCAGGTGACGTGCGCCGGTTGTGCAGTAGTATCTTCGGTCACCGGCGCACGTCGCTGAAGGGGACGGGGTACGTTCAGTGGAAGGGAGACGAGTGGCAGCGGCAGCGGCGAGTGGGGTGGGGTGGGGGGGTATGTACCAGATACATCACGCATGTTGCGTACAGCGCGCCTGGGGTAAGTTCTCTCTACGTGTCCATGTGTCTCGCAAGGCGATGACCACACTGTTCTATAACGCCGCGAGGTTGCGGCACGGAGTGCCGCAGCTTCCAGGTGGCTTTATGCCATAGGGCCGCCGGGCGTAAGCAGGGGCGTAAGTTGGACAACTTCAGTCTCCCCCGGGCGCCAGTTGACTTGCGGTTGCATATACAGCGACGACCAAAATGTTATAAATCTGGTAACTGTAAGTTCTTGGTTCCGATCGCACTCCGCCCGACTGTTTCTTCTCGTACGTTTCTGACTTGCATGAACTTCACGATGCCCACTGCAGCATGCTTAGATTGCTTACTCTGTAAGGTACATTTTGCCGCTTTATCTGAACCACGTGAAAGGCGTCGCGGTCTGTTCATACTCCTACCAGCGGTAACGTAACCGCATTTATCGACGCCTTCCCGTGGTCTCGTCAGATTTCGTGGAACTATATTTGTGTCCTACTATAAGGACGGCGTGGATTCCGGCCATACAGTTTAACATCCCGGGCGACAACCCTACTTAGGCGTGCCAAGGAGGGTTCCGAACCCTCCTCTGTTCATACATATGGTTCGACGCTTTATTGCAAGCTTTAAGGATGATGCAAGAGCTCTCGGTACTAGTTCGGCTTGGGGTTTCACTCCTGGCGAGTTTGCCGGCATCCTTCGTCGGGTGAGACG
The DNA here is from genome assembly GCA_001584585.1 of Gonium pectorale. Classification (NCBI taxonomy): domain Eukaryota; kingdom Viridiplantae; phylum Chlorophyta; class Chlorophyceae; order Chlamydomonadales; family Volvocaceae; genus Gonium; species Gonium pectorale. The sequence goes on from LSYV01000071.1 coordinate 228,392, forward strand.
ACGAAGGCAGATGCCTTCACATCTAGTTATGAACGTGACATGCATCCTTCAGGATGGGGCCCCCGGGTTCATCCGGGTTTTACACGATTATCGAGCTCGCGTGACCCCGTTGGTATGCCCTGTACTCGGCGCCCTGCTGGAAACATCACACCCCCGGGTGTGCATGTCCGTAGAGGTTGACTTCCCCGTTTTTGGTTCTCTTTTTATGGTTACGCTCCTGCCAATTGAGGTGCAAGAAGGGTATTGGGGTTATGCCATGCCATGTGCTGCTATGCCTTCCAAGTGGCCTTCCGCCGTCCTCTCTCCGCGCAGTACCCGGCCGTGCTGCGGGAACGCGTTTTTAAAACCAAGACTGCGGCACAGATGGAACTGGAGGCTGAGCACAAGGTATGTTGATGTCTGTGCCGTGCTGCAACAGCAACAGCCAGCACCCTGTCAACGACGGCTTACGACATGCATGCCTTTGGCTTCCTGCAGGGTCCGCTCAAACGCACCCTGGGGCCCATGGGCCTAACCTGCGTCGGTGTTGGCCTTATGCTGGGCGCCGGTAAGGCATGTTTCTGCATTCTGCTACAATTGATCACTCGTGCGGTCTGAAGAGGGAGCAACGTATTGTCGTAAATTGCGTTGGGTGACCACCTCTTGTGCTTTGGCCATGTGCGTACATGGCGCATGGCCCCATGTACGCTCTGGCATGGTGCCGTGCTGCGCGGTTGCCGGGCAGGGGTGTGTCACTATGTGCACCGCGTTCATGCTGATACATGGCACAGATGGCACGACCGCAAGCGGCCGCAATGATGGGTGACCGTTGGTTGGCTCTGCAGGCATTTTCATTGCGCCCGGATCAATCGCCGTGGACTTAACTGGACCAGCGGTGTGCGTTGCCTACCTGATCGCGGTGAGCGCGGGCTCGGTTCGCGCACGGAGATGATGCCAGCACTGTGTCGCACCCCTCTGATAGTGAGGGCCCTGGTCTGATGTAAGACCACGCGGTTGATGAACAGAAGCGCTGCGGAACCCTGCTCGGTCGTGTAGCAACGCCACGCGCACAGGAGTGCGCCGCGGCAGTGCGCCCAGTCTGCCGAGGCGGGTTTCGTTCGGTTGATTGCGGCGCGCGTACCTCAGGCACCTCTCCGCGACACGAGCGTGTGTCCCGGACCGCGTCATCCCGCGAGGGGCCTCGTCTAGCATTACACCCTCCATGCCGTGGTCCTCGACTTTTGTCACAAGGCTCCACCAACCTCCCGCCATAACGCTTACGCGCCCTTTTCGCCCGTATGATGCAATCCATCATACGGTCTCCGCCCTGAAACGCAGGCTGTCAGTGCGTTCCTCAGTTGCTTCTGCTACAGCGAGTTTGCGGTGGATATGCCGCTGGCGGGCGCCGCGTAAGTGCCTCCTCTCTTGGCTGCGTGGGCGCTGCTTCACCAGACATCAAGGGCTGCTCGGCCAGATTGCCGCGAGCTGGTGCTAGTGCATCATGGGGCTATCATCATCAGGCAGCCGCCGTCGCATGTGCTACATGCCCAGGGGTGGCAGCGGGCCTCAAGGATGTATCGGGCATAGCCGGCAGTGCCCGCTCAGACGCGTGTTTGGTACTGTGATATCAGACGCAGGGGCTGGCTGTTGTACGTGAGTCCACTGCGTCAAGCTGCGGCCGTAGAGGCAGCTGTCCGCATTCGTGCATTCGTTGCCCTTCAATAGCAGGGGTGCTTGGAGGACTGGGTGCATGGGGGACCGCCTTGCGACCGGCGACCTGCCCAATGACTTCGTGCTCTCCCTCCCGGATCCAGGTACAACTACATCGCGGGCTCCCTCGGGGAGTTCCTCGCCTGGTAAGCTGTTTTGCATGGAGGCGGCGCCGCGCCGTGCACGATGCTGATCCTTGCGGGCGAATAGCGCGATACGAAAACCAGGCAGTCGTGCAGAATGAGTCCGCTGAACCTGCGGCGCGTGTGCAGCGTAACCCCACTCGTTGCCTTCGTCGCTGTCCGTGCCTTCGTGCCTTACCTCCATCGTCCCCGCACCCTTCGTGCCTTGCGGTGCGCCCCGCCAGGATTGTCACATCCAACCTGCTGTTTGAGTACATCCTGGCGGACGCGGCCGTCATCCGGGGATTCGCGCCCTACTTTGCGGTGCTCATTGGCAAGGTAGGGCCTAGCGGGCGGAAACCGGTGTGGGGCCGCAACAGCAGTGAGGTGCATGCGCATACGCACACGCACATGCATGCCGCCGGTGCGCCTCTTCCGGCACCCAGCCACCCGCCTGCGTGCGCTAGTCCTGCGCCGCCGCGCCAATGCGCTGCAAGCCCTTGCTCTTCTGCCGCATCTACATGCCTCAACATGTCTCGCCTCATGCCTCATGCCTGTCGCAGGACACCGACTACTTTGTGTACACTCACACCTGGCGTGGCAAGGACTACATCATGGACTGGTGGGCAGGGCCACCCAGCGAGGGCGGGGTTCGGCCGAGGGCAGGGACGGCTGGGGAAGCCAGACGCGGGGCGACATCGCAGCGCGGTTCCGGTATCCGGGCGCCAGGGCTGACAGTACATAGCCTGTGGGACCAGTGGGGTGCTAAAACACGGTGGAGACCGTAACGGCACGCTGGTGCTCGGGCGCTCCTCTCCAAGTGCGGCGGACGCGCAAGGGTGCCACACCAGTGGCTTGAATGGCATGTGCCCCGCTTTGGTCCCGGCCTCACTTGTCTTGGAGGTAAGGCTTTGGTAAAGCCCGCCCGCCCGCCCGCTCGAACACGCTGTTGCGGACCTTGTCCGGCGAACAGCGGTGCGCCTCCTGCGCCCAACGCCGCATGCCTCACACGTGCTGGCCCCAGGTGGGCTTTCGGCCTCACGCTGCTGATCACCGCCTTCCTGGCCTTGGGAGCCAAGGAGTCCACGACGGCAAACACCATCATTACCTTCGTCCACGTGCTGGTCATGGTCTTCATCATCATCGCCGGGTTCTGCAAGGCGGACTCGGCCAAGTGGGTCGGGCATGGTGGCTCTGGCCGGGGGTTTGAAGAGAGGACAAGCGCAAGTAGTTAGAAGCGGTAGATGTGGAGCAGTGCCGCGCGGTGCGTTGGGAGCTTGGGACCATTATGCTGGAAACTTGACGTTGCTAGCAAGGGACGCGTGAGGGGTCGCGAGGACGTGCGCCGACCGCCGTGTTAGCTGCTGTGCGCTTAGTGAAAGCGCTTGGGCGCATTCGATACGTCTGGCTACTGGTCTGGTGGCTTCTGGAAGGGAAGGGGTTGCTGCAAGTCACCCGGGCAGACGGTTGCCGCTTCGGTTCAGTGCCTGTGGTCCGGGGCCCTCGGCACTGAACAGCTGCCCCCCCTGTTTTGCGCCGCAGCTTCAAGCCCTTCTTTCCCAACGACCAACCGGACCAGTGGAAACAGGTTTTCAACGGCGCGAGTATAGCATTCTTTTCCTTTATTGGCTTCGACGCAGTGGCCACAGCCGCGGAGGAGGTCGTGAATCCCGCAAAGTAAGCCCGTAGTTGCCCCACGCATTGCTACACATGTGTCTCCACCACGTGTCAGCGTGGCTCCGCAAGCAGGTCCCAATCAAAGTCTGCCCCCACGCCTATGTCCTAAGCACACCTCAGTAACTGCCACCAAAACATGTCTTACCTTCCCGGCAACCCCTGCAGGATGATGCCCATCGGCATCCTGTCATCCATCTCAATCGTGACCATTATTTACTTTCTCATGTGCGTGGTGCTGTGCCTCATGGTGCCGCGGGACATGATAAACACCGACGCCACATTCGCGGCGGCCTTCGAGTACGTGGGCCTCGGCTGGGCCAAGCACATCGTGGCGCTGGGCGCAATCCTCGGTGCGCACGTCGTACAGCACACGCGCCTTTCCCTGTTGCTATCAAATTGCCGTAACATGGCCGCAAGGCATCTGTATGGGCATGAGCTGCGCTGCGTCAAGGGGCATATGCGGCGCTGGGCAATGCGTGGGCCAGTTGGGTTTGGATCGAAGCGGCGTCAATACTGCTTGGGCCCTGCAGGTATCCTGACGGGCATCATGATGGGCATTTACGCGCCCGCCCGCATTCTCACCGGCTGCACCCGAGAGGGCCTCTTGCCGCCCTTCATGTCCCTGGTGGGACCCAAGCAGACGCCGTGGGTAGCCACGTGGTAAGTGACTGCTAGAAGGCCGCCGGCAGAGTCACGGAGGGGTGTGCATGCTGTGCTGTGGGTTGTTTGCCTTGAGCCTGATGTGACCGGGCGTGAGATTGCTCTCGGGGCCTGTTCGTTGCGGATGTCCGTACGCAGCTACGCACACGACACCGCGCAACTTGCAGACACACACGTCAGTTGTTGGGCTGCCGGCTAGAACGCTAGAATGCCAGACTGCTCGGCTGTTCGACTGTTTGCCTCGCCTCGCTCGCCTTCCTCGCCTAGTCTGTTTGCCTTGTCTGTTTGCTTGCAGCATGTTCACAAGCACGCACGCATATTCGCACGACGTAACACACACGTCAGTCTCAGGCCGCAGCTAGAACGGATCCCCATCGTCATCGTTCAAGACCCGGACTGAAGCATGTTCCCTGTTTCGTGATGTGCCATTTGTCCCCAGGATCATCGGCATCTGTGTGGCCATAATCGCCCTCATGACGGACTTCGCCGAGTTGGCAAACATGGTCTCGATTGGGACCTTCGTGGTGTTTTGGTTCGTAGCGGTGGCGCTGATTTGGCGGCGCATGCACGCCCCAGGTGGGGCCCGGGACTTGCTAGATTGCTCATGTCTCACACCGCTATCACTAGATGGTTTGCTCTACTGTCCCGAATGCTCTCACCCCGCTCGCCCCTGGAGCACCGCTCTCCCCTGGAGCGCGGACCACAGCACCACTATCAAAGTTGTTGTTATCAGAGGGCTTCGAACCCGCACTCAGCGCAGACACGATTTCATGCCAAAATGCTAAGTCTCTCACTATCCTACCGGCGCGCGGCTTAACACTCCAGCGGGGAGCGGGCTCGCTGGAAAGCTCAGGTTTGCTGTATGGTTTGCCCTACACGACTGGCGTCCCTGTCTCACCGTCCCTGTTCCCCGCCCCTCCAGGCCTGACCAGCGCTCTGCGCCTGGCCAACCAGCTGCTTCACGTGTTTGCGATCATCGGCTTCTCTCTGGGCTTCGTGCTGGTATGGAACCTGCCCGACTACAACACGGTGGACGACGTCAAGGGCAAGTGGAAGGACGATCAGTACAAGTGGCTCATTGCCATGGCGGTGCTCTCCGCGGCAACCCCCGCCTCCATGCTCTTCTTCTGCAAGCCGGTACGGCCCGAGGGCATGTGGAGAGCGTTGTAGAGCTGACAGAGCTGAGGCACATGCGGGAAAGGGATAAAGGACCCAGGTGAACGAGCCCCCCGCTAAGACCGCGCCGTACATTCTGCAGTTCAGGGGCACACCAACTAGCCGGCCTGCCGGCCCGCCCCGTCCTCGCAGGCATACGTCCCCTCGGGCTACAAGGTGCCCCTCTACCCCTTCATCCCCTGCGGCTCAATATTTGTGAACACGTTCCTGCTGGGGCAGATGGACAAGGATTCGTATGAAAGGTGGGCGGTCGGCAACCAACAACAGCAGCCGTGATGCGCACCGATCGTACCTAGATGCATGGCACAACCTTACGGCACGCTGCACGCTGCTGTGGCCTCGCACAGCTTTAACATAGCGTAACAAGATGTAACAGCTTGGCCCTGAGTTTGAGGCTGCCCCTCCGCCCGGCCCTGCAGATTTGGCTGGTGGACGCTGGCTGTTACGCTCATCTACGTGTGCTACGGGGTCTTTGCATCACAGAACAAGGATGACAAGAGGTGGGGTGTTGGACTGCGATGGGTTTGGGGATTGCATTAGACATGCACGGTGCCGGCATGCTTCGTTGCGCGTGCATTGGGCGCGGATACTGGTAGCAGGGGTAGCGCCCCTGCGGGCTGTACTTGTGTGAGTGTGATGGAGTGCTCGCACCCGAAAGCTTGCAACGCCGCCATCAGCCACTCTGCTAGACCGACCACGGTGGCACAGCCAAGTGCAAAAAAGAGAACCAGAAACGGGGAAGGCAACCTCTACGGACATACTCACCCGGGGGTGTGATGTTTCCAGCAGGGCGCCGAGTACAGGGCATGGCGGGCGAGGTATATGAGCAAACGAGCCCTCCCGGTGTGTGTCACCTGGATAGTTACCTGACGATATGTAGAGGGTGTGAGGGTCCAGCGAGCGGTCGGCGGTGCGACCAGTCCATCGGCGGCCAGCGGTTACCAGTCGCGGGTTACAAGTGCGGCGCCGCTCGCCGGTGGTGTCCGCCCGCGCTCTCTCCCTTGTCGCCTCCCCAGTGCTGCACAACGCTCAGTCCAGGCTGATCCGAGTCGGGACGAGGGCCCCACCGAGGTGAAGCTGCAGCTGCATGACGAGGGCGCCAAGCCGGCGGTGAACGCCGGGGAGGTCACGCTGACCAATGTCTGAACGGCCGCTCAGTACGGCGTCGCGGTCTCGCAGCACTGCACTTCTACAGTGGCGCCCTGGCAGTGCGTGCGGCAACGTGTGCAGTACCCAGCTGGGTGGGCGCGGGAGCCTTTGGGATTCTGCGCCGTTGTCATTCGATGCTGCATCCGCCCAAGCTTATCGTTATGCAGACCGTGTGAGGGCAGTTTTCAATCGCGCTTTTGTGCGGCTCCCTTTGTATTAACCGGTGAACCGGGAAAAAATGTGGTTTCACCTACACGAAGACATTTTATGGCGTCGGGCACAAGGTTGAGAGATGAAAGGGCGGTGGGGCGGGCGTGCCTGGAACAGCGGTTTCGTCGGCACACTGGCCCGGTGGCCCCTGACAGCTGACACCAACGCATTACGGCATGCTGGTTGTGCTCGTCTGTGCACTCCTTGTATGAAATGTCTTGCTTGGCATCGTAGGCCTTGGAAGTGCAAGCAACATCATGGACGACATATTGGCGAACCTGCATAAGGGACATAGCTGGGTGATGCTGGGTGAGCTGGCTGAGAGCATCCTGTGAGAGTAGGTTGCCTAGTCAGAGAACAGTGCCTTCGTTCCTGGCTCAGCGGACGGCGACCAACGGGATGGCCCGTGTGCTCGTCTCCCTCGCCCGCCATGCCCTGTACTTGGCGCCCTGCTGGAAACATCCCCGGGTTTGTATGACTGTAGAGGTTGCCTTCCCGGTTTCAGTTTCCTATCTTTACCAACAGGGTGGTTGTAGCAGGCGAGAACCCCTGAAGTTAACAAGCTTTACTGCGCTGGTATTGAGAGGTAACGACTGACGGCATGCAGCGCCTTGATCGAATACACGGTGGGCGTACCGTAGGCTGGTCATGGCATATACATTTGTACCAACCGGGTAACTTAGCCCCCGAGCCAATCATTGTGAAATGAAATACCGTCCCTCGGGCTCTCTTCCTAGGACAGGGGAGGGGGCTTTAGGGGGGAGGGTGTCCCTCCCCACTCCAGGGCCCTATGCCTCCTGCCTCGTGCGAGGCGGGGCGCAAGTGCAGGCCAAGCTCACTCAAACGCACCAAGCGCATTGCGTTGATCACTGAGGCTATGCCAGAAGTTGTGGCGGGCGGGCTCTCTTACATTCGCACGGCAGGGGGGCATTTGGAGGGAGGGTGTCCCTTCCCCCTTCCCAGGCCCGCACTCGTGTTCCCCGCCATCGTCGCTGCTCGGGAGAGGGGTTGAAGGGGGGAGGGTGTCCCTTCCCCCTTCCCAGGCCCGCGCTCGGTGACATTGCCAACTTCCTGCTGACCACCGTTTTAAGCCCGAAATTATTTACATGCAATGTCGCATGTTTCTCGCTATTTATTGCATCGCTTTTGGCAACGTTTCTCGATATCACCGCTAAATCTTACATTCGCTCCATTCGCTGTTGCCCTGGCTGGTGTTTTCATCCGGCTGTTTGCCTCTACACATTCATATAATTACTCGCGGTAATGCGTCGCCAGCCTCTGCGGCTCTCGTGGCCCCGATTGCTCAAATGAATGTGGTGCGTCCCGTACACGGAATGCGTCCTATGTGATTGGCTGTGGTTTTGCTCGTAGGCTTGCGGTGCTTGCGTTCCGGCTCGCGCGCGCAGCGCAGTCGGCGAGGGTGGGGGGTTCTGCCCAGGGCGGGGTGTTGGGGTGGGGGGGGGGCGTCGGCTTGCTTGGGGTGGGGTGGGGTGGGTGGGATCGTTGCACGGGTTGCCTGGGGATCTTTGCGGCGTTGCAGGGCTCGGCCTGTAGCGGTGGTGGACTGCCGGTAGCTGCAGGATGGGCCTGTGGTGGTAGGGTTGTGGGTTTCAGGCCCATAGCAGGAGCTTGAAGGACTTCGCTACTCGCTGCAGGTTGGGCCTGTGGTGAGCGTGGCAGGAGGTTCTAGGCCCCTGGCAGGAGCTTGAAGAACTTTCTGCAATTCTGCCTCTTGCTGCATGCAAGGGCAGGGAGGGTTTCGGCTTTGTGTGTGCCGTGCGAGGGCGGTCGCTTCGTAGCAGACCTGTACCGCAAGTGGTACGGGCCCCCTGCACTCCCTCTAATGTAACCGATTCCTAACCAAGGTAACCGTCAGGAGGTAAATCGTGGCCGGACCCAGCCCAGCCCAGCCCAGAGAGATTAGGGCACATGGGTAACTCTTCACAGAATTAATTAATGAAAGGTGGATGAGCATGCAGTGGCCAGAACGATTTCCGCCAACCAAGGGCCGCTCGTGTTGTGATGCGCTTGTGCCACCGCACTAATTTCGGATGGGGCCATCGCCGCTGACAGCCCACAGCAGTGGCTGAGGTTAGGGGGGACCGCAGGCCACCACTTCCTTGCAAAAGAACGCCAAAAAGGCATTGCTGCCAGCGCGCGAAAAATGAAACGGAAACAGGGAAGGCACGCATTCCGGTGCCGTTACACGTCGGTGGCAAGCATCCGGCAGTATGCAAGCATACGACACGGCCACCGCTGACCGGGTGATTGAAGGTACTTCGTCAAACGCTGGACGGTAAACCGCGAAGTTTATTTGACAATCCCAACACCGCCCGGAAGATAGCCCATCCACGCGCAGACGCGCCAAGACATGCATAACACCGCAAGAGCAGCAGCAGCAGTGTGCTAACGGGGTCAAGACCCATCATGACGGGTAGCGCTTATCCAGTGCAGCAGCATTGAAACAGCAAACTAAAATGCGATTGCACATATGGCTAACTGCTATGCTGGCATTCACCATTACGGCGCTACGCGTTGGGTCCGCCAGCACCTGCGCCACCCGCCAGGTGGGCTGCCGAGTCGGACTCCCCATGCTCCGCCCCTTCGGACGCCGCTGCCCTGCCGGCGGCCAGCCGCTTCGTCCCTAGCAGAGTGCCGCTACCCCCACCGCCTGCGCTCCCGTCTCCGAGGATGAGTGGCAGGCCGTTCCGAGCGTTACCCACCACTACAACCTGCGCGCGACAGATAGCATAACAGCAACGCGCATATATGAGGTCAACACATGGGACAGGACAGCCAAAGGACAGAGAGGGTAAGGGTGCGCGCCAAGAAAGCGCAGCTTGGCGTACACGGGATGCGTTACGGGGGCAACAGGCAGCACACCGGAAGTTGACTGCGTGATCCCCACCTTTGCGTTTAGTGATCCAGCCAGCTTCTCGGTGGCCTCGATACCCTTCCATTCAAGCAGCGCGTCGCTGATGCCCTGTGGGAGAGAGGGGAGGGGAGGGGGCTGCCTTTGAAGGGGTGGGGTTATCATGCACGGAAACGGTGATTAACACATGCTGCGAAAATGGCGTAATGGCGATGGCGCGTTAGCAGTAGTACGCTCATGTCACGGTGTCCCTGCGGGACCACAGCTCCTTAAGCGCCCTGGCCGGCGATGAACGCCTAAAGTGGGCAGTTATGGCAGCCCTGCAGGGTCGCACCAACCTGTGAAACGATGTTCTGGAAGTCCGCGATACCTTGAGCCTCAATGCGCTTGCGCTCGGCCTCCTGACGCTCTGCGACGAAGGGTGAAGGGGCGCGAGGGTGTTGGGCTGGAACAAGGCCCGGATGGACGAAATCGAATGGCTTTTGGATAGCGTGCTGCTGATATGCATGAGGCCGAGTGAACGCACCTGCCCCGCCGCCTGCGCTCACCCGTCCCTCCGGAAACCGTGTGTATACGGGTGGGAAACCCTCACAGTTCCGGCCCGCCCCTATTGTAGACACGAATGCTCGCTCGACGCCAACCTCGGGGCAGGGAGGCGGTGGTTTACCGGGGAGCGGTCTGAACATGTCACGCCCAGCGGTTTTACACATCCAAAATCGCACGTGCACACCGTGGATGCTGTGCCTGTTCAGTGCCCAGCGCGCAAAATACATACATGCACAAACACGTGTGCAAGACAGTGTGCACCACAAGCGCCCTCAGAGCTTGCCAAAGGCCGCGGATCCCAGTGTCAATCGCTATACAAGAGGCTGGGGAGTGCATCGGGACTCTGTGAGATTGGCTGGTTGCCAAACCTAGGCGTGCACATGGGAGAATTCCAGCTACGAGGCAAGGCCACAGACACGCAACAACGCAGCCCGACGGCTTGCATGGGTAGGGGCACGCAGCTCAAATGCAGCCAGACCTGGACGCGTTGTGATACATGCTTCTCCGAAAAGTCAGTCGGGTGACCGAAACGTTAATAGCTTTGACGCTGTACTGTTCCGAAGCTGCTGGTGCGTATTCCTTGCGAGGAGCGCCAGCTGTTGCTGCGATTACGGCCCGCAACCAGCACACTACCTTTCCTGGCGGCACTGGGGAACCCGCGCTTCGAGTCGTTCTTTGCTGCCCGAATCTGCAACCCCAACCCCGGTTTCATAGGGCGGTGTCTGCGTGCGTGCGTGCTGCTTGTCCCGGGAACCCGCCCCCCTCCCCTACTGCTACCCAGCACCCCTACTCCCCTTGGGTTGATGTCCCAACGTCATGGAGCTCGCATCAACCCCAACATCGCTCACGAACTCGCTGGAGCCCAGTACATCGCGGACCGCATGCGGGCGGCGGTCAGTCGCCCTGCACCACAGCCCCACCTCAGCCGCCGGGAGGCCCCGCATGCTGGCGAAGGCGCTGGAGCCGCCGCCGCTTCTGCGTCAGACCGCTGACCGCTACACGGCTTCCATCCCGGCGGCGGAACCACCGGTTAGCCGTCACCCCGTCTTCCGGGCGCCGTCGCTGCCTCTGCTCCTCCCGGCTGACCGCCGCCCGCTCGCGCTGCCCGCCCCGCGCCCCCCACCCGGCCCGCACCCTGGCCTGCCGGCGGCTGGGACGCCGTCGTCAGCATCGGCGCCCAGGAGTCGTCCCGCCGGCGCACAGCGTACCGTCTTCCGGACCCACCGGCGGTTGTGGAGCCACCGTCTACGGTCGCACCCGCTGCCGGCCCGTACCTCTGCTGGCCTGTGCCCGGGAAAGGAACAGGGGGACCGGACCTGCCACACCCCGTGTGACAGGGGTGATGGTCCCCATGTCCCGGCACAGCCTCACCACTTCCCCGCTAACCGCCCCTCCCTTGCATGTTCTTGCTAGCTTTGCTCTGCACCCCCTGCTTGTACACCGGTGACCCCTAATGTGTGGGGCTCTCCGGCTCGGCCGTGTTGTGGGGAACCGCTTATGGGTCCGCGCACGGTGCACAACCTTGCCTACTCATCCCCCGATGCCCATGTCTGTCGTACCCCCGTACGGTCCGCCTGCCTTTTCTCCTTGCCATCCCGGTCTCTTTCCGTTATCCGCAGCAAATTGGCAACGGGTTTTCTGTATGGCACGTCCCTCCTCTGCCTCTGCTTTGCCTTGCCCGCCCCGCATGTTTGGCCGTCATCCATCGGTAACTTCTTCCGCTGCTGTCGCACCCGCCCGCCCCGTAGGTCAGTACGAAGTGGTGATCGGGTCAGTGCCGTTGGGAAAGTGCGTATGGGCAGGCCCGCGCTCGCGGCGCCAGTGCTGTGCCAGCCTGTTCGCGTGGTAGGTAGGGTGGGTAGGCATGGGCTTTCCTCCGCCTCCCCTTCAACTTATTAGCGACTACGATCAGCGGAGGTACGCTGCAGCGCTGCTCGCTTGTCGCTGACGTCCAAGTTTCACAGGTCGTCCACAATTACGCCAAGACATTACTTTATTGAGTATGCGATTCGGTGTCCGCGACGCGACCCGTTGCCCTTCTTCATGACCCTACTCCCGCCCCCGCCCTGACCCGCCTACCCTTCATCAGCACGAACTCCATCCTCTGGCTGTCCTGCTCCGCCATCAGCTTCTGCTCAATGGCAGTAGTCACCAGCCTCTGACGGCCCGGGCGAACCAAACCACGGCGTGATGAAGTACAGCGGACCCGGCACCAGCAGCAGCAAACATGGAGAGCGGGAAGGGAGAGGGAGGCACCAAGTTACAAAACGGGTGCGGACGGCAACCGAGCAGCACCACTGCCAATCGTGAAGTGCGTAGCACCTACTGCACCGCGCGGCACTCACCGGTAGTACCACCTTCCGCAGCATGGCCTGCTCCACCTCGATCCCGCGGGCCCTCAAGTTCTGGTTGAGCTGCACTTTGATGCCCGCGGACAGCTCGTCGCGGGAGGCGGAGTAGAGCGCCTTGGAGGACACCGAGGCGGTCAGCGAGCGGACGGTGGAGGTCACCTCGGGCAGCAGCACAACCTGGTGGGATGGGAGGGGCGGCGGCAGACGACGAGCAACGGAGCCGAGGGGTAGAGCCGTTGACGAAGACAGGCGGGAACGGGGGGGAGACGGGGAGGGGCGGTTTCGGGTGTGGATAGGTGGCAGATGACAAAGGCTGCGTACCCCGCACGACACCGGTATCCAGGCACACGCTTGCGCCGGGCTGCTGGATTTATGCTCCCAACTCAGCTTGCATATGATCCCTGCCCAGTTTGAACTCCCCTTCATTGAGGCAATCGGATTCTTTTCGTTCTTTCTTGAAGGCAGGGGCCTGATTTGGGCCCTAGAACTCACGTCCTTGTACAAAGTGCCGACCGTGAGGTACAGCTGCCGTACCATATCCGCATCGATCCGGTACAGTATTGAGACTGCGGTGCGTGCGGTATGGAGGGACAGGGGCAGATGCGCCCTTCAATTCAAGTAAGTACGAAAGCGCTGTACGGACACGCATCATAGTGTTAGGCAATACCATCCTCGCTGCTTATGCTCTCGTATGTGCGGGAGCAGAAAGGGCGGACTAGAGTCCATGGAGAAGTTCTGTTCGGGGCGAAGATGCCCCGGACCTACCGTCCAGCTCCACGATGAGTCCCTCCGTGGTGGGCACATTGAGGGTCAGCTCCAACAGCTGGGTCTTGAGCGAGAAGCTATGCACGTTTGCGAAGAGCATCTTGAGGTGCATTCCCGAAGGAATGGTTCTAGTTGACACATACCCTGTGGCGGGGGAGCAAAGACGTTTATTGAAATTGCATAAAGGCCATGTATGTATGTATGTGTGTCCAAAGTATTACGCTCGCTGCGTGTATGCATGTGTGTTTGACATGACGGCGTGCCCAAAGACATCGAAGTATGTTAAAGGCACTACAACGTGTTGCGTATGTGTGTATGTGTGTGTACAGTACGCCTGCGACATTTGACAAGATGTGTATGAATGTACCGAGACCAGCGAGACCTACCGAAGAAGTCAACCACTGCCAGGTGCCCCGCCGGGATGCTCACGATAGGCCACCCAACCAGAAGAAGGACTAGGATGAAGGAAGCAAACACCGCGAGCTTCAGCTCGAACCCCCTGCACAGCCGCAAGCGACAGATGAATACCCAACCATATTGCGCCAGACTTGCGCTGTGAGAGCGTTTGCAAGCGATGCACCTGCTACTCTGGGGCCTATGATGAGGCTTGTGCTCTTTGCGCTCCGGATCTTCAATGCACTGGAATGGTTGCGCTTTCATGATGACAACTAGCTTCGAGGCGCAACGTGTACAAAGGGGCTCACTTAAAGTAGACTCAGACTAAAAGCTGACAAGGAGTGACAATAGTCTTGTCGATTGATGCTATGATACGGTGTGACGACGGGAACAATTGGGAAAGCCGGTTCCGTTGACGGCATGTGGGTGCAGCTGCGATCGTGCTCGTCCATCCCGGGCTGCCAGTCGCGCAATCGAAGTAGTACACCGCACGATGTACGTGCAACGACAGAGAGACGGTTGCGTCCCAGACGGTCCGGGTATGTCGATGTTGCTCGGGTGTCGACGTTGCCACCAGCGCTTACTAGGACTAGACCCTCGGGCGCCCGTCCCGCCATTCCCGCTGATCCGAACCGCCGAGCAAATCGTCTGGTTCGCGCCAACGGCCATTCCTCTGGGCCCTGATGGAGCTGCTGGCACTCTTGCGCAGCGGCCTTGTAGAAGACGCCTATCCTCCTCCGAAGGTCGGTTGGAAGCGCGCCCCTTCAGCGCGTCATCCCGCAATGACCCGCTGAACAAGCTCCCTAGACTCGATGGACAGCCTACTTCCTCTACTTCCGACCATCCTCATGTTTACGTACTTAGCAGAGCAGAGGGTATTGCAGGTATTGCCAACGGGCACACGTGTCAAATCGGCTACATGCGAACATCCATTGGCGATGTCCCAGGAGTGAGAAGGCGTGTCACCTGTGTGTCCCCGACACGGGGAGTTGCTGCAGACTATGAGACGTCAGCATTTGTACGGCAACCGGATGTCAATTGAGAAAGTGTGCATCAGAGCCAAAGCATAGCAGCCGAAGCGCGCACGTTGGCATGGGCGACAGGGGGCGACCGCCGGGTGCGAGCGCAAACATTTACATTCTGTAGCCAACACCGCCATCGGCCACCAGAGCATCACGAGTTGCACATGTCTACGATCGAGTCGCTCTTCTCTCTCAACCGCATGGCGCCGTAGCGGGCCTCCGAAGCAAAATTGACCCAGCTCGACGCTGTCCCACTCGGGCTACAACCACAACTCCCCAAAACACTGCATCAGGTGCGCCCAGCCCCTCGTGGCACGCACGGCTCACCCATGCATCCGGTTAACGAAACTCGACAACAGATCCATGGCGGGTCTGGCCCACTACCTCCCAAGTCGTTAGGAGCCATTCGCTCCCAGGCGCCAAGAGGCATAACGTACTGCGAACAGCGGTCATATGTCATACGAACCTGCAACGACCCCTCATCCTGCGAGGTCGGACAGTATGGGTCGCGCCACGTGCTTGCGCATTAGGGTGACGGTCAAACGTCCTCCTCTCAACGCGCCGCCACCCCCAACAAAGGCCAACTGTCTCCACTTCGCGGGGCAGTAACACTGCTGCCCCGCTGCGGAACCTTTTCCAGCGGCGGGCCCTGCAGCTAGGGCTGGCGCCGCAATTCGAGTTGTCGCCCGTAGCACCGGAAGCCCGCAATGCAAGGCGAAGATCCGCTGCCAGCGTGAGCACGCGGCCCCATCCGCTGCGCAACGCTGCTGCAGCCTATGCCCTAGCCACACAAGCATCGGGCCAGCCGGCCAGCCGGCAGACGCCAATCAAATGCCGGTCAGCCGCTTTGGCGACGGGCCGGGCCCAACGCAGGGGACTTGCTGCTGCCACCGCTCCCGCTGCTGCCGCTCTAGACGGCCGCAGGCACGCGGCCGCCCACGATCCGCTCCACCGCCTCCACCACCTGGCTGCTCTGCACGATGGTGGCCGCCTCCAGCTCGTACGCGTAGGCGGTGGGCACGTCCTGGGAGGACAGGCGGATGACCTCGTGGTCCAGCTCGTTGAAGAGGGACTCGTTGATGACGGCGGACAGCGAGGCGCCGATGCCACCTGCGGGCGGGGACCGGGGGTGAAAGGTCAGCACCAAGAGGATCACGGACGAACAGGCTCACGGGCATTCTCTGTCATGATGAGGATGGGGGCGTAGGGAGGAATGCGGCATGTGGCGTTGAGGGGACGCCACGCGCAGGAGGACCAGTTCCAGGCACCAATTCGTGGAATGCCATCTTTCGAATGAAAAGTCTTGATTGCAACAGGGAGACGGGGATGGCGTGCGGTTGGGCAGCTCCGGCTGCCACCCGACTTCCAGGCGGTGCCTGCTGGGGGCCGCATTCACGGCCCAGTCCCGCTAGCACCAGCCCACCCGCCACCCACCGGTCTTCATGCACTCCTCCACGATGATGGCCTTGCGGGTCTTCTTGATCGACTTGGAGATGGTCTCCATGTCGAAGGGCTTGAGGCTGATGAGGTCAATCACCTGGAAGCGGAAGCATTTGGGTTCAGGGTGTCGAAAGGAAAATACACAGAGAAAGTGGCAGCATAGGGGACCGCCAAACAAGTTACGAGGCGCCCCCCCGCCCCACGAGGCCTTCATCCCCCCGCCCCCCTCACCTTGCTGCTCCCTCCCGCATCGCGAAGCCCATCCCGCCACGCTCGTGCCCCGCACCCATGAAGCGATGTACTCACCTCGGGGTTGTAGCCCTTCTTCACGAGCTCGTTGACGGCCTGCATGACCACGTAGCGCATGCGGCTGTAAGTGAAAATGGACACGTCGGCGCCCTCGCGCACCACCTCGGCCCGCTCCAGGCAGGCCACCTCGTCCTTGTCGCCTGCCTCGCCCTTCACATTGTACAGCAGCACGTGCTCGAAGAAGATGATGGGGTTGTCGCTGCGGATGGCCTGCGCGGCGAGGGCGGGGCGGGTTCCGAGTGGGTGGACGGTTGTGACTGGGTGGGGGCACAAGGCTGAGCGTAGGAGCGGGTACGAGCGTCGAGAGAGATGGGAGCTAGAGCTGCAGTGTCTGCATGCTGTAAGACTGTGCGCACAAGCGGAGGAAGGGTCTCTCGGTGGGGCCGCCCCCGAGGGGCAGATTGCACGGGGCCCTCGTGGTGTGGCCCTGTAGCAAGATCCAGGAAATCAAGAACAACCCGGAGGCATAACCGGCCCCACGATGTGCGTCGGCTTAACCATTTAACTACATCTCATGCATCGGTGTGCGGATCCGTGGCGACCGACGGGAATGGCGGCAAGATCCCCCTCCCGCGCATACAGCCTGCCAAGCGTGCAGTCCATCGCCCAATCGTCCTCACTGCCCCATCAAGCCCCTATCATTCCCCATTCCATGCCCACGTCCCACACTACCATGAAGGCCCTCGACTCAGCTGGTCGTGCAAGTTGCTCTACGGCGCAGACTAGCCGGCTAGCGGATGAGGCATATGCTCGGTTCAGCAGTCGCGCCCCACTCCACCACAGCTGGCCGCTCATCGCAGTACGCTTATGTAGTAACGTATTGAGCATGCGTGGACGCGTCGAGGCCCTTGTGCAATCGTCGTGGCCAACAACGAGGCTACTTCATCCCACGGTGACACCTCCCCGAGTGAGGATGCTTTGCGCGGCGCTGCGACCTACGGGTCCCACCATCCGTCACCACGGACACCCTCAAAGCTTCAGTGGCATTGGTTGCTCACGGCTTTCATACGACCGCGTTTGGGTAAGTAACCCTGCACCCGGCGGGTTGTGAGGCGATTGGAAGGGGTACTACCTGCTTCCTCGCCTTGCACTTTGGACCTTCGACGCCGCCCTCCTTACCTCCAGTGTGTTCCTCGCGTACCCCGTGACGTCTCTAATGATACCACCGCCACCCATCCAACAAGTAACGCCCCTGCCTCCCCGTGCCTCCGAGACTCGCCTCTCGCCAATGGAAAACGCCCCCCCTGCCCCGAGTCCATCCTGACCCTCCCTGCCCAGACCCACCGCCTTGAGCAGCGCCTTGGCGTTGCGCACGGTCGAGCACGCCACGAGCTGCACTCCGGGGATGGACTGGAAGTACGACTCGAGGCGCTGCGAGTGCTCGGCACCCAGCTGGCGGCCCACGCCTCCGGGTCCGCGGATGACTAGGGGCGTCTTGAATTGGCCGCCGCTGGTGTAGTGCAGCATGCCGCAGTTGTTGGAGATTTGGTTGAAGGCCAGCAGCAAGAAGCCCATGTTCATGCCCTCCACGATGGGGCGGAGGCCAGTCATGGCGGCGCCCACGCCCATGCCCGTGAAGCCGTTCTCTGTCAAAAAAGAGGGAGAAGCAGTGGAGGCCCACGTGAAGAGCAAGGCCATGATTAAGGATGCAGGCTGATGAGAACGGAATGGGGAGGAACGGGATCCAGGAGTGCTCAACTGGCAGGCTCGAGCCGTCGTATTGAAGGGGCACAGACGAAAGAAGATGGATGTCTAGGGACGAAAAGCCCTCCAACAGGCGGATGCACTGGCCGGACCGGGAAAGTAGGGCCCAAGTCGCCTAAGACCTGTTCCTCACGGCAAAGACCCAAACCTGGCCGTCTTGCCTACCGGCCTTAAAAGGCTATTATATAGTGATGCGCGACAAAACATCTCGAGTATGCGACAACATTGCCGCAGGGCGATGCTCGCCAGATGGTTAGGGGCGCACAGGCAAGGATGGAAGGTGAGAAGCGGGGAAGAGCAGCAGGTGCGTGGGAATGACAGAAGGGTATTGTGGCACGGGGAGGGGTGCCGATCGAGAGGGGCCTCAGGGCCAGCAGACACTGCCCTCCTTTGGTCCACCGCAGTGCTCTAATCCCAAGCCACACATGTTGGCCCAGGGAGCAGCAGACCACGGCAGCCAGTCTGTCCCCATTGCCCTTTGGTATGCCCCGACCATGCGCATATGGCCCCGCCCCACCCCGCTCCCCAGAAGCCCTCGTGGTGGCCACGCAGACGCACCGCAAATAGGCGTGTCAAGCACACGCATATCCCCATACTTCTTGTACAGGCCCAGGGTGCACTTGTAGCTGCCGCCATAGTGGCCCACATCCTCGCCTGCAAGGGGAAAACATGGCCAACCGCGAGATCCCTCCGCGTCAGCAATAAACACCGCGGCGCCCTTTTCCCTACCAACATGCAGGTCAGCTAAGGATCGTGTGTTAACAATAATCCAATTTGTGATATCATGTCAGAGCGAGCACCAGGCCGCAACGCTCACCCATCACACAAACAGTGGGGTCGCGCTCCATCTCCTCATCGATGGCCTCGCGCAGGGCCTCCCACATCATAATCTCCTTCTTCTGGGCCTTGGCCGCGGCCAGGGCGCGCCGCCCAGACCGAACTGCACCGCAAGCACGCGTTCAAGATCATGTTTGCTGAGCGCTAGATTATTTCAGCTGTTTCCTAATTGTGCCCACCTGCAGGCACGGTGCGCAGGCCGGGGACCGCGGCAGCGCGGTGGCCCGCAGCAACACGAGCGTTGCGAGACGCGAGCATTCTGCAGCTGTGAGTGGGTCAAAGATGGGAAACTTAACCCTAGGGCAATTCCAGCGTCTGCGAGCGAGAGTGGAGTGCTGAGGGTACGGGGGTACGGCTTGTAACGCTCAAACCTCCCGAAAGTCTTCTACTGATACCTGACTTGTGCATCTAACAACGTGTCATTGGGGAGACAAATTATTGGACAGGTCGACCGCTGCAGCGGCGCAACCCGAGGAACGCAGAGCGTCTAACCCCGAACCTTCCCTTATCACAGCAGCCTCCTGTCACGCAATGTCACTCAACTTGTTGTCACCCGATCGACGGGCGGCCGGTCCAATACCCGGTCCATGACATGCCCGCCAGTATGCCCGCCTGCTTGCCTCGTATGACACGTCCCCAAGACAGCGCAATACAGCACCGCCTCAGTTGCCTCAAGGCAATTCAAGGCTGGCAGCCGCACGGACCGTTGGCTACGCGGCTATCACGTCTGTATCACGCCTTTCGCATTCGCGCTGGACTGGGTGCCCGCGGGTGTAGAAATCGCTGGCCGCAGGTGGCAGAGTCTACGACAGCGACAACAGCACCCAGCACGCCCCATCCACCAAGTCATGCCAATGTGGCTACACCGCTGCCCCACCAGGGCTCGTGCGCTCGCAGCCTGGCTATCTTCCGTCGGGGCGATTCATTTAGCCTGACGAAAAAACTTAAAACTCGACGAGGTTTTTCGTCCGGAGACGCCTCCTAATGGGCATTTTTCGTAGACGAAGCCCCTTTGCGGGGCTAGGGTTTTCGTTAGGGCACCCTCGTCTGGGCCCGCCACAAAAGGGGGTGTTTTTCGGAAAAACGTTTAAGATAGCCAGTCTGTGCGCTCGTTAGCATCGCCCGCCCTGCCCTGCCCCAGCTGCCCTGGTAACTGCGTGAGTATACCGGGCGCTTCTTGCACATGGGCAGGGGCCGTGCTGTGCAGGAGCTAACAACGTGTGGCAAGAGGCGAGACGCATGGCCCCTGACACGCAATGCCCGGTAACTAGACGGGAAGCCGCTCGCCATGGCCAAACAATTGCTGAGGAGAGAGGAAAAAAGAGAAACCTGCACAGAAAGAGGGAGCCCGCCTCTACGGCCATACACGCCCGAAGGCGTGACGTTTCCAATAGGGCGGGCGGGTACAGAGCAAGACATGTGACGGTCGAGAGAGGATAATGAAGAAGAAAACGGGTCGCGTGACAAGAGGGGAGCTGCACGTTCATCTTGAGGTCCACCTTGGCTCTTCCTCATGCGGTTGCAATACGGAGAAAGGCATAGATCGCCGAGAGGCATATCGCTTATGGACGAGTAGAGAGGCGGGGCGGCGTACTCGGCATCAGTTCCTTACACGCCCACCTGTCCACCGGACATGTCCATGCAAGTAGCGCAAGAAAGCTGCCATAACGGCAGCTCCGGGTGTCCAAACGCCAGGTGCACCACTTTACCGGTATATGCAAGCACGGTACATTGGGTCTGAGGGCTGACTCAAAATGTGTTGGGAGGAAGTCCAGGCTCCAGGGACCCGTTTCTGGCTTTGGCGAGCCATGATCTTCAGGAGGGAGGTGCTGCAAACCCAGACACGGATGGAGACATACATAACTTTGGAATATACGTTGCCAAATCTCCGGAAAAAAAACTGTATCGTAAAAGCGCAACACATGCTGCAGCACCCTGCCGTCCACCCATGCTGCCGCTCCTCGCTCGTCGCCACCAGGATACAGCATTCTAGTGCTTGGGCCGCTTGGGCTTGGCCTTGTCTCGCGGCATGTCCGTCTTCCGCTTCTTAACCTTCTGGTGCTTTGTGGCCGCCTCCTGCAGCTTGGTGTAGCGCTTCTTCCGCACGGCGCTGACGGCCGGATCCGCCAGCAGCTCATCCGTGATGCTGGTGCCGCGCTCTCGGGCCGTAAGGCGGCTGCTGTAGAAATCCTGCGGGTTGTCCATTACTGTGCCAATCTGGAAGTGCTTGGGGAACTTGGTATCGTCAAAGCTCTGCGGGGTTTGTCCGAGGGGAGAGCGAGGGGTTCAGACGCGCGGATTCAGTCACCGCCAGCGCCACCAGTATGCTGTCCACGTAACACTGCTAAACATATGGCAGATACGCGCAGTAAAAAGGCGGATGGAACAAAAGTGTAACGAGTTGCGTCCTCAAAGCGCACGCACTATCTGACTGCGCGAATGTCAAGTCTGCACTGCGCGTCGCACCTTATAGAAGCGCTTTGGGTCGTATGCCCCCCTCAGCCGCAGCAACCGCAGCTCCCGCTTCACGTCGTCCGTAATCTTGGTGGCGGGCAGCTCGAACCACCGCTTGGCGTCCTCCCTGCTGCTTCCCGCAGCGGACTTGACGCGTGGGGGCGCCAGCAGCTGCAGAGCGATGCACACACGGGGAGCTTGACACTGTGAGCTCATGTACATCACATCAGTAGTGAAGCATGCAGGGCTGGGAGCGGGCCCCGGAGGCAAAGTGTGGTACATGGCTCTAGCTGCAAGAGCTCAGGAAACCCTCGTCGCCCCACGCTTGCGAAGGGCTTGCCTAATAACGCGATGTAGTCCCAGCTTTAGTGGAGGGCCATAGTGGGAGGCTGATGGCCCCCCGTGGGTCAGGACACCAGTTGTCAGGCCGGAGCATGGCCAGCGGCGCCGCAGCACCACCCCACACAGGTCCTTTTAAGCCGCTGAAGTAGGGCACTACCCCACTGTGTCGAGGGCGCACCAGGCTATGCGGCTACAACACATCCTAAGCATGATACCAAAGCAGGTGACATGATACCAAACCAGCAATAGAGCATTGGGAATAAGAGCGAGCCCCCCAGCCGCAAACTCAGGTAGCGCCAGTCGCGTCACGGCTATCACAAGCCAAGCGACGCGCTATAAAACCTGTGTGCCCATTGATGTGGTGTAGTCCCAGCTTTAGTGGAGGGCCATAGTGGGAGGCTGATGGCCCCCCGTGGGTCAGGACACCAGTTGTCAGGCCGGAGCATGGCCAGCGGCGCCGCAGCACCACCCCACACAGGTCCATTTCAGCCGCTGAAGTAGGGCACTACCCCACTGTGTCGAGGGCGCACCAGGCTATGCGGCTACAACACACCAAAATCATGGTACCCCGCAGAGCAAAGCGGGGCCCACGGCATGCGCCGCACGTCTCGTCCGCAGGCCAGGTCAAGGCTGCCACCCACGACAGATTGCGTTGCGTACCTGCTTTGCGAGCCCTTTCTCCTTGTCGGCGCCGGTGCCGGGGGCCAATCGCTGCGGAGCCTTGACGAGCTCTTGCGGCTGCCGCACCTCGGGCTGCCAGCGGATGGCGTTGGGGTCGCTGGAGAGCCCGAGCTTCCGCCCGGAAGGCCCCGCCTCCGGTTCGAGCGGTGCCGGCGATGGCGACGCCTCCCTGCCGCCACCCCGTGCGCGAAGGGCTGCCCGCAATGAGGACGCGAGCGTGTCCATCAGGTTTGGCCCCAACAGGTCGTCGTCATCGTCGCTGCCATCACTTCGGTCGCTGCATTCAGCCCCCGGCACCACGGCACCCCCGCTGCGGCCACTGGTGCTTGGCTCCTGCGATGGCTCCGTGTGCTGCACGGTGCCTGGCCCAGCGGCTGCAGCTTTGGTAGCATCCGCTGCTTCACCCGCTACCTCCACAGCCGGTGCTGCATATTCCACTGCTGGATTGCCCTCTCCTGGGGTGAAACAGGGATTAAGGGGCGGGCCCTTCAGTCGTCATTCGGGTGAAGGGGGGAACGAGCGCGACTGACCTCAAACCACTGACCTCCTGCAGAGGCAACTTTTGCTTGTTGCCCTTCATGGTCCTTGCTAGCAGCTTGCGGCGTAGGTTGTGGTCGACCTAATCAAAGTTAGGTCTCGTCGTCAGCCAATGTTCGCTCACGGCTTGGATCCTCTGGTTCGCACCAGAAGACGCGGCTTTTCTGGGCGTATGATGAGCAGTATCCTCCTCTATGGGCTCGAGTGACGTCCTCGCAGTGCCCCGCTTCGCCGCCGCGCCGCCGCCTCGTCCCCTTCGAGAGGTTGAACGGACCTGCTGAGAAGATGTGCTAGGACCAGTGTCTTGAGAACCGTCCTGTGATCTAGTTCGTTGGCTGCTCCGGCGCGTAGTCACCATCCGTTACGGCCAGAAAGCTTACAAGAGGCAGGTTGCAGGTAAGGAGTAATGGTAACCCGCTGGTCGATTGGCACTGCTTTAATACGGAGCAGCTATGGCCTTTTATGGCGGTCGTACGGCGCGGTATTAGCTCGGTCGTACGGCACGGGGTTGCACGTGTATGTATCGTATCTCACCATATCCAAGCCAGGACCCGCCCAGGGGAGAGGGGAGGAGGAGAAAAGCGGAGGATCGTCGACATGCCGCTCGATCCTTCAACCCGTCCCAGTATCTCCGTTACCTGGTCCGGGAAACGGTCCTTGCCGAGGATCGCCCCAAGGAGCCGTGCTCGGTCAAGGCGATGCCGGCGGTCCCAACTTGCATATCCTACAGTGTATTCCAGGATAGGTCAGCAGAGGCATAAGCTTACAGCCCCTCGTAGTCGGGCACTACCGCCAACGCCCCAACCTCCTGCCCGCTGCACACCAACACAATGATGCGAGCAGTCGGATCCCTCCTGCGATGATTCCAACGCTTTTGTTATGTACGTTTTTGTGGTTCACGCACATTGATAGGGACACGTTATCCGTGGCAACGTGTAAATAACGCCTGCCATGGCGGCTGGGCGGCAACGTGTAAACCCGCCACAGCCACAACACATCCTAAGCGACGCGACGACAAGTAATAAACTTGGGCTAACCCCCTATGCGGCTTGCGCGTTGGAAGCCAGAAATTATACGCTTGACGTATCCCAAGCGTGAATATAGTTAAAAGAAAGCAATACCAGCCTACAAAAACCTACGTCTAAGCGCCTGGCGTAACCGATCCGTGAAGCCGGTTGCGACCTGCCCCTGCGTGCGAAACTGCAATTTGCAGGATTCCGAACAAGCGCACTGCTCCACTGCTCCACCCTGCCTGCATGACACTGCACACACAAGATCTCATCTTCCTAGCCCTCCTTCCACCACCCCTGGCGCAGCCTCGCCGCGCCGCCCCTGCCGCAGCCACGCGCCCCACGGCTCATGCGCCGCCACGCTGCCGCCGCGCGCGGGCGCCCACCTCCTGCTGCTGCTGCATGACCGCCGCGGTTGGCCGCAGCTCCTCCCAGGCGGCCATGGTGGCCAGGATCTGGCTAAAGGACGGCCGCTCGCGGGGGTCGTCCGCCCAGCAGGCGTGCATGAGGGACGCGACGGCGGGGTCCAGGTCCTTGGGTAGCTCCATGCGCTCGCGCTTGTTGCCCACAGCAAAAACAACCTGCGCGGCAGCGGCCGGGAACAGAAACTTCCAGTCGCATTTTCTGCAAGATAGCGCAAGAGGCGGGCGGGTAGGGCTAACAGAGAAGGTGCGGCAGGATGGCGCGCTGTGGGCAGATGTCCCGCCCCTGGCGCCGGAGGGGACACGTGTGTGTACGAGGTTCCGAGCGTGGCAAGAACCCGCAAGGGAAGCGCGCACGACGGCCAAGCCCTAGCCGTTCCTTGCCCTCCGCCTGCGTACCTGCATGGGCGCCAACGACTCCCAAGGCTCCCGTCCCGTCACCAGTTCGTACATGATGACTCCGAAGCTGAATACCTGCACGCGGAAAAGCGGCGGTGGGGGCGTCAGGCACAGGTGCTCCCAAGCAGCACGTCAATACAGACTGTATGAAGGCAATATCCAGCTGAGGGGCAACCATTAACGGCTGAGGCACCCGAATCATCCGCCCGACTCACATCGCTCTTCTCGTCGCACGCCTCGTTGCGCAAAATCTCCGGAGCCATCCACGCGGGGGACCTGCGGATTTACGGGTGAGGGGTGGCGCAGCGGGGCGCATTCAGAGGTCCTGCCACAACCGGCGTTTTGCTTTCTGTGATCTTCCGGCCAGAACGGCAGCCAAGAGCATCCCACATGCAGACCCACTGTCCCTGCCTCGCTCGCTCACCCGCCCTGCGACTTGTTGGTGAGGAAGGTGTTGAGCTTGAGCCGCGAGAGGCCGAAGTCGCACACCTTGACCGTCCAGTCCCGGTCGACCAGCAGGTTGGGCGACTTTAGGTCGCGGTGCACCAGCACGGGCCGACAGTTGTGTAGGTACTCCATGCCTGCGGCACATGAGCGGCACGAGGTACCGGAACGGGGGGGGGGCACACCGCAGGTTGACTTGGGAGCTCTACAGAACTTACAGCCTTGTCGCTGCAAGGAGCCGACCGCTCCCCCGTGCGCGTACAGCGCTCGAGCCAAGGATGCGCACAACGCGGCCCACGGCAGCGCCCGCCGTCTCTCCCACCCACTCAACCACCGGCCCAGTCCATGCGTTGCCTCACTGCGCGGGTGCAAGCTCCCCCTCACCTCCCACCACACCGGCACGCGCACGCGGCCTCCCCAGCCCCTCACCGACGGCCCAAGCCCCCCACACTCACCCTTGGCGATGTCCCGCGCCATGCTGAGTCGCCTCTTGGGCCCCAGGTGCACGTTCGGGTCCTTGAGCAGCCGGTACAGCGAGCCGTTCTGCACGTACTGCGTCACGATGGCCAGCTCGTTGGGCCGCGTGACGGCGCCCATGAACAGCACAATGTTGGGGTGGCGTAGCTTGCTCATGATGATTACCTCGTCCCGAAACTCCCGGATCGTCTCGGCGCACACGTTCTGCTCCAGCAGCCGCTTGATGGCCACCTCGGTGCCGCGCCACGTGCCCCGATACACCTCGCCGTAACTGGGAGGAGGCGGGGCAACGGGGTGGGTGACCCGGCTCGACAGGGAGGACAGTACGTGGGGATGACGCAAGGATGCGAAGATCTGGCAGAGAGGGAAAACTAGAGCGGCCAATGACCGTTTAAGGTCTTGAAACGCAAGAAGCATCGTCCGGCATAATAGTCAATCCGCCTGTTGACTTCCCGTCAACAGCCCGTCCCTCGCACACCTGCCGAAGCCGATGCGCTGCCCAAACGTGAGCTCCTCCGGGTTGATCTCCAGGTCCCGATAGGCGCTGGGCAGCGGCATGGAAATGGACACCGACGGCTGCAGAGCCAACGGGCCCGCGTCGGCCCCGCCTGCACTGCCGCCGCCGCCAGTACCGCCATGCGCCGCCACGCCGGCCACGGCCGCCGCGAGCCGCTGCTGCGACGGCAACGTCATCTCGTGCGACAGGTCCGACGGCCGCTGCTGGTGGGGAGCCGGCAGCGCCAGCTGCGGCCCCGATGGCGCCAGCGCAGGCCTAGGCCGCGCAGCCCCTGATGCCGGCGCCCCAAACCGCGGCCCGGGCCCAGACACCGCGGCACCAGAGTCTATCAGCTGCGTGCTGACCACGGTGTGTGTGGTGGTGGAAACCATGGAGACCGGCCCACCCAGGCCCATACCGGCGCCCGGCCCCATGGGTCCCCCGACATGCCCCTGAGGGCCCAGTGGGAACATGAATGGCGGCTGCATCATGTACTGCTGCTGCTGTGCCGCCGCCATCATGTGTGGGCCCATCATGTGCGGCGGCAGGCCCCAAGCGTTGCCCCACTGCGCCGCAGCGGCAGCCGCCTGAGAGGCATCGAAGCCCGGCCGCCAGGCGTATCCCTGT
>LSYV01000071.1:255564-270814 GCA_001584585.1 Gonium pectorale
GGCCGGGATGCCCCGCGTGCGGCCCGAACGGCCCCGCTGGGGCACCGTTGCCGCCCATTATACCCGCCGCCATCATCGCCTGCTGCATCTGCGCCGGCCCCAGCTGACCACCCTGCATGTAAGCAGCAAGCAATTGTTGCTGCTGCTGCTGCTGTGCCGGGTGGCCTGGGTCCATGGGCCCGAAGAATGGCATCGGCCCCTGCATCCGCTGCTGTTGCAACTGCTGCTGCCCCTGCTGTAGCTGCATGTGCTGTGCAGCGCCGACGCGGCCGACGGAGGTGTCTGGGCGGCCGTTTCCTGAGGTGCTGCCGGCGGTGTTCGCCGCGAGGCGCATGCGCACCAGCTCCGGGGTGATGTCCTCAACGCCCAAGCCCGCCGAGCTGCCCGTCTGCTGCCGCTGGTACGCCATCCGCTGCGGCGCTGGCGGCTCGGCGGCCCCCACGTTGGTCTGCGACACGCGCGGCGTGGTGTCCCGGCTGTTATCGCTGCTGGGCACCTCGACAGTGTAGCGAGCCTGCAAGAGATGCGCCTGGCTGCCCGACGCACCGCCAGCGCCGTGTTGGTGGCCGCCCGGAGGCGTCGAGTCGCGCGCGCCGCTACCGCCACCGCTGGCGCCGCTTGCCGTGTTGAATGGCGACAGATCGGCGAAGAAGGCCTGCGAATCCCGCTTGCCGCCCTCCTTGGCGGTGGACGCGTCACGCCGGTTGCCGCCGCTGTTACCCACTCCCGCCCCGCCCGCCGCCGCCGCGCCAAGCAGGAAGGGAGTCGAGGAGGAGGGCGAGGGCGCCTTGCTGCCGCCGCTGCCGTTCGCCGCATCGCCGGCCTTGCCCAGAGGAGTGAAGAGGCCCGCCTGGCCGGCTCCACCTGTTGGCCCCGCCGCAGCACCGTTCCCAAGCATATGCTGAGGCAGTCCCGAGTCTGCGCTAAGGGCCGGCACCGACCGCACATGGTGCGGAGCGCCGCCGGTCGCTTGCGCAGGCTGCTGCGCCTGGAGCTGCGACGGTCCGTTGGCGACATTGGGGCCGCTCGCCACGCGCGGCAGCTGGTGCTGGTGATGCGACGATGAGCCCAGCCCCGGAGCCGCGAACGCCGAGGCAAGCTGCGGCGGCAGAGACGGACCGTGTGGCTGCGCCGCGCCCAGCTGCATGGCGTGGAAGGGCGAGGCGGACCGGGCGTCCGGGGGGGCCTGTTGCCGCTGAGGCTGGTGCTGGTGGCCGGGCAGCTGCGGGTAGCTCCCCGGAAGCGGGTTGCTTCCCGCGCCGCTGACTCCCAGGCCTGTCCCCGATGACGGCCCGCTGGCGGTTGAGCCGGGGGGCCCGCTGCCGGTCTGCGCGCCCAGACCCAGCGACATGCCGGGCACCAGCGCAAAGTTCAGGAACGGCGACGCTGCCGTCACTCCCGACACGCCCTGCGCCCCGGAGCCTGCCAGTGCCGCCCCGCCAGCCGTGGTGGCGGCGCTGGAGGCGCTTGGCAAGGGTGGGCCGGAGTTGGTTACGGTGGTTCCAGACGCGGAGCTGGCCCGGCTCGCCTCCGTGGCCGAGCAGCGACTGAAGAGGCTGCTTGATGAGTCCGCGGCGGCGGCAAGCTGTTGCGCAGCCAGCGCGGCACCCGCACCAGCCGCCTGCTGACTGAGCGGGCTGGGTCCAGGCAACGCATGTGGCTCCTTGATGCGACCAAAGCTGTTGGAGAACTTGACCCAGCCATTCTGGTCCAGGGAGACCTGACGGTTGTGGAGCAGGACATTGCCGCCCGCGGCATGAGGGTGAGGTCCCGTGGGCGTGGAGCTGGGCTCTGGCGGCGCCGGCTCGGGCAAGGAGTCCTCCGCACTGCCGGTCCGCCGAGGCGGCGAGTCGAAGCGGATGAGGTCGCCGCCCGAGGCGCCGGCCTCGCTGCCCCCCTGCGAGGAGCCCAGGTCCAGCATGGAGCGCGCCTTGCTGGGAAGCCCCCCTGACCCACGGGACGATATAACCGCAACAGCCGACTGTGCATGGGCAGCAGCAAAGCCCGAGGATGGCGGCTGCGGTGGTGCAGAAACACCCGTGCCCGGCTGCTGCGCTGCCGGCGCGGACAGCCCAGGCGCCGCTGCGGAAGCCCCGGCTCCGCTCGGAGCGCGCCCCGACTGCCCTGGGGCGGCCAAGGGCCCCGGCCGCGCCGCAGCTCCGACTGGCGCCGCGGCGGCGCCCTTGGGCTTGTCGGTGATGATGAACTTGACGCGACTACCTGCAATCGCCGGCCCGCTGCGGTCGCTGTGTCCCTCCTTTTGGCCTTGCCCCAACGCCCAGCCGGCGCCGGGCCCTTGCAGCACGCCGCTGCTGGGCACTGACGAGCTGTACACGCCGGTCGGGCCGGCCGCGACCGAAGGTGCCAGCGCGTGCGGCCGCTGCTGAAGCCCACGCGGGCTGCTCTGCGCGCCCGTGGCCGGGGCCGCTGACCCTACCAGGTCCACGCCCGGCCTTGCTGAATGCGACCGCCCGCCATGCACGGAGCCGTTGGTGCCGGTTGGAGCGCTGCCCACGGGAGAGCCGACGGGCGCCGTGCCCGCGCGCACCGCCGCGACCAGGCCGCCGCCGGCTGAAGTTGCCTCCACCAGCGTCCCGCCCTTTCGCCAGCTGTCACTCCCTGCACGTCATCATGCCTCACATCAATCCTTTCTGTAAACATGTAGAGCCTGACGCCGTTCGACGCCATTCTGACGCAGTTGAAATGCCGCAGTGGAAACACCGGCAGCTAGCTCAAGACAGTGAGACTGCGGCCACATGCCCTGTCCCCGCACCACTCACTCGCTCGTCGCTCCTGCTTGACCCGCTCAAACTCCTGCATGTTCATCAGCCTGCCCGGCTCGTGCACTAGGTCCACGATGTACTCGAAGCCCTCCAGGCACACCACCACGTTGGCCGCGGCGTCCGAGCCGCACAGGGCTGCCCCGCGGATGAGGCGGCATTGCAGCTTGCCGCCCACGTCGGCGAGCAGCTTGAACAGCAGTGCGCGGTGCCGCGCAGCGCCCACCTTGAGCGAGCACAGAGGTACGACGGCCGACCTGCAGGGATGCAGTGCATGCACAGACAGCGGACCCTCATGCGCAGAGACGATGCGAAACACATTGCAGCTCCCAAATGTGTTGAGGGGCACGAAAGCGGGTCAGCAACTGAAGGCTCGGCATCCATAACGCCTTGTCTCTGAAGGGACCAAACGGCAAAGGGACAAGGCGACAAGAGGCGTAAGACCGAGCTGT
Organism: Gonium pectorale; assembly: GCA_001584585.1. NCBI lineage: Eukaryota > Viridiplantae > Chlorophyta > Chlorophyceae > Chlamydomonadales > Volvocaceae > Gonium > Gonium pectorale. The sequence goes on from LSYV01000071.1 coordinate 258,797, forward strand.
CCGTGCTGCCCTGCAACACATGCCAGCCTCGCAGGGGCGAAAGGACTCACTGGTTGTTCCGCTTCTCAGTGTCGCTGGCTTCATGCCAGAACAGGTCGAGCGTGTACTCCTGATCGTAGGTGCCCCCAAGGCTCTCGCACACCATCGCAGCCACGACCTGACGGGGGCCGATAAGCGGACAAGTGATTTGAGCACTGCCCCATTGCAGGATGTGTTACTCCCGAGATGAGCCCTTCCCGACAGGCGCAAGGCAACGGGCGGGAGCAAACACGGCAGGCATTACCTCAGGCAGTCTTCCCCCGCTGTCTCTCAATTCCCCAGACACGCTGCACGCATACCGTACCTTGATGCGAGAGCGGTCATCCTGAGGGTTAGCCCTCGCCATTTTGTCCGCCACCCGCGTCTCCACCTTCAGTAGCCCATCGTCCAACCCGTGATCCACAACAACGACCTGCAGTGTTATACCGCACGGGATGAAACACGTCATAACTCTTTGGTTGACACCGCGGCGGGCCGCTTCCCTGGGTACCCCCGCCCGCCCTGCCACGCGGCGGAGCTACACCCACCTCGCGCACATCTCCCTCAGCGATGCGAACGCGGCGCAACTGGTCCAGTGACGGGAACTCGTTGTCGTCGCATATCTCGGGGTAATCACCGTAGATGTCATAAAATCCGTCGGTTATCACCTCGCCGTAGCCAAGGCTGCAAGGCAAGAGGGCCGTGCTACGTTCTGAGGGACATCTGGCGAAGGGGGGCTCTCGATAGTAGCAATGCCGGTTAACAACTCCCAGGTGTACGCGACAGGCGCTCCTGCCGAGGCACCAATTCTCACCATTGATCCCTCCAGAACTTGTGGGAGAGGGCCTGCCCAGGTTTCGTTGCGGGCGCCGAGTTCGAGGCAGGTCTGTTCTGCCTGCTGTTCGCCTGCTGCTCCGCGGCGCTCGCGGCCAGCGCGAAGCTCAGGGCCGGGTCCTCTGGAGCGGCTTGCGGCAGCTGAGATGCGTGCGGGGGGACGTAGACCGCCTGACGCATTGGTAGGATATGGAGAGGGCGAAGAGAGACGTCCCCGCCCCTGTCGCCCTCGTCGCCTCTGCTGAGGCCTGCACCTCTCACTGACGTCCTCTTGCACAATAGTACGCCCACAATAGCGCTGCCTGCTTGCTTGAAAAGGTCCCTGGCAGGGCTCATCCGGGCCTACGCGACTGGTTTGGTGTGCGATGTGGGGCATGCATGCACTGGCTCACGTATTGCCAGTGCCATGGGCTGCCCTTGCTGCGTCGGCGGCGAGCAAACCCAGGAGGGGAGAGTGCAAGGATGCAAGTCCCAGGAATTGTAGTTGTACACAGAGAATGATGTTACGGTTCAAGCCCTGCACTGCTGTTTGGACAACGCTGGCGCTCGGCTGGCGGAATGGTGCCCTGCACCCTGCGCCGAAGCTGGTGCCGGACCAAATGCCCCTTTTTTGTCATGTGGGGAATGTTGTAACATGGTTACTTATCCATAATTTTCTGGAATAACACAAACATGGCCAGGCCAGGCCGGGCCCCAAAGTGTCCGTTATTGCCCCGGTGTCTCGACATCTGGCAGTCAGTCGCGACAACTCTGCGCACACACCGGGCTACGTTCGTGACCCCACCCCTCGCCTCGACTGTAAACGGCCGCCCTATACTGTATGGGGTACGCGTGGCGGAGCAAGCCACGCTGCTACCGTCTTCACCATCCCTCTCCCCCCCCCTCACCGTCCACCTACCCATGTATGACAAACATCATTCAAAAGAAAGGCAAAAGAAAGACAACAATTGAATCCACAGCTTATGCCAGGTATCATGGCAAGCCTCAACCGCAGCACTGTCCCCTTGCCCTGTCCCCTTGCCCTGTCCCTTGCACAATGAGCCATTTGGCGCCCGAGGCTGCCAACTGGCAAACGGTTGAGTTTGATATAGGGTTTGGGGGCAATGCTGTGTCCTCATCACAAGATACGGCGGGGCGTAGTGCACAGGAACGAAATGGTTAAGTGCAATCCCTGCAACCAAGGGACAGGACCGCCTGACGTGGCCATTCGGTAACATAACACCGACGCTCCGACGCGCCCGGCTCTGGCCCGCCTCCGGCTCTGAACGCGCCCCAAACCCGTATACCTTAGCACAAGTATAAACACGTGCTTCACAGGCTGAACAGGGCCAGGGGCCACGCATTCGCCGCGCATGCACCGCCCTCCAGGCTGTCTACAAGAGCTCGTAACCGGTCGTTCCCGTCCCTATTCCCGCCCCCGAGCCGGCCGCTCCCGCCTGGCCAGCCAACATGGCCGCCATGGGGTCGTCCCCGCGCCCCTTCTTGATGCGGTACGCCTCCATCTCCTCGGGTGTCACCATCTCGCCCCCCCCGCCCTCCAAGCTGTTGTACTTGCGCTTGGAGCGCTCGCCCTCCATGGCGGCACGCTCACGCTCCTCCAGCTTTCGGAGGGCGGCGTCCACCTGCAGGCGAGCGGGAGGCGCAAGCAAGGTGAGGGCTCGGGTGGGCATTGCACGGGTCTGATCAGCGCCGCAGCCGCGCGAGCGATATTTCCACGCCGTCGCCACGTCCTTTGCTGAGCGAGTGTCATTATTACTGTTACAACTGCTTCTGGACGGACCCGAGGGCCGCAGCGGCCGTACAAGCATGTGCGTGGGTCACCAGACGGCCAGGCAAACTACATTAGCGTGAAACGCGGTAGGGGTAGGACGTTCTAAAGAGGCCATGCCGCCAAAAGGCATTCCATCAAAAAGCGGCCACAGCTACGCCTGAACCCTCCAAGCATTGGCTGAACACAACCTCAACCAGACCCGCCGGCAGCAGGCGAACGGTCACTCGCAGCCCGCCCCGCCCCGCAGCCACTGCATCTGCCCATATCTGCACCTTCTTGGGGTCAAGCTCCTTGTCGGGTGCGTCTGTGCCCCACGTATCCGCCGCAGGCTGGTAGTCGTTGAGCTTGGACTCCTGCCGCCGCTTCAGCTCCGCCGCCTCGCGCTCCTTAGCGGCGGCCTCCATGTTGGCCAGCATCGCCTCGTCCACCTGCTGGGCGGCGGCCTCACCGGCCTTTTAAGGCAGGAATGGGGCAGGGCGCAGCCCGCAAGAAATTAGAAAGCGATGTCAGAGGAACCGCTTGGGGACAAGTCCTACCTGCGAAGGGCCGGTAAGAGGGCATGGCCATGGCGGAATGTAGCGTCCCGCCACTTGTTGACCACCGCCCCTACCCTGCTCGTGTTCCTCACAGCCCATACCTTGCCCGTGCAGTAGCTGTTCTTGACGGTGGAGTGGCAGCAGGCGAAGCCCCACACGCCGTCACGCCACCAGGAGCCCCACACGGCCTTGTGGTTGTTTATCAGGACGTCCTCCTCGTAGCGACTCTTGGCCTTCACCTCCACGCCCTTGATCACGCGGCCCGTGCGATCGTACTCAACGTACCGCTCGCTGCCCGCCAGCACCTTGACCTCATCGGGCAGCGGCGCGGCGGCGCTACCGTACTTGGCCGCCACATCCTCTTTGCTTTTGCTCTGTAGGCCACGGAGAAGTCTCATTTTTGGTAAGGGGATCAGATGCCGTAAATTGTGCTCAGGAATAAGAATTGAGATCTTCAAAAGCACTGCCTCCTCCAGTTGGCATTTACGGTAGCTGCAAGGCGATGCAATAACAGCCTGGGGCCTGGTAGCCAAAGGCTTGGTCACGCCCGATGCTCGACAGACTGACACCCAGGCCGAGCCCTGCTTGGACGCATGCTAGCACCAGCAACGTCATGCACCAAGCACGCCGCTACATGACCACTGGCCTCACGCATGTGCGGACTCGCCACGCGACCCTAAGCAAGTCCCGCCCGGCCCCACCCCCTCCGCCAACCGCACCTCTAGCTGCTCTTTCTTCTCCTTAAACTGCGAATACAACATCTCCGCGAGCGACGGGTTTGCCTGCATGTGGACGTCCAGGCCCTTCTCGTGCGCCGTGATGGAGTGCAGCGTGAGGCTCTGCCACGCCGCGTACTCTCCGCCATTGCGCACAAAGTTGTCGCCCTGGAACAGCTTCTCGCTGTTCGGCTTGTCTGGCTGAGGGTCCTCGCGCATGGACCTGCGGACAGCGGACGGTAAAGGCGAGCGTACGACGCAGGATTCGACCGAGTCACTACATGGGCATGTGGCATGGGCGCGGGGCTGGGCGTGCAGCACGCGATCGCGAGCATTTCAGCGTCCACCGCTCCAAAGATCGTTAGAAAACGCATGGTTGGCGGACACACTGCCTATGGGAGATGTGATCATGGTCGCGAGCGAATGCTGCAAAACCAACACGGTGCGTGGCAGCACACGTGCCCCCACATCACAACTTGCCCCAGAGCATGTGTTGGGAGTATGTGCCTGATCCCGCTGCGCACCTGGACTTGGGGTCGTAGTACGCCGAGTTGACGTCCAGGTTGAGCAGGTACTTTGCAATGTCCTCGCGGATGCGCAGGTTGCGCACCGAACCAGTGGAGCCACCCGCGGTTGTGCGCACACGCTTCTTGACCTCGCCGAAGCCTATGGTGAGGTGGGGATGACGCGAGAATCTATGGAGAAGCGTGCGTGACCGGGAAGTTGATCACACATGCGCTCCATTGCTGATTTCACAATTGATGTCACACATGGCGTGGAGGTAGGACGCGCACGCGGGCGCGGCTTGGAGTGGAATGGACCAGTTACCAACATCAAACAAGGCACATGGCACATGCGTTGCAAGAAAATCGTGGACTTACCTGCCTCCTCCTCCTCCTTAATCTTCGTCTCGTCCTCATCGATGGCGCCGTCGACCGCTGCCTCGGCTTCCCCGATCGCCAGGCCCATCTTGTGGATTTCATCCAACTGCGTCATAGGCCACGGGCGTGAAGACGGCAGGGCCGTTTATAAATCCCAATGCAAATTGAGGACAACACTTGACTGGTGTCGCGTAGAACAACGCTACAGCACAAAACAATTCTTGCGACAGGTTCCTGTCGGGGTTTCTGGTGTCTGGCTCAAGGCGCTCATGTTCGGCGTCAGGTCGCCTGCTGCTCGGCGGCAGCACGGTCCACGCGGAGCTCAGTACCGGGTCCTGGCTGGCGGCAGCTGAGCAGCGTGCGGCAGTACGGGGACTAAGCGGCGAAGGGACGAGATAGAAGAAACCCAAAAGATGACCCGGCCCCTACTGCCCTCGAAGCACCTGCCGGTTCCCGATGGTTCCTGCCCTCTGCCCTCTCACGGAAAGTCCGTTCACAAAGAAAGCAATCTCAGCTTCGCCACGACAACTTGATAGAACAAGTCCCGCCCACTTCCGACAGCGACGCAAGCTGCAAGCCTTTGCTATGCACACTACGCATGCCTTGCCAAGCGATGCCATCCCAAGCCATGGTCATAATCAAAGCAACCGCCTTAAGCCGCGCTGCGACGAAGCCGTCAACCCAAACCCAGCACGACATGCACCGACACTATGCATGCGAGATGCGTATGCAGGTGGAGAGTCCCACACACTGCCAGCACCCATGCTCGCCCTCTGCGCCTGCCCGGTACACGCTGCAGCCGTACACCGGCCAGCCCCGCGCTTACATGCTCCTTCTTCTTGGTCTCCTTGCGAATTTCCTCCAGCTGCTCAAAGCGGTCCACTACGCGCGCATACTCCTTGGCGTCGTACCCGTTCCAGCGGTCGCGCTTGCTCTCGAAACCCGTCAGCTTGATGTCCTCCACCTTCTCATCCGGGGCGATGTTTTTGTTGGTCCACTTGGCCCCTTTACTGCGCGGCCGCTCCAGGCAGTCCTTTGTTTTGTGCGTCATGGCGCCACAGCTGCAGAGGGGCACGGGACGGGTTACTCAGTCCGTTAGCGATGACCGGTAGGGCCCAGGATTGGATGGAGAGGACGGAGAGTGACTTAGAGCCACGCGTAAGCATAGTGCAGCCGCTGCTGCATAGTCGAGCTGCAACGGCCATGCGACTGTACCATCTCATTCCCTGCACACAGTGCAAGGGTGGTTGTGCAGTGCATCCACACGCGAACAGGAGCCTATATACACTCCGACCAGCCGGGCCATGCCCCAGCCGTCATTCTCTTCCCTGTGGAGATGCAGCCCCTCTAGTAGGGAACTGCTACCGTGCCTCTAGTACTTCCCCGAACCGCTCCAGAGGCTAAGGAAGCGGCGATGAGCAGCGCAAGCCCACGCCCCACTCACTTCTCACAGGCCCCCTTTCTCCACTTTGTCGCTTGGAAGACCTTCACGCCGCGGTCATACCACTGTGACTCATCGTTCCCCTTATCATTCCAGTTCCGTTGATGCTTAAGCGTGGGTTTGTCAGAGTTGAGGTACCATGGTGCCGTGGTCATATACTGGGGAATGTGGGGGTTAATCTCCTTTCCATTCTCGTCGACTTCGGCTGGCGCCAGACCGGCCTTTCGGGCCTCCTCCAGCTCCTTCTGGCGACGCCATCTGCGGGTTGGATGCGGTGGGCATGTGTGAGCGCCTTGAAGAGGCTAGCACTGGGCATGAAGCAGTTAATCTCCCGGGCATAAACTTACTCGTCTCCCGTCTTGAACGCCATGGCTCAAGGAGCAACAAGTCTCGCTGACGACCCGCTACTCGCTGGGCCGACGGCGTCTCAGTCAGTCGCTAGATCGATAATTCTGGAGAAAACCAGTAGGCTTTCTCCGGCACGCGCAAGAACAAGGTTTGCTAGATGCCAATGCTATGTGCCTCTGTCTTCAAGACGTTTGTACACACTTTACGGACGACTCAGGCTTGAGGTTTCAAGTAACAGGATTACGTTGGGATAAAACCATGTCCACGTTGCCGTATCGCCGTGCCGTGCCATATGTGTTTGCCGTGTCTGTGGCCTATGTTTAGATTCCTTTTTTTGTTCACACGTTTTAGGTAGCTCGTTGGGTGCATGCGAGTCACCCCAAGTTGCACAGTTCGGCTGGGAAAGCTGTGGCCATGGGCACAGCTTCCCCATGGGCACAGAAAAAAGAGAAACCTGCACAGAAAGAGGGAGCCCGCCTCTACGGCCATACACGCCCGACGGCGCGACGTTTCCAATAGGGCGGGCGGGTACAGAGCAAGACATGTGACGTTCGTCCCGCCCCCCAAAAGACCGGCCAACCAGCTTACCCGGTGTGTCGCACTTCACCAGCTTCCCCGGCCGAATCTTATTGGGGGGCGGTGATCGTTGAGGAGGGGGAAGGCATTTCAGACTGGTAGAGCTATGTACTAGCGGGATTTGTGCGTGTAGTATGGGCCGCTTATGGGCTGTTGCCCCATGGCGTCGACGCGAGGGGCGGCTGAGGCTCCTTCGTACATGTGATGAATGAGAGAAACCTGCAGAGAAAAGGGGAGCCCACCTCTACGGCCACCACACCAGTGGCACGAATAAGCATCGAGCTCTGTAGTGGTAGGCAGAATACTTGACACTGGTTCATTGGGTGCCAAAAGACGCTGCTGCCGTACAACCGCTAACCTTCCTCGCCAAACCCTCTACTTCTATCTACGATCACTGCGTTCCTCCGGTGGTAACCCAGGTTTGGCGCTACGGGTCTTAGAAAGCGAATGGAACTCAGCCGAGGGCCTTCCGCACGCAGAACCAAAGAGACACGCTTGCCCGCTCGATGGCTGGCTGTGGCGAAGCCTCGCCATGACAGCGCCGAGCCAAACCATGTGCCAGCCGGCGCCATGGACGAGGGAAGTAGGCCGTTGCCCGACCTCGTGAGGGAAGCAACGCGCCTGGGGATCGAAGCGTGCCAGCCGGCGCCGCAAACAGAGCCATCGTGGCAACACCTAGGGGATTACGCCTGATACCCTAACTAGCGTTCCTTCCTGGTCTTCTTGGCCTTCCGGCTGCCACCCTGCTGCTGCTGGGACACGGCATACCGCAAACGCAATCTCCTGCTGTGTCGCCTGCGCTGGGAAGGCCGGCCGGGCGTAGTTCTTCTTGATGTTCGAGCTTTGGCCATGTCGTAGTCTTTGCCACCGGTCCTTCGGCGCTCAGACCAGGCGCAGTTACCAGCCCGGCGCGCGCCCAGCCCGGCCACTCTGGGCGCTGAACGGCGTTAAAAAAAGAGAAATCTGCACAAAAAGATGGAGCCCGCCTCTACGGCCACAAACACCCGAAGACGTTTCCAGAAGGGTGGGTGGGTACAGAGCAAGACATTTGACATTCGTCCCGCCCCCAAAAGACCGGCTTACCAGCTTACCTGGTTTGCTTCACCTGGCGGACCGCTAGTTGTCAAGGTCGAGCTGCGGTGTTGTTGTCGTGGTCACGGATCCGACGGCGCTCAGCAGTTACTAGACCTTCGTGCGTCCAGCCGATGCACCCACATCTCTGAGTTAAAGGGCCAAATGTGCCCTCATAGACCCCGCTCCAGGTGTTCCGTACGGCAGCGTGACCACTGCGCCGTACGCCGTACGCGGATGTACACCATGTGTGAGTCGCATGCACATTCGACCTATAAGGTAGCGATCCTTGCCAACCCCTCCCATCGACAGAGATGCTGCGCACCGCTGCTCCTGCCACCAGGGCGACTGCCTTCGGGCGGGTCACTCGCTCGCGCATGGTCGTCCGCGCCACCGCTACAGGTTAGCTATCTATATGCTTCTCATAGCCCACGGGTGATTGTTATCCTGCCGCTGCTTAACGATGGTCGCGCGGGCTTTCTCCAACGGTCGGACTCACTCTGTGGTGGGCATTCTTCCAGGGCCGGACAAGAACCTTGAAATCATGCGCAAGTTCTCGGAGCAGTATGCGAAGCGGTGAGCGTGATAGGCGCGTATTGGGAGGTGTGTGGTTTAGGCACCCACTATACACGCTGGCCGTTCTACAGGTCCGGGACCTACTTCTGCGTGGACAAGTCGGTCACCGCGGTGGTCATTCAGGGCCTGGCTGAGCACAAGGAGACGCTCGGCGCGGCGCTGTGCCCATGCCGGCACTACGACGATAAGGAGGCGGAGGCGGCCCAGGGCTACTGGAACTGCCCATGCGTTCCCATGCGCGAACGCAAGGTAAGGAAGGTGCTGTCTTGGCAGAGGCGGTGCCAGCTGCGAGTCGCGACTCGCTGCATTGCATCGCTGTTTACATCCGAGCGCTGTATACGGTATCTGGTTGCAAATGTGCTGCTTTGCGCTGACCCCGATGTGCAGGAGTGCCACTGCATGCTCTTCCTGACGGAGGACAATGACTTCGCTGGGCGCGAGCAGACGATCTCCATGGAGGAGATCAAGGCGGGCATCTCCGGGATGCACTGAGTGTGCGTTACAGGGCGTGGGGTTGGGGCACGCTTCAGGCGTGCCGCTCCCTCAGCCGCTCACAGAGCGACCGCAGTTCCTTGAGTTGATGAGCTAAAGCAGCAGTTCCTGCTTGTTGTGATCGCAAGGTGTCAGTGGCGGCGAGCAGTCGCGATGTGCACGTCTCGAGTGGGGCCACGGACTCCTGCTGGGACAAAGGGTAATCGGGCACCCCCGTGGCCTCAGTCCGGCAATTTTGGATTCAGCCTTAGGATGCAAGGAGGAGGGGAGAGACGGGCGCGTCACCTGTTGCGTTGCTTACCTCGAGCGCTGAGAGCGCGGTGTTGAGAGCACGCTGGTGTTGTTCGGTGAGAGAGGGGAGAGCGTTGGTCGCCATGCTTAGTTTTGCATGTTCATGGTAACCTAAATGTTTGGAAACTCTTTGGCAAGGTCATTTGAGGACGTACGCAATGGTACGGCGAATGACGTATCGCCATGGTACGGCGTGGCAGGGTTGCCCCATTCAATAAACAAAGCCGCCGGTTCGAATAATTCATTGGAGGACTCACGGCCTAGGACGCCAGGGTGCGTGGAGAATGCATGTCGATGTATACCCACGCGAGGAAGCGAGTGAGGGCTAGCAATACGGAGACTCCACCTTGTGCCAGTTGGTCGAATGAGGCTTCGGTCCCTGTGCACATGATTGCCGTTTGTAAGTCATTCCCATTCCTGTGCCTGCTGATAGCAACGCGTGCAACAGGGTCATATACGTTGCGTGAAGTGCTTTAGGGTGTATGGGTGACATACACATCTTCCTGAGTTCCAGGGGCGACGGGGCTCTGGGCAATGAACTAAGGCTGGGCTTAGGAGAGGTCACACGGTTACTCGGGCAGCTTAGATCGGCTGGATAGATGCAAGGCCGCCCGGCCAAGGCCCAAGGGATCTTAGGCCAAAGTTACGGTGTAGTGTCTCTGTGCAACCGAGATGCGTCCTCATATGACCCCAGGGGAGTCTCCCCTGTATGACCCTGTGATCCCACTTATCAGGAGTTCATGACATGGGCACAGATGACAGCGGTCATTGTGCCTATCATTGGCCTATCATGCCAACATGTACGTCCAGTTCCTGCCCCTCACTGTCCGCGTAGTCCCTAGTAGCAGCAGGATCTTCATCACTTTGGCTCCCACCTTTTATGACCCCGTGCAAGACGTATCTCCCCTCGCAGGGCGTTGTGGTAAATCGTGCCCTTCCCCCTAACCCCGGAACTCGTAGTATTCCTCGCCGACCTTGTGAAGGCGGGACAACCTTACACCGCAGATGCTCCACCCACAGCCTTCATCGCCCTTTCTGCAGTAGATATTCACACGGTCGGCGGCGTTGACGTTCACCCGGGTGACGACCTCACTGTCACACTCGCACACGAAGCGCAGGGCGATGTTGCCGGTCATTGCCGTAATCCTCGCCAGACCTTCAAGGAGGGTCGGAGAGGGTGCTGTGTGGGGCTGAGGGACAGGCAACGAGCTTCGCAACAACGCCGCACCTGAGGCCCTGCCGCCCTTCTGCCTCCCCTCGAGTAGCGCCTGGACTAACTGACCCATGGACCGCATAGCGTATCGCCGCGACGCGGCCGCTGCGAGCAGCAGAGGTCTGCCACAGACGTGAATTCACAGGATCATACAGGATTCGCAGCCAACCTTGGCACAGCAAAACTGACGGGCCAGGTTACGTGCCGAGCGTGGCTATGACCAACGTGCAAGTAACCACCAGATACAGATTCAGATTACAGGCTCCCCAGAGGTAGTAGCGCCGGTTTTCTCTTATCGAGCTCAGGTGTGTGGGGCCCCGAGTGTCTTCTGAGAGTGCCATGACGAACCCCATGGTTGAGGAGCAGAGGGCCTATATGCGAACGGTGGTGGGAGCGCGCGCCCCTACCCAGGCACTGCTCTACCGAGAGTTGGCGCAGAGGCCGCTCCAACACCACTGGCTAAGCTCGTATTGCGGTTCTGGAACGGAATGGTAGAGCGCCCCGATACGCTGTGCCACCGGGCCTCCGTGGCAGACCTGAGGCTAGCGCTTGTCGATGGGGTGACCGATTGCTGGTCAACAGGGGCACTGCGCTTCCTTGCTGACGCGGGTAATCGCGGGTATTCGGGCCCCTGAGGGCCTTACGGGTAGGGCGCGGGTAACGCACTTCGCGTCGTTGCTCATACCCATTGGCAAAGTTTGCATAGCTTTGCTGACAGGCTTGATGCTCGGTGGCGGCTGCCCCATGTGACTGGAGCACCCCGCGACTTCCCTAGCGGCGAGACGGGAGTTAAGATGTGCCGGTATGCCAGCTGGATGGGAGACCCTTTGCACACGGCGACTGTGATGGCACCCATCGGCATCCGTCGGTGTTTGGTCTTGGCTGCCGTGGTGCGCTGTAGTTAGGGCAGGGTTTCTTTGGTTCTCATCACGGGAGGGCTGCATGTCCCTCACGTTGTCTGCGCCCTTTCTCGCCTCTCCGCCTGTAACCTTTCCACAGAAAAAACCCAGCTTGCTCCAAACGTTTATGCGGTTCAGGCTAGGGTGTTGGGAGACGGAGGTGAACCGGCCCAATGGGCGAGCCCGGGCTGAGCGAACGTGCGAGGCCTGTGGTGACGCTGCGGCCGTAGGCCGCGAATGCCCATGCTACAAGCAACTCCGAGACCAATTCGAGGCTGCTTTGGGCTTTAGGCATCGTACATGATTACTATTATGAAGGAGGCCGCGCCATCTGCGGTGAGAGCCTACCTACAGG
>LSYV01000071.1:271012-300308 GCA_001584585.1 Gonium pectorale
CAATTCGTCCATGCCCCTCCCCGGCTTTGACGAACGTGTAACCTGTAACCTGTAACCAGAGGGGCTGCAGGTCACACGAGCCGATTGGCTCCCGACCTGCCACAGCAGTGTCATGACATATCGTGTGACGTGCATATGGCGGACAGCTGGCGCGCACTTGAGGGTTGTTGTGGTGTAGTGACTAGCGAGTGCAGTGCGCACTGGCGGCGCGCGCAGAGGTCGCGGCGCGGTTCCGCGTAGAGGCTACATGACGATGGTTGGTCGCACTTAACATACACAAGCTCTACACCGTGGCCCTAAGGCCCTAACAGTGTATGTGCGTGTCCGCTGGAGCCAGCGTGTCGAGCGACATCCCGACCAGCGCATACGGCGCTCAAATACGTGGCCAGCGCCTACCATACACACATATCGAACAAGATCGTGCACAGCAAACCCATACACCAGTTAGCACAAGGGCAGCATCAGGCTCAGCTCGAGCCTTCTAGCCCCGCACTTCGCCGCGCACATCACGCGTCCTGTCAATCACACGGTATGCCCACCACGACACACGGACTGCGTGGACATGCACCCAAATATGAAGAGCTACAGAGAAACCCGTGAACATGCCTCCACAGGCACAGACGCAAGTTGCAGACAGTGATTACAGGCTCCCCACAGAGCCGATCGGCTCCCTAGCAGAGTGCGTGAAACACCCATTATGTTAGCCGTGAGGCCCAGGATTTTAACAAAAAAGCGCAACATGACACGCCGACTTTGCATCGTTGGGACCTGCGTTCGGACACGTACGCAGGGCATTGGCGTTCGTGTATAGTCGTACGAGGACAAAGGTAAGGCAGCAACCCGGCCACCGGAACCCATGTACTCAATCTCCACGCCCTTCCGCCACGCCCTGGTAAGCAGTCCCGTCCAGGACCGGGGCTTGGGTGCGTCTGCTCGTTTGCCTCGCTCGCTTGCCTTCTTCTGTACCGCCCGCCCGCCTGCTGGAAACATCGCGCCTTCGGGTGTGTATGACCGTAGAGGTGTGGTGTGGCTCCCCAATTGCAGTGTTTCAATTTTGCCACCGTTGGACAGACCCTTCCCATACAAAAAAAATTCGTTGAACATGCCCTGGCGCGCTTTGCGAAGTGCACAGCCAAGCACAGGCATGCAGGGGGCCACCACCGCGCCCCCCGTGCGCCTGGTGGCCTTGGCATCCGAAAGGAACGTGTTGCGCTGGGACGACGTCACAGCCACCACGCACCACGTTCCAGTCAGACCGGCCCTTCCCCTGCTAGCATCCCGCAAGAAGCTGCCACCCGCCCGGCACGCCTGGTCGTCCACGGGTCATGCACACCCGAAGGCGCGACGTTTCCAGTAGGGCGGGCGTTCATCACACAGCTTTTGTGCGCAAAAGCAGAGGCCTTTGACTGAGGTCCCGCACAGCTGTCTTGCATCCCTGCACTCAAATGCGCGGCCGACCCGGACGGATTGGTCAGCAATTGGTCGTGCACCAAAGGGAGGGGAGGCGTTGGGCTGGTACACGTGAGCGTGAGGCGACGCCCATGCCAACCCAGCTCACCGGGACGGTCGGACTTCACCTGTTGGGCCGCTGATCTGACCCGGAGGAAAGGAAAACGCCATGGTAGCTGTGCTCAGCGCTTCCCGGAAGCCCAAACGTGAATACTGTGTGCATTACAGAATAGTAGACATGGGATCGGCCGCTGGCGTGCGTGGCCCAACGGTTACACCATGTGCGAAAAAAGAGAAACCATGTGCCAAGCTGACACGTCGCTTCGGCAGATCCCGTACACCGCACCAGCTGCTCCTGCCAAGGCGTCAACCCTCGCACGTAATCGCTCCAAAACTTGCCCTTCTGTTCGCCTCCCTCGCCCGCCATGCCCTGTACTCGGTGGAAACATCGCACCCCCGGGTGTGTATGACCGTAGAGGCTGCCTCCCCTGTTTCTGTTTCCTTTCTTGCAGGAGAGGGCCTGCCCAGGTTATGCCTGCTGTTCGCCTGCTGCACCACGGCGCTCGCGACGGGCTCGAAGGTCAGGGCCGGGTCCTCTGGAGCGGCTTGCGGCAGCTGCGATGCTTGCGGGGGGACGTAGACCGCCTGATGCATTGATAGGATATGGAGAGAACGAAGAGAGACGTCCGCCTGCTTGCTTGAAAAGGTCCCTGGCAGGGCTCATCCGGGCCTACGCGACTGGTTTGGTGTGCGATGTGGGGCATGCATGCACTGGCTCACGTATTGCCAGTGCCATGGGCTGCCCCTGCTGCGTCGGCGGCGCCCAAACGCAGGAGGGGAGAGTGCAAGGATGCAAGTCCCAGGAATTGTGGTTGTACACAGAGAATGATGTTACGGTTCAAGCCCTGCACTGCTGTTTGGACAACGCTGGCGCTCGGCTGGCGGAATGGTGCCCTGCACCGAAGCTGGTGCCGGACCAAATGCCCCTTCCTGTTAGCCTTCAAGGCGGCCATTGCAAGAGCAACGTCTTCGGCATGCGTAAGGACCATGGAGACCACCTGCTGACCACTTGCCCCCATGGATGAGGCACCGTTGAGGGTACCACCGTTGTCACTCGAAAATTGCCATAAAAAGGTCCTTAAAAGTTAGAGCAGCTGCATCCTAGGCCGCACACTCGCCAGCTGTGTGGAGGTTATAAGAAGAGGCCAGACGGGCTGGGGTGCTTCCATCTCCATACAGACGCCCATGGGCCTCTCAGCCTGGCATCCCGTGCTGCCACCCACCACAAAACACTTACTTTACCGCGCCCAAACGAGGGCGCCTTTTTTCCATCAACGCCTGCGCTGCTCATCGAGTAAAGCCTAGATATTCGGCGGACGCTGAGAGCCCACACTATCCCTGTAGAGACACAGGCGTGGCCTCCAACACTGCCTCTCGACAAAAGACTCGTTGCGTCATAGATGAGAGGACTGTCTTCCAGGGCCAAAAACGCCTGCGTTCACAGCCGGGCATGGCGTGTGCCTCTCAGTGGTCAACGTCTCAAGCAAATGACAACCTCGACAGCACCCATCAGCCCGTGCCTTGTGGACAGGCGTATCCACAAGGGCACGCCTCAGTCAAGTAACCACGCACACTCGAGGCTGAGCCAAGCGCTCGCCTGCACTGCATGCACCGATGCCCCAGGGTTGGCTCCGCAGCGCGAAGGTCAAAGAACCAGCGCCGCTCCGCTACCGGTGTCTAGACGAAAAGACGATGCAAGTAGGTAGGGCCTACCACCTTGGCAAACGTACTGGTGAGACGTGTTGTGGCGAGCGCACTGCCATGCATCGAGGTGAGTTCCGGGCCCTGCGCCAAGCGTGCAAGCCCGTTCCTCGTGTTGAAGGGCTGTTGCTAAAGGGCTATACGTGCGTGAGAACGCAGCTCAGCAATCATCGTCCTTCGCACAGAACCGGCAGCAGCGATGCCTGACCCCACATTCGCTGGCAGAACCCAAGCCTCCCCGCTCAGCTCGAACTGAAAAGCCGGCCCCGCAGCACCTAGCCTCGTGACACCAGTGCGCCCATGCGGGGTTCTCGGCAGCATAAGTTATGCAGATCTGTGACCCGAGCGGTCTGGCCCCGCGAGGGAAGCCCCCCTGGGATGGATGCAGGCACCTGGCAAGGCTGCTTTGCTACTACGCAAGTCCAAAGGCGCGCTTAATGTTGTTGGCGGCGACTTCGGGCTTGTCCAGCTTCGGCTTCTTGCCAGGAGGCGCCGCCGCCTTAAGATCTTCAGCGGCCGACGCTGAGGCCGAGACCATAGACAGCACCGCCGTAAGACCTACAGCCACCAGCCGCTTGTCGCCACGCACGCAGCGGTCCACGTCGTCCAGCCGCACCGTGCGGCGCTTGGCGCCGGCAGCCGCAGCGGTGGCCTTGGCGCACACGGCTGTCAGGAAAACGTCGGCAGCTGCCGAAAGGGCCATTAGGGCCTCCCCCGTGCAGCGGTTGACCTCGTGGTCGAGGCTCACGACCCGGCGCACCCAGGACGCCGGCAGTGTGGTTGGCAGCTGGGCACCGGCAGGGGCGGCGGCCCCGCCCTCGGCGTCCTGCTCTCCGGGCTGCTCTGGGTGCTCCTGCTTCCACTGCTTGAGCAGCTCCTCCGCCCGCGCCCGGAACTTGGCCCTGTCCTCGTCATTGAGAGCTTTCCACATTTGTCCCAGCTCCTTGGCAACCATCTGAAGGCGGGATGGACAGGATGAACAGGAACAGACATGGGGCTGGCGGGCCCCTCCGTCGGACAGCTCACAGACAACTCACTGTGACTGGCATCTTCTCATGGCCCTCTGACGCCAGCTTCTGACGGGCGGCCTCCCTGTTTTCGTTGCAGAACAGCATGTACGCGCTTGGTGGCGCCATGCTGCGCTAGACGCACTGAGTGAGGATTGAACTCTATCTACTTAACCTGTTCGAGCAATAATCTCAACATGGCATTACGCGCAAGGAGCAGGTTTCGCGGCTGCGTTCTCTTTAACCGTGTTCAAATTTTAAGCCAGCTCTACGAAAGGAAATTGCTGCATTCGCAAGCGCTGTAGTGCATCTGCCATCTGCGCATGGATTCCCGCGCGATCCATGTACGACGCAGTGCGAGTTATGGAAAAAAAGAGAAACCTGCATAGAAAGAGGGAGCCCGCCTCTACGGCCATACACGCCCGAAGGCGCGACGTTTCCAACAGGGCGGGCGGGTACAGAGCAAGACATTATCAGGATACGAGAAGGCAGGCTACGAGGGACCACATGGCAACATAGGGCAACCCTTCGATTGACCTCCTTTGCGAGACATGGAGCGCCGCTGTAGGCCCACACGTTATCCCGGCGTGCAGGGCGCTGCGGGGACCCGGTTGATCAAGGACCCCGTCATTGCTACCCCTCAGTAGTAGTCGCTCCCAAAATGACCAGGTTGCGTGATCCACCACGCTGCTTTTGTTGCTCCGTCTCACGCAAGGTTCTGTCTCGGAATGGGATGGGCGTGCTGGTGCCCTGGCGGCCGCTAGTGCGGACAACTCGGACTAAGAGTAAATGCATCTGAGCGCATAAGTAGCAGCAGCCACATCAAGAAGTGTTTGGCGCCTTGCTGTTCTCATCCCCGTGCACACAACGAGGGATGAGGGCAACAGAGGCAACGTCAAGCACGCCCCTCGGCGCACAGCGCCCTGCCCCTTCCATGGGGCTCTGCCAGGCACCACACAGCTTGTCCATTACCATGGCCGGCACCACAATAAACCAAGAGTACCTGCGTTCAGTGACAATAAGCTCCTAGTACGTTGCGGCAAGTGGTTACCGTCAGCACCAGCGTTCGCGCTGATCGCACACGATGCAGTCCGCTACACTCCACGCAGTCTACGCTACGGCCGAGACAGCGCGCCCGCAGGCAGAGGCCAGCAGTGCCTGAGCGGCATGGGTGCGCTGCCATATACTGGCACCGGCCAACCTCCCGTACGCCTCCATGTCGTGCTGCAGCCCGCCGCCACAACCGTGCGAAAGGGCCCGGAGCCCGCCAAGCGGCCCTCCCCCAGCGTCGCCCGCTGGCAGGCCATGTGCTGCTGTTCCCGGCCGCGGCCCTGCCAGAACCTCCTCTCCCACCTCGCGGCCATGTGGCCAGACCCTCACGGCAGCAGCCCCTGGCGCCCTGCTGGTGCCCCTCACGCCAGACCGCGCTCCTTCATGACGCGCATCATTGTGACACCCATCTGCGCCGGCGAGCGGGTCACAGTGACGCCCGCAGCCTCCAGCGCCGCGATCTTGTCGCTGGCGCGGCCCTTGCCACCCGAGATGATGGCGCCGGCGTGGCCCATGCGGCGGCCCGGGGGCGCCGTCAGGCCTGCGGCGGTGGGCGGGAATGTGCGGGACGTTGTTGGGCTGGAGGCAATGACGAGGGCGGGCTGACATGCTTGCTGTGGTACAACATCAGCGGTGCAGCAACGCCCCGCACACCCCTGGCCGTGTGGCCGTGCCATGCCGCCATTCACGTTGTGCCCTGCAAGGATAGGCTGACCGCGCCCTCCTTCCGTCCTGCACTTCACCCCTCTGCCCCCCTCCACTTCCCTTCCATCCTCCTTCCATGTGCCGCACCCGCGATGAAGGACACGACTGGCTTCTGGGTTCCAGACGCCTTGATGAACTCGGCGGCCTCCTCCTCCGCGGTGCCACCGATCTCGCCAATCATGATAATGCCCTCCGTCTGCGGGTCCTTGACGAAGCGCTCCAGGCAGTCCACAAAGTTGGTGCCGTTGAAGGGGTCGCCGCCGATGCCCACCACAGTGGACTGGCCCAGGCCCTGGTTGGTGGTCTGAAATACAGCCTGGACGAGAGAGCAGATGCGCGGCAGAAACGGGTCGGCGATAGGCGGGGCGCCTGACGGGCAGGCTGGGCTTGTAGGAAATGCATGTAGAAGGGCACTGAGCGGTGGCAGCATGCAGATAGCTCTCTAATCAACATGGACTGGACTTGTCGAGAGCGGATCCGACGCTAATGATCCGACCACCCTCCAGGTTCCTCGGTAGGGGCCGCTCACCCCTGCCTGCCAGTGTCCCCCCGGGCCCCCGGACAGCTCTTGGTTACTTAACAACCACGCATCCCCTGCTCAATGGACAGCGTGCCTGCGCAGCTGCGCTGCGCGATTTGGGTGAGAGCGTTATGACGAGGGCATAGCCCGAATCCGCTTACATCTCCCCCGAAGACAACGGCTTCCGTCTCCTCTCACGGACGGAGGAGGAAGCCCCTTACAATGCGTCATCACAGCCTCCTGCCGCCGCCGCTTTGGGCCCCCCAGCGCACCTCATAGGTGAGGGTCCCCGAGCGGCTAACGATGCCAATCTTTCCCGGCTTGTGGATGTAGCCCTGGCGGCCGAGGACAGGGGGCATCGAAGTTGGATGAGCACGCCCAACTGCGGTAGGTTACACTCTACCGAAATTAGGCCGCAGGGATGTGATAACAGGGGCGTGCACGAGGACGCCGAGACATGCCGGTACTGGAGTACCGCTCTGCAACACGCGCTTAAAGGCACATCGCAAGCGGCCAGGGGGGCCGTGTCCGAAGCAGCGCAGTCGGTGCGGGGCTGCTGCACGGCAGTCCCGGCACCGGCGAGGCCCGGCGGCTGCCGCACCAGTGGGGAGGCGTGCACGCCTCATCTCACCGGCATGATTCCAATCTTGCATTCTCCCGGCTTGATGATGCCCGGGCAGTTGGGCCCTATGAGCCGCGTCTTGGTCTGCTCCTGCATGATCTTCTTGACCTTGACCTGAGATGACGGGCGAGGGGAGGGAGGGACTGTGAGCGAGGAAGCACGGACACGAGGTGCGTAACGCGCTGGGTGAGCAGTCTCATCGTGCAGGAGGAAGAGCGGACCGCAACTGCGATCGTGCGCCCCAGCCTCCTCTCTGGTGCAATCCCTATGCCATGCAGTGACATACGCTAGGCACGCGACTAGCACGATGAGCGCTACCGGTGGCGCCAGAGGGGTTTTATGGCGACGGGGCGTTCGTGGCGACGGCAACTACTCAATATAATGAAGGGTGCTCCGCCAGCTGGTATCGCGGCCGGGGGCCTGACGTGCAGCCGTTGCAGTATGAGCTCCACAAAAGCCCCAACCATGAGCCGGCAGCAGCAGTCCTTGCGAGCAGGGTTTGTTCAGCGCCACAGCGCCGCGCAAATGGCTGTGCCGCTGGTCAGACACTTTACTGAAGCTCCATTCCAGATGCCATGAAGCAATGTTGCAAATCAACCCCGTTGCGAAGTTGCGGAACGCGATTGTTCATTGAGTGGCGAGACGAGGCGTTGCCTCGAGGGACCCCCGACGCGAGTTAAAGGACCGGCGAGCCAGTCTGTGCCCGCGGGGCTCCATACCACGGAGATTCAGGTGGCCAATGCTGCCCTGGGGGCACCAGCACCATACCGTATGGTGCTGGTGCAAGAGCGTCGTGTGCCAACAAGGGCTCCTCTCCTCTCCCGCCACCCTCCCACCGCCCTTCTCTCCCCGCACCATGTCGTGCTGTGGGATGCCTTCCGTAATGCACACCGCCAGCTCCAGCTCCGCCTCCACCGCCTCCAGGATGGCGGCCGCAGCGAAGGGCGGCGGCACGTAGATGACGGTGGCGTGGCAGCCGGTGGCCGCCTTGGCCTCTCGCACGCTGTTGAAGACGGGCAGGCCCAGGTGTGTGGAGCCACCCTTTTTAGGCGTCACGCCGCCAACCATCTGCGTGCCGTACGCGATGGCCTGTGGGGAATGAAGAAATGCGTGGTTGAGGGTAAGGGATGGGCGGAGGGGCGAGGGGCGGGGTGAGGGTGTGGGATACGTAGCCCGAAGCGCCTCGGCCCGGAGCTGGCAGTAGCAGCGGTATAGTGACTGCTACGCGGAGCAGGCCGTGAAGGGGCACGCCGCCTGGCATTGCAGGCAGCTTGGGTGCCCCCGGCCTCTCGCCCCTTGGGGCATTCCACAGCTCCGCACCTGCTCCGTGTGGAAGGTGCCGTTCTTGCCGGTGAGGCCCTGGCAGATCACTTTCGTAGTCTTGTCCACGAACACCGCTGGAGAATGAGCCTGCGCCTGCAAACGGATGCGCACAGGGGCGGGTTGGCTGTGCCCTGGGCTACATGGGCCCCGCCCGTCTTCCCAATACTACGCACCGCCTGCGTGGCGAAGCCACGGATTGCTGCATTTACGGCCGAGGACTCAGACTTGAGGGTGCTGCGCAAACGAGGGGCGCGCAGCAGCAAGCGGGAGGTAAAGAGTCAAGGGGCCCACGCCGACACTGCCGATGACCCGCCCCTTCAGATTGAGGATGCCGTCGTCAAGAGCAAGCAATTTACCTCGAGGCTATCGAGGTGACGAAACGCCACATTGTTGGGAGCGCCCGCGAAAAAGGCTGAGAGGTGCCGGAGATGCGCAGAGATGGCCCCGCACGGCAGACGCTTCAGGCGCCAATTATGACCTCGATATCGCAGCTTGTTCCTAGCGCTTTCTAAGTCTGCCGGCGCTTCCCGCCGAGACGTGCGCAACACCGAGACGGGACTCACTCCAGCCCAATACGAGCTTTCCCCGCTCTCCTACGTGCCTCTCCGTGATGCCTAACAGTTTCAAAGCAGCGAGCGGGCGGGGCTTCTATGAGCCACAAGTTGCTCTCTGCCCTTTGTACTTTGTGTGTGCGAGCAGTAGTAAACACCAATAAGCACCGGTTATGTACAGGTGCTTGACACTGCTCTCTCGATCGGTCAGTGCGGCCTCCCCTCGGTTTACTATGCGCTCTGCGTTCCAGGCTCCACAGCAGAACTTTAGCAGCAGGTGCAAGCCCACTCAGGTGCTTTGTGGCTCACATAAACTTCCTCACAAAATTGTTAGACAGTGCCAGGCGAGCATAAGCACAATGGAAACCGATGGCGTGACGACTGGTGTGGCCGCTGAGGTGGAGTCGCTGCGGGCCCAGATTGCCAAGCTGGAGGTGTGTCTGCATCCAATTGGGGTCACATCGCCGTGGAGCTGTCTAGCCGTCGCTGATCAGCGCCGTCCGCTTGCATGCAGGCCACGCTGAAGACGAAGGAAAAGGAGCTTGACACGGTGTATCCCTACTGCCGCAGCTACGGGAAAACCTCCGTTGCCACTATCCTCGGCGCGGAGGACGGCGGTCGCAAGTTGGTAAGCATCCGCCCCGTGCGCCGCGAATTCCGCGCGTATCCGCGCCAAATAACCCAAACCTGTGTCCCGGTCCTGCCAGATCGGGCAAACGCTGCGCGTGGGCGGCTGGGTCAAGACCGGGCGTGAGGCGGGCGCGGGTGCCTTCTGCTTCTTGGAGGTCAACGATGGCTCGCTCTTCGAGAGCCTGCAGGTGGGGGTTATACGCGGGTGCGCTGGCGCGGCTACGGCAGGCCAGGCTAGAGCCGGGCGTCTTCCCGTGCACGCTGGTGGTCGAGGGCAAACACCTGGCTGTCAGCCGGCCCGATGGGAGGGGCGGATGCCGCCGCACTGACAGCTGGCAGCACACCACGGCCCTCCCTCCCCTACCGCCACCTCTCAACCTGCCACGCTACCCATCCTCCAGGTGATGGTCCCCAAGGACGTGGCTGAGGCGGTCGGCGGACTGCGCGCCCTGACGCCCACGGGCACCAGCGTGCTCATCGAGGGCGAGCTGGCTGCCACACCGGAGGGCACAAAGCAGGTGCGGAACTGCGGCATACGCGTGCGGCCGTAAAGGACCAGGTCAGGTAGCGGGCTGGCTGGCTTTGCGGGCTAGGTGCAGTCGGGAGCCTGGGAAACGGTACGTGCCAGCGTCGCCACATCGCCGGCATCGCCGCAACAGCACGGTACGGGGCGGAAGCAGGGCTTGGTTACCAAGCCGTATCAGTTTTCGCCGTCCCAAGCGCCGGGATGGCGCCGCTTGCCCTGGTATGAGGGCTCCTATCCGTGTGTACGGTGCCTCTCCGGTCCTAGTGCCGTGGGCCACGCGTGTACTCGACAAGTCCTGCTGGCGATGAGACTGCACAGGAGCATGGCTTGGCGGCCGTCTATCTAACATCTTGTCCCAGGCCGTGGACGCGGCGGGCGCCTTTAACCGGGCCAGCAGCGGTACGGGCACAGGTAACAGCGGCGACGATGGAGATAAAGCGGCAGCAGAAGCGGCAGTGTGGCGGAGCGGCGGCAGCAGCTCGGGCGTACGGAGTGGCGTGACTTCTGACGTGGCGGCCAGCCTGTGCCTGCCAACGGCCCGGCTGCCAGGCCCTCGCGGGTTCGCCATCCGGCTTTCCAACCCCTTCGCTCGCCCTCGGACTCGCGCATTTAGTGACACTACGGTGGGCCCGGGGCCCCTGCCACAGCTGCCTGCTGTCACGCAGCAGGCGCCATCCTGGTTGTTAAGGCGGTGGGCCCGCCGGCGCCGCCGCTGTACCCAGGCTCGGGGCGTGGCCTCCCACCTGCACGGCGTCGCTGGATCCCTCCTCTCAGGCGTGTGTGTGTTGGGGGGGGGGCGGGGACGTCGCGTTCGGTGGCCCCTGGAACCGGACCCAGACGCCGCCTGCACTGGCGCTTAAGCCCAGGTCGGCGGCAGCATGCGGGCCGACGGCAGAAGGCGGCCATGCCTAGGGGCAAGGGCTGCTGCTGCAAGGCCGTGGGCTGCGCCATGCCGCACGGGGGTCAGCTCCGCTTTTCGCCGTTACGTACTTCCGCAGTCATGCGGCGGGCACGGACAGGCACGGGCTTGAGGTGCGCGTCAGCCGGCATCCCGGGGCACTGCATTCAGCGCTGCTGCGGCAGCTGCTGCATGGCTGCAATGTGCGTGCCACGGCTTCCGGCCAGTGAATCCTGCAGGAGGAGGAACAAGCGCCAGTGGGGCAGTCGCATGTAGCCGCCAGCCCGCCACGCCTCCAGCGCCTGATCACGCCTCGCCACAGCAGCTGCCGGCAATGGCCCGTGTCCGGGAGCGAGGCGCAGACCAGCGCCCCTGTGGCAGAGCTGTGGGGCGCGCGATTCCTGCTCCCCACTTCTGAAATGCAGCCGCGGTCGCTTGATCGGGTCATAACAACGGCGAAAGCTTCCCAGAATCCGTCTCGTCCGCACCGCGTGCTGCCTATGCTGTCTGACGCCACCTCTCAACCACACGCCGCCAGGCCGTGGAGCTCAAGGCGACCAAGGTCCACCACGTGGGCCCCTGCGACGCCGCCGCCTACCCCATTGCCAAGAAGAAGACGTCCTACGAGTTCCTGCGCGAGAAGATGCACTTGCGCCCGCGCGCCAACACCATCGGTGCCGTGGCGCGCATCCGCAACGCGCTGGCCTTCGCCACGCACAAGTTCTTCCAGGAGAACGGCTTCCTGTACGTGCACACGCCCATCATCACCGCCTCGGACACCGAGGGGGCGGGAGAGATGTTCCAGGTGGGGGCAGGCGCACCTCGAGAAGGGTCGGGCTTCGGATTCTTCCGCCGTGGACGCTGCCCATGGGTATGTGTTGATGGCGCATGGGCGGTAATCTCTTAGGCCTCTTCTGCGCCATTGTAAGCCACCCAGTCGGTCTGATGTCTGTGCCTCGCGCGTGTAGCCTGCTGCCGCAAGCCCTCGGGCTTCGTTCTGCTCACCCATGTTCGCCCTAACCCGCACTGCGCAACTCTCCCCTTGATCCCCGCTGACGGGCCCCGCCAAATCATCCCTCCCCGCCCCATTCCCATCCCCGCAAGGTGACCACTCTGCTCGGCAAGATGAAGGAGTACGCTGACGTGCCGTCCGTCAGCGCCGCGGACGTGGAGGCGCTGCGGGCCCAGGTGGCGGCACAGGGCGACGCGGTCAAGGCGGCCAAGGCGGTGAGCAGGACAGGGCATTGCGGCGGGCGACGCTCGGGCGGCGCGGGGAGGAGAGTAGGGCCTAGATGAGGGCGACAAGAGCGTAAGTGCAGCGACGCGGGTGGAGCCGGCCTTGCCAGGACGTATCGGCACAGGCGGGGCCAGGTTCGCGGGGTAACCCCCCACCACGGTTGAATGTCAGGTGGGGTGGATGGTGGCGGTGTCAGTCGTGAGGGCCCCAATCGGCTGCACACCTTGGCTAAGATGACGCGTCCAGCACGTTGGCGGACAGCTCCCAGAACTGGCAGCGTCAAGCGAGGTGATCGCTCCTTCGCCAGCCGCTGCGATGCGGTGCGTCCCTCCTGGCCGGACACGGCGGCAGCCTGTATGGGCGGGATGCTCTGGGCGCGTGTTGCCCCGCGCTGTCCGTCCAGGGAACTGCGCCCACCGCTGCCCGGCTGCACTGGCGGGGTGCGGGGCGGCAGCTGCACGGCGAAAGCGACTGGGGAAGCAGTTTGCAGCTAGCGGGGGGGGGCACAGGGCCCTGGGGCAGGAAGACGGGAAGGCGCGGCTCGTGCGGAACGGCTCGCCGGCTGCGGGGCCAGCGCCTGCGGCCCCATGTGCAACAGCCTCGCGGCCTGTGTGCGTTGCGCGAGCCCAGGGTACAGCCCCTCCCTCTCAGCACGCGGACCGGGGTACGAGGGCAGAGCCCGGCACCGCCGCCTTTGCTTGGCCGCCTCCAGCTGTCGACTGTGCTGACCCCGCTTCCCGCCCTGGCCGTCCCCTAGGCCGCCGCCGCCAACAAGGAGGACAAGGAGCTGGCCGCCGCCTCCAAGGCCGCCGTGAACTCGCTCCTCAAGCTCAAGGAGGAGCTGCAGAAGGCGGAGGACAGGTGCGGCAGCAGCGAAGGGGGCATGGGGCTCAGGCCGGCCTGCCGGCTGCGCCGCGGTAGTCCCGGCGGCTGGCTGCATGCGTCCCTGGCCTGGGTCCTTAGCGACGCTGCGTACGGCTTGGCTTCTGCCTGAGGCCGGGGCTGAGCCCGCATCGCTGTAATGTTCTGGAGCCTTCAGCTTAGCCCGACCGGAGCAACCCGCGATGCCCATGTGCCCCTCGGCGCCACCCCGCCTCCGCAGCTCGCGCATCGTGGGCGGTATCAAGCGCCTGCCCGACGGCACCCCCGACTACAAGGACGACTTCTTCTCCAAGCCGGCCTACCTGACCGTGTCGGGGCAGCTGCAGGTGTGGGGCGGTTGGAGGGGCCCCTTATGGAAATGGAGCCGCGGGGGGCGACACCGGGGCCGTGGCGGGGGGGAAGAGGACGCCTCGCTTGGGACTGATGGTTGTAGTGCGGTGGGGCGTGGGCCGGGCTTGGGGCTGAGGCTTTGGGATCTGTGTCATGGGAGCGCGTGAATAGGAAGAAAGGGGGTCGCGCCGGGGCTCCTGCGTCCCGCCGTGGGACGTATTGACCTTCTCGCCATCCTCTAAATCTTGACACTCTCGCCGGCCCACTTTCCGCGCCCCCATGCCCCTCCTTAGGGTGAGTTCTACGCGTGCGCGCTGTCCAACATCTACACCTTCGGCCCCACCTTCCGCGCCGAGATGTCGTTCACCGCCCGCCACCTGGCCGAGTTCTGGATGATTGAGCCCGAAATGGCGTTCTGCGACCTCAAGGACGACATGCAGTGCGCCGAGGACTACGTGCGCTTCTGCTGCAAGTGCGACGGGAGGGGGTGTAGCGGGTAGTGCGACAGATACGAGAGGCGGGTGGCTGCAGCGAGATGAGCGAAGGGAGATGGGGAGGTCAAAACACGGAGGGAGTGGAGTGTGGCAAAGTGAAGGTTCAGCGGAGTGTGAGGGCGGGAGATTGTGCAGAGGGGCAATGAAGAAGGGATGGGGATGGGGAGTTGGGGCATCTACTGTGGTGGATGGTAGGGTGCGGCGCTCAATGTGGTGTTGTTAAGGGTGGATAGGAGCAAACGTGAGTCAGCCCCCCCCCCCCCAACGTCACCCACCGACCTGCTCCCCCCCCCCCATCCCGCCCGCCCCGGCCCCAGGCACCTGCTCGACAACTGCATGACCGACCTGGAGTTCATCAACAAGATGGTGGACAACACCGCCATCGCGCGCCTGCAACAGGTCGCGTCGTCGCCCTTCAAGCGGGTCTCGTACACGGAGGCCATCGAGCTGCTGCAGGAGGTGGTCGCCAAGGGGCAAAAGACCTTTGAATACAAGGTAGGGGACGGGTCGGGTCGTGGGCTCAGTGCTCCGGGCGGCCGGCGCAGCCGCAGGCGATGGGTTGAGCGGCACATGGGTAGCGGGGGCGAGCGGCTGACGCGGTGCAGCAAGGGGAGTGGGCTGGCGTCTCGGCGCAGAGGCTTCAGTCGAAACACGCCAGGCCGCCTGCACCGTGCCACCCTAGAGCACCCCTTCCCTGGATTCGGCCACCCCGGCCGACCCTGCTGCCGGAAGTGGAATTGTTTCCTAAATTCTGTGTCCCTGCACTGCCTCCCGCGCCGCCCCGCCCCTGTCCCTGCCGCCGTCTGCCTCAGGTGGAGTGGGGCATCGACCTGCAGACGGAGCACGAGCGCTACCTGACGGAGGAGATCTTCAAGCAGCCCGTCATCGTGTACAACTACCCCAAGGACATCAAGGCCTTCTACATGCGCCTCAACGAGGACGGCAAGACCGTAGCGGCCATGGACGTGCTGGTGCCCAAGGTGGGAAACGGCCCGGGGGGGAGACGGACGGGGAACGGGGGACGGGGAAAGAGACCGCCGGCCTGGTCCCAGAGAGAGGACCCATTCGCGACCGCGGGCACGGGCGACTGCACTTTGCCGCCTTGGCAGGGAGCGTCGCCTTGGACAGGTTTCGGGCGTTTGGTTGCTCTCACTAACACCACCGTTGCGCCATGTCCCCATTCGCTTGGAGCACGACATTGTTGCCTGCCCTCCAACACTATGCCCAACTGGCCCAATCCGCCCCCCACCCTCATGCCCTGTGCCCTGTGCGGGGTGCTGCAGGTGGGCGAGCTGATTGGTGGCTCGCAGCGCGAGGACCGGCTGGACGTGCTGGAGGAGCGGCTCAGGTCGAGCGGCATGGACGTGGCGGCGTACGAGGGCTACCTGGACCTCCGCCGCTACGGCACCGTGCCGCACAGCGGCTTCGGGCTGGGCTTCGAGCGCCTCATCCTGTTCGCCACCGGCCTCGACAACATCCGCGAGGTCATTCCCTTCCCGCGCTGGCCGGGCAACGCCGCGTACTAAGCGGGTGGAGGGGCCGCGGCACGGGGGCAAGCAAACCATGGGGTTCTGGGGGTTGCGAGAGGGGATGTGCAGGGCTGGCAGGGGTGGGGGCACTGCTGGAGCGGAAGGAGGCTTGGTGGAGATGTAGAGAACGGCATGGATTTCACGTCCGAGGACAATGAACATTGAGGATTGTTTACGGGGTGGGTGGTGGGCGCGCGCGGGGTGAAGGGATGGGGGGCAATCAGAGGGGTCCTCGCAACGCGGGCTGCAAGCGAATAACAGCGGATGTTGGCAGCGCTTCGCGGCAAGCCACAGGCACAGCCCTGTGCACACCCGCCAAGATGTCCAATGTCGCACCTAGTTATGTCACATTGACTCGTGCTGTGACATGGACTCGTGCTTGAAGGCTGCTGGGGGCAGGTGCGTGCCGGTGCACGGCACACCGCCGTTTGACTGGGGAGGTGCCAAAACCATGGCGGGGCGGGCCGCGCTGTCCGCCGCTGCACCCCTATCGGCAAGTCTGTCGCACTCTCCGCCCGGCGGCGGGCGGGCCCAGCTGCCGCCATATTGAGGGCCGCATTTTGGTCGCAGGAGTGCGCAGGGCGGATCCCGGCTGGGGATAGTCGGTAGTGATTCCTGTGCCTAAATATACGCGGGTTTTGTGGCGACTTGCTGACTCAGCGCTCGGCTTCTTTGGTAGCAGCAGGTGGGGCGAGACGCTTTTCCGCGGGTTGACCGTGAGGGTCTATGGGCGAAGCGCCTCAGGATTCGGCGCGTTGTCCACGCCAACTACGCCAGGGCATCGCCTGATGTTGGTACATCTGCGCCAGCTGGGGTAGTCCGGTGCGCTTGGCTGTAGAGCTGAATGGCGCTGCCCTGGTTTCCCTTCTGACTCCCAAGCATTCTGAATTTCTGATTAGTGCACTAGCGTCAGGCGGCGTTGAGACAGCTTGACAGCAGCACCTTGTACGGGTTCACACAGCTCCAGAGCCGAGCTGTCCAGCGATGTACAAGTCATCCCAACCTCCCAAGTCAACGTCACCTGCAGCCCGCTGCTTCCTTTTCTAGGTGCCGTATGTCGCCGCGCCACCGCAGTGGCGCGACCGGGCACTGGCTAGTCACCGTGTGGTGGGCAGCTGTCACCGCAATCCTGTCCCGGGCGTCGGGCCGGCCGGCGCCGCAGTGACACCGGGAGACCGGGTATGGGAGGGACGTCCTTTCACCTGCTTTGCCTTTGTAAAAAATCCCGCCCATCCTACTGGCAACGTCACGCTCTCGGCTGTATGTGACCGTCGAGGCAGGCTCCCTCTTTATATGCAGGTTTCTGTGTTTCTTACTATCCACCTCTCCAGGCCGACGACGCGAACGCTTGCCTTGCCGCCGCCGACGGTGCCGCCATAGGCTTCCGAGGCTTCTTTGCTGCGCCTAAGTGGTGCTGAGCCAAGCAGGGGGGCACCGGATACGGGCCAGCCCAACGCAAAGCCGCGTAAAGAGTAACCCGGGTTGCGCTCCGAGCGTTTCCCTGCCTCTCGTCGCCTCGGCCATGGCGCCGCCGGTGCACCCAACCGCATGCCCACCATGTGCGCCAACCTGAACAGTGATAGCTGGGTAGGGCTGCGGCTGATGCTGATGCTGTGTTCTATTTGATCGGCCGACGCTGGCTGTGCATGTGGGCTGCGGCGATGTGACGTTGCGCCGCCGCACCTGCTAAACCTGCTGCACCGTGATGCTGCAATGCCGGGCGGGCCCCGGGGTTGCGTACATGCGCCTGCTCGGAGGCTGCTGCTGCTAGGTGGGCGGTGCTGAAGTTTTACGTATTTACGACTGCGCACGCCCGGAGGCCCTTACAGCGTCGCAAGACCATTGTTTCCGGGTGCAGGATCTTAGACACTGCAAGTATCTCGTACGTACGACCTCAGCATCCAATGCATGCTGCGTTCTCAAGAGCATGGACAGCGCCACCGGCCCCTATGCCTGGGCGCCTCAGCGCACGGCTCGTGCAGCGCCAGAGAGCGCCCAAACACAGACTCGATGGCGCTCAGCTGGGTGCGGCATAGCGCACGAACGGTGGACGGGGGTGGGGCGGGCTGCTGCCAGCATTGCTGGCAGGTATGCGAACTACACAGCCTTAGCTTGGCACAGCCCCGCTACCCGTCGTTCCACCTGCACTGCCCTCCTTGCACGCTGCCATCCTGCCTTAATTGCGGCACATGATCGCGCGCACGCAAGCCGCCATCCGGAGCCCCAGCAGCCATGCCGGCAGCATGCAAGGCAAGCTACGGCTTTGATACGCCCCAACCTCACGTGCACCCGCACAGCCGCGTGACTGCCCCGACCCGTCTCGCCCTCCCGGTTTTGTGGAAGATCGCGGAAGCCCGCTCCTCCACCTCCGTGCCGCCCCGGGCTCCCCATCTTCGCTCAGTCTATGCTGGACCTGAGCGATCCCAGCACCAGGTACCTGCCCGGCAGCTGCCCAGCCGCGGGGCAGGTGAGCGTGAGTGTCCCCCGCGCGGTGTCCACGTCCTTGACCAGCACGAAGCCCGCCACGTTGGACGACAGAATGGCCTCCGGGGTGGGCGCGTGGCTGACGGCGAGCAGGCACTGCAGCAGCTCCAGGGAGGGGGCCAGGTTCTGCAGCCGGAGCGGGTCAGCCAGGGAGACGGCGCCCAACGGAAGCGCGGTGTTGGGCGCGCGGGGCCCGCTGCCTGCGAGGCAGGGATGTGGGCAGGCGGGGCCGGGCGGGCGGGCGGAGGGGCGGATGGAGGGTTTTGTCGAGGTGCTGGGTTCGCGATGACGCACTACAGCGTTTCACCCGGGCTTCAAGGCTGGGCTCACGCCCGCGCGGTAGGAATGCCTCCCTTCAGCCACAGTAGGCGCACAGTAGCGGTGCGGGTCCTCACGCGGTTCTCAGGAGGTCCAACCAGCTCCGCGCCACCACTGTCGCTCATTCCTCCTCGCTGGTCTCAAACTCGGCGCCGCTCGCTCCCGCATAATGCACCCCGGCTCACCCAAGCCCCCGCCCGCCCACCCACCTATTCGATAGACCGCAAGGTCGGCCGCCCGCACTGTCTGTGTGGCTGGCTGCAGCGGCGCCGAGGGCGGGCCGTAGAAGTACTCCCGGATGCGGCCGTCCCGTGCCGCCCGCCGCTCGTCCGCCTCGCGCTTTACCGCCCCGCCGCTCTTGGGCAGCTTGACCAGCTGGGTGCGCGGACTGAGAGTCTGAGGGGATGCGTGTGCGTTGGGCCGGGGCACACGAACGACGGGTGCAAGTGCGAGCGCGAGTGAGCGAAGGGTGTAGGAGGTCGGGCAATAATGGGCAAAAGGCACATCTCAAGCGGCGCAGGTCAGGGCAGGCGTACGTGTAGCGCCGTGTCTGGACTCCAGCATTCCGGTATGGAGCGTTTCGGAGTTTCCAGCGTTTCCACGACGTTTCAGTCTGAAAGCCGACGACACAAACCCGCCAGCGCAGGGTCAGAAGTGCTGCCAGCGCGGCGGCGTATTCCAGACAGCCACGTCCGCGAACAGCGGACACAGGACATACGGAAGGCCTGGGAATCCCCCGCGAAAAAAGTTAGACACCGTGTCAGCGCAGGCGACCTCCGTTCCTCGTGCACGGCACTCGTGCTGCGGCCACCCTGTGCCTGCGGCGACCGCCTCTCCCCGCTCCCCCGACCCGTTTCTTATCTTCACTATGGCGGTCCCCGCGCCCCGGCCCCCCACCTTGAGGTCCTGCTGCAGGGTAGCGTGCAGGCGGTCCTGCTCCATCACCAGCACCACGTCGCACTGGGGGCGGGGGGCAGCGGGGGTAAGGTATCATGCGGGGCTTTGAGACGAGACACGCACGGCAGACCGGCAGATTGTACATACATGCTGCGCAGGACCCTTGACACTGCGTCGCACACGATGGGGTCGTGCAACCCGTACCGGTGCCTACTCCCTTTGCTCCTGTGCCTCCCATTGCCGACATGTTGCGACGCCTCACCCCACCCCACCCCACCCCATCCCGCCTCCCTAGCCCACTTGAAAGGCGGCAATGATGTGCTTCTGCAGCTCGTACCCCAGCCCGTCCACCCAGCCAAACGTGTTGATCAGGACGCCCGAGGCGGCGGCCCGCGGGTCGGCGGCCGCTCGCCGGGCTAGCAGCGCCGCCAGCTTGTCACACAGAGTCTGGTAGAGGGCATGGGTTCCCGGTCAGCTGGACAGTAAGCTAGACACAAGGCAAGAGCGCGCTGGCGGGCCGCGCAACGTTCAGCAGGCAGCTGGGATGGGAGGCAACGCAACGGGGCCTCCACGGGTATGCACCACCAGGCGGCAAAGGGCAGCCGCCCGCCGGCGACGGCTGGCCGCCACTACGGGGGGCAGGGCTGGTGCAGTCATGGGAAGAATCCCACAAGGCGGTGCACTACGCTGGGGCGCTGCCGGGCGGACATGGCCCTGCTACAGAGGGGCGCCGCGAGCTCCCCGGGGAGCCCCGCGATGTGCGAGCCCTGTCGCCAGGCTCCGAGGCGGTCACTAGTTGCTCGCGACGGGCGGTAATGGGATTATGAATTGCACACGCCACACCTACCCGCACTGCGCAGAGGCCCTCCTAGTCCCTGCCCAATCCCCCTCCCCGTCCACCTTGAACAGCTGCGGGTTCTCCCCGGGCGAGCTGTGCCCGTAGTAGAAGACCAGCGGGATGTCCGCCGACCAGCCGTCAGCCACGTCTGCGGGCTGCTCCAGGGGCAGGGCGGCCAGGCAGCCGGGGACAGTGATGGTGCCCTGACCTGGCGGGGGGGGGCGCGGGGGCCGGGAGCCAGGCGGGAAGGGAGACACGCGTTAGCGTTTCCCACTATCCTGCAACACTGGCAACAATCCGCTCTGGCCCTCCCGGGCCCTTGTGCACCCCGTCCGAGCTTCTCCCGTACCAACCTAGGGTTTTTCAGCCCCAGCCCAGAACCCTGCAGGCCAGCCCCCTCTCGTAGCAATGACCTGTCGCAACAGCTCATATGCACATCCTCTCATCCCTTTCTGCCAGTTCCTCCATCTGTAGATGAGCCAAGCCCAATATTTCCAAGCTAGGCCAGCCATCACAGCGTGAATTACTATCGGATTACGTCTGGTCCGGGTCCGGGTTGCATGAGCTCCTGGCTGCTCCAGGCTGCTTGCGTGTTTGCTGCTTCGCGCCTATTCCGCTCTGCTACAATGCCTTGAGCAAGTAAGTCTCATGCTCAACACACCCTCCCGCCCCCACCCTCAGTCTACTCACCCACGTCCAGGTCCACGAAGACCGGCTGCCAGCCGCTGCGCACCGCCCAGTTGCCCAACAGGCGGCACAGGGTGCTCTTACCGCTGTCGGTGGGGCCCAGCACCGCCACCACGGGGCCGCGGCAGGCGGCGGAGCCAGGGGCCGCCTTGGAGGCCTCCTCACGTCGCTGAGGCGGGTGGGGTGGGGCCGGGGTGCGCCGGGGTTACCGCATACGGGTAGCAGGCAGAGGCAGCACAGGGCCCGCCCACAGTGCTGGTCGGCGGGAGCAGCAGCATCGGCCCCGGGGTATGAGCAGGTACCAATCTGAAAGCCGGCTGATCCGCGAGGCCACGTAGTCAAACCTCCCGCGTGCACCCACGCCGCCGCCTCCCCACGGCCCCACCTGGTTGAGCGTTTGGTGCGCATTGACGTAGGCTGCCATGGGTGTCTCATCCGCAACATACCTGCAGGGAGGGGGGAAGGCAGGCTAGGAATCCGTGACCAGTAGAGCATGGCGGAGGGAAAATGTTGCCGCCACGGATCCGCTACGCGCAGAGCGCACAGTCGCGCAGCTGCTCGTGGCCGCAGCACTCCGCACTCACGCCACGAGGCACGCAACTGCTTCAGCCAGTCAAGATGTATCCGCGGTCGCCTACGAGCCCCTGACCGGCTGCCCTGAACTGCGCGGCACAGCGGCTACTCGACCAGCTGTGCCACTGGACCCGTGGACCCGTAGCCAGGTTTCCTCACGCCCCGCCTCCTGGAACTCACTGCAAGTACGTTGGCGTAATCAATGCGCGCAGCGCCTCAATTGATGCATTTCCGTCTGGCGCCCCCGCCCTCAAATCTCGGCCGCTATCCTCCAACGCCGCTCTCTTCCTAGTCCTTTGGAGCCAGCCGCCCCCTCTATCGCTCTTTCCCCTTTAAATCTGTTTCTTTCAAACTCTCTGCCCCTGCCCCTGCTAGCTGCACACGCCTGCAGACCGCACTGTGCCCTGGCCGTGGCCCCGGGCCGCCGACGTCACGCTCCGGGGTGCATCGCCGTTGCATCGTGCGCTGCGTGAGCCTCTCTTCCCTCGACTCCCCGGGCACCGCTGGCCTCTCCCTGCCCCGCCGCGCCGCTCCAGCCGTTACCTACATGACTGCCGGCTCTCCTTGCACCGTCACTTTGCAGCCCTCCCACGTGAACACCTGAGGGCCGGGAGGCATTGCCGAGGGCAGCAGGGCGGGACGCGCGGTCTTGACAATAACTTAGCCATAACATCAGGAGGGGCTAAGAGTTCAGGACGCACCGAGGTTGCGATACACTGCCAGGAAGCACGGCCGAAAAAGCGTGTCTTTCAGGAGGTCTGGACAATGAGCGGAGGGGCACAAGCTTGCCGTAAATAGATACGTGTGTGTGCGTGAGTGGGGCACAGGGTGGTATATGGGACCCAGCTTGCGGCTCGGGGTCAGGGAGGCGGCGATCGAGAAACGTGGGGACGGGTGGCCGGGCCGAACCGAATGCACAGGCGCTGCGCAGCTGCACCAAGGAAGGTCTAGGGCTGGGCGGCACCCAGGGGTATCGACCGGCGCCTGCGCATGGACCGGGCTGGGCGGCACCCAGGGGTATCGACCGGCGCCTGCGCATGGACCGGGCTGGGCGGCACCCAGGGGTATCGACCGGCGCCTGCGCATGGACACAGATGCGGCGGCGGCACCCTCTGCAAGCTGGTGCGCGGGATCGAACGGAGTCCGGTGGGGTCGAGCAGGGCCAGGACACCGCGGAGCTTCGCGGAGGCTGCGCTTGGGACAACATGCCCGATTCGTTGTGCCAATCGGTGTCGCACAGGCTGGACGACAGGGCGACGGCCGCGTGTCACAGATCGCACCCGCCGCCCGGCAGCCCGCCCGGCAGCTCCCAAGCTCACCGCTAGCTTGTGTCCCGCCAGCGCCACCGAGCGCCCCCGGGGCAGCTCCGTGCCGAAAACCTCTGCGCTGCCATCATCCAGCTGGTGACCGGTCGGCGGGGGAAAGGGATGGGTGTAAGAGCGTAGGGGCCGTGGTAATGTAGGGGAACGACAGGCAATGAGATTGGGGTGAGGGGATCCGGCCGTACGCGTTTCGCCGTCGTCTGGGTCGCCAGGGACGGCGCCAGTGAGCAACGCCATGGCGTCGTAGTCCATGGCGCAGCCGCTTCAAGGTTACAAAGGCTGGGCATCCTAAACCTGGAGCACGCAACGCTGTGGAATCGGTCTCACTGGGTACTGGTGCAGCTTATGTGCAGGCATGCGCGTTTGGTTGAGCAAGGGGACTGCGACCCACAGCTGCGTTGCAGATATGAAGCTGTCTAGCTCTTGGGCGGTGGCGCCCTTGCCAGCGTCGGATTGGACAGGAAACACAACCCGCTGTACCCACAAACACGCATGCGAAACCGTGCCGCGACGCCCGGCTCCCGTCCGTAACCCCCAACCGCTACCAGCCTACCCGCAAGTGCACGGGCTTGCCATTTGAGCACTCCAAACGAAGCTCCTGATTCTGCACGTCGCCAGGCGCTGCGCGTGAGCAGAGTGCGGAGACTTGTTGCCGCCAAACCGATCTTCAACGCGGCGGGCGTGCATGCGCACCGGCTGCAGCGTAAACGTAGTCTCTGCTTCTGTAGCCATGCTTTACGACCTCTACAGGCTCGTTGACAGGCTTTCGGCACCTGGTGTCAAAGTGCTCATGCCATCAAAACCTTTAGCAGCTCGTGAGCCTTGAACGTTTGGCTTGGTTGGCAGGTCGGCGGTCAGGACGATTGGAGCGAGGTTTCGGAGCAGGTCCGGCGTCAACGGAGTACAAATCGCGTCGATATGTGACAGGGCAGCCGTAGAGAAATAACTTCGTTAGTTCAGCAGTGAAGTAACAGCAGCTCGCAGCGTCTCTCGCAGACCCACTTCCATCGCCGACACCCGACACACACCATGATGCTGGCGCAGCGCAAGCTTGGTGCGTGCTACACGATGATAGTATATTTGCGCTCCATTTAAAACCAGATGCGTCAATGCCCGCGCAGGTGCCACGCAGCGCGTGGGTGGCCGCGTGTCTGCTGCCCCAATCGTCTCGCGCGTTTCCCGCCGCAGCCTGCGGTGCGAGGCGCGCAAGGTGGCGCTGCTGGGTGCAGCTGGTGGCATCGGTCAGCCGCTTGCGCTGCTCCTGAAGATGAACAAGTTTGCGACGGAGCTGGCCCTCTACGATATCGCGAATGTCGTCGGTGTTGCCGCGGACCTGAGCCACTGCAACACGCCTGTTGAGGTGCGCGTTTCCGACTGGCAACGGGTAGTGGCGTGATAAGGGGCTTCGAAAAAGGGCCGGATTACTACTGCCGACGTGCACACCTATGAGCCGTGCCTGGGTCGCTAATGCTGCTTGTGATTGTGTCTTCAGGTGACGGCCTATACCGGCCCCGAGGAGCTGGGGGCGTGCCTCAAGGGCGCCGATCTTGTCGTCATCCCCGCTGGCGTGCCCCGTAAGCCGGGCATGACCCGCGATGACCTCTTCAACACCAATGCCGGCATCGTCCAGGCGTTGATTCAGGCCGTCGGCAAGCACTGCCCGCAGGTAGGGTCGCGTTGATTGGAATGCCGACACGTGTTGCGCCAACTGTTTCGCTGTCGTTTCTTAAATGCTTTCCATCATCTTGATTATTTTTTATGTCGGTCTCTTTTGCAGGCCGTGATTGAAATCATCACGAACCCAGTCAACTCGACTGTGCCCATCGCCGCGGAGACGCTGAAGAGCATGGGCGTGTATGACCCCAAGAAGCTCATTGGCGTCACCTCGCTGGACATTGTCCGTGCCAACACCTTTGTCTCGAAGGAGAAGGGTTTGGACATGAAGGACACGGACGTGCCGGTCATTGGCGGTCACGCGGGCGCCACCATCCTGCCTCTGCTGTCCCAGGTAGACAAGCTACCGGGTTCCATTACGCGCTGGTGGGGTGCGCTCACGTGGTTGCACTCCCTGAAGTGGGCATGAAAGGAAAGCAGCACGCAGCCGCTGGTGTTTGGTGAGCCTGGCCCGCTAAGACCAGGACAGCCTTGTGACCGTCGAGGCCGGGTACCCTGCTGTGTGGGCTCCCGGATGGTCAGGTGTGGCACGCATACCCTCATGCAGCGGGTGCGGTTTGCTGAATTGGCCGTCCCACAGCAGCTGTCAGGCGGCGGCACCCGGTGACCTGGTGCCTGTGCGCACTGACCCGCCTACAGTCCGTGCAGACGGCTTCGCCTCCCAGCTCGACACCCACTGGAAACAGGCAAACAGAAACAGGCAAACAGCGTCGCCGCTGTTGTTCATGTCTGACCATCGCC
The DNA here is from genome assembly GCA_001584585.1 of Gonium pectorale. Taxonomy (NCBI): domain Eukaryota; kingdom Viridiplantae; phylum Chlorophyta; class Chlorophyceae; order Chlamydomonadales; family Volvocaceae; genus Gonium; species Gonium pectorale. Next base: position 296,061 of record LSYV01000071.1, read on the forward strand.
AGTTAGGGGATATCCAAGGGATTTCTCTGGCAAACCCTGCATGTGCACTCGCCATAATCCCAACGAAGGCCTTGCGGCATCGATACATAAGTTTTTCAAGCTGTTACTGCAGTATCAAATCACACCCATATGCATGCCCACGCCTCCGGTGCCCAATGTGCCGAGCCCTGCGGAGATACATTTCAGGGCGTCGCGCAGCCCGGCGCTGTTCTTCAGCTCTCTTCCCCCGCGTTTCAGCTGCCGTGCTCCACTGTCCTAGCACGCTTTGATCTCTGCCATAACATTACCTGTTCCTCCTCGTCCGGGCCCTCGACCCCTACAGACCACTCCCCCCACGAGCTTCACCGATGCTGAGAAGAAGGCCATGACGGAGAAGATTCAGAACGCGGGCACCGTCGTGGTGGAGGCCAAGGCCGGCAAGGGTTCTGCCACCCTCTCTATGGTGGGTCGCAAACTAGCGGCCTGGGGCCGGGGCGCAGCCGCGGGGTGAATGGCTCATGGTCCCAGGTTTCGGTGTAGGCCTGTGCATGGTCGTGCGTTCCATGTCCAATATCAAGTCTGTGACGCTGTGAGCGGTGTAGCCCGGGGTGCAGCCTGGGTTCCGAACCTCCCCCCGGTTACAACAAGCCGGCGCACCTGGAAGCTGGAGGGCATGTTCCGCACAACGTGGTGCTCACGGTCACGCGTGCCAGACACGTCGCCGCGCAGATGTTAACTGACATCAGCATCCCGGTGGGCTGTCGGTATGGGTGTCGCATTTCGCGGCTTGTTCAATGCCGCTGAGCTGACCGCATGCATCTCCGCCCCCTTCCCGTTGTCCCCACCCTCGCTCGCCCAGGCCTACGCCGCTGCCCGCATGGCGGAGTCGACGCTGCTGGGCCTCAACGGGGAGCCTAACATCTATGAGTGCGCATTCGTGCAGTCCGATGTGAGGAGATGGGCGAGGATCGGACAGAGGATTAGGACAGAGGCGGGAGTTGTCAAACTAGCCCATACCGGCTAATCTTGGCCTAGTCCGCTCAGCCTGCGAGGGCCGGACGCAGCCCCGTGCCGTGCCCGCGGGGAGGGCCACTCCAGGACAAACGGCCATCGCTTTCCAGCATCGCAGTGTGGTGGTCAGTTCGTAATTCGTATCACCGCTCGGTGCCCGCGTCCATGCTCGGGCCGTAGCAGCAGGGGGCGGGTGCCATCAGTTCCCCGGGTGGGGCAGGGGGTATCTAAACACAACCAGTCTTCAGGGCGCAGGGTTCCGCTGTGCTCCGAAGGCGCAAGTATGCGGCTCTGCTCCTCACCCGGGGCTCCCCGCCCGCTTCTTCCGCCCGCCTGCTTGCGCTCTCGTGTCATCTGGGCATCCCTGCCCGTGCCCAGCCCTGCTCCCAGGCCCTCCCATCCGTATTCTGGACCCGCTGGCGTCTAGTTTCCCATCAAACCCACCCGTACTCTCTTCCGACCCACCCGGCCACCCGCCTCGCAACTTATTCGCCCCAACCCCAGGTCGTTGCGGAGGTGCCCTTCTTTGCCAGCAAGGTGCTGCTGGGGCCGCACGGTGTGGCCAAGGTGATGGGGCTGGGCGAGCTCGACGCGTTCGAGCAGGCGGCGCTGGCCTCCATGCTGCCGCAGCTCAAGGCGGAGATCCAGAAGGGCCTCGACTTCGTGAAGAACCCCCCGCCCAAGCCCTCGGCGTGAAACGGCTGATGGCTTTGCTGGCTTGCCTCTTACTCCCCTGCGAGGTGGAGAGGGAGTGCGGGTGCTTGCCGCTCCCCTGCTGACCATTAGCGTGCGCAGCCGGGGGAGACGTCTGGCGCCGGGGAATTTCTTGCTCTGTGCGTTCGGCGCCCGGTGCTGGGCACTGCCAGCGGTGTCTGGCATTGGGCTGAGGGGCCAGGGCTCCCTCGGGGGCTCGTGACTGCAGCTCTTGCACTGCGTGCGTCAGCGTGGCGAGGCGCGTGCGAGCCCAGTCGCTTGGGGGCAGTAGGGGATGGCGCTATCCAGTACTTGGGGCCACACGCACGCAGCCCTAGCAGTAAAAGGGCGGATGGGTTGTGGGGCCTCGGGCCGCTGCCAGGGACTCGAGGCCTCATGGGGCGGGATCTCGCGGTGTGCTTGCGTGTGTGAAAAGTGCGTGTTCGTGCTAGTGCCGCGGAGTTGTCGCTTTTTCTTTGATTCTCTTGACGGTTGATCGTTGGCAAGTGGCAATTATGAACGTTCTTGGCGGTTGGTCTGGCGCCCCATTGGCCTGGGGCGATCGGCGCGCACAGACAGGCAGACATACGGACTAGATACGGGCGTCGCCTCACGCGCTGTTCTCCTGCCCAGCAGCAGACCGTAGGTTCGGTCATGATATGATGTGTCTTCGAACATCGAACTAGTACGGCACTGGTGAGTTCCTGACTACGTACTACACCTTGCAATAAGCATACAGCGCGTCCTATGTATGTCCGTAGTCAAATTAACCTGCGAATTCGAGGTTGGAACGTTGGTGCCCTGCCCTGCTTTCACAGGGTGTTAGGCTTCTGTTCTGTCTTAGCCTGTTCGGTTCGGCGCCGGAACTGCAGGAGGTGGAGGGGATGTGTAACTGCAGATGTGCAGAACAGAATGGACAGAATGGTCTCACCGGTTGTGTTGGTGATTGTGTGACCTGGAATCGTGTCTTCCACGGCGTACTGGCAGCGAGGACGAGCCCGGGGCCTGCACGTACTAACCCCAGGCGTAACATCAAGGTCGCCCAAATGCTTTGCTGTGCGCAGCGCACCTGACTGCCCAGCCGTTCAAGACATCTCCACCACACCAACAAACCCCTGCAGTCAAGAGCTGGCCCGAATCTAGTCTGCGAATGGTCCTGTCGTTGCATGTGCCCACAGGAAGCTCCGTCAGGCCTCCCCGCGATCTGTACGCGAGCACGAACCTGTCCACCAATGTGGCGCCGTGCTCGTCTGCGTATACCGCCCGCCGTCCACGCACACGCCCAGCAGTTCCCCGTACGTTCCACATCTGCTGCTTTAACGGTAACACCAATGTCAAACCGGTGCCAAGCACGCGACGCATGAAGTGCCTCGTGGTGAATGTCTTTCCTGCTTGAAGCGCAGGCACCAGCGCCCCCTCACTGCCTAAGGGTCACTTCCCGCAATTCTGTGCAAACTTATATAACCCCTAGCCTACCCACAACAGCCTGCCCGCCCTGCCTGCTCAGTTCTCATTGCTGGTTGGCTTCACTGTTCCGAAGGACCCCCTACATCCCTCGACGCCTATCCCTGCCTTCTCGTCGTGCTTCCGTCCCACACACTGGCCCTGCACCCGGGCCCGGCACCGCCCAGCTCGTTAGTCGGAACCCGCCATGCATCATCCCTGCGCGTCCATCCCTCCGCCCGAGCCACATGTCCGCGCCGGCAGTCATCAGTGCCGTGCTGCAGGCCCCGGCCCCCGCCTGGGTCCGCCCATTAGTCGAACACCGCGTTGCGCACCAGCCCCAGCAGGCGATCAAAGATGCGGTGCCCCTCGTCCCGGATGCCGCTGTGGCGGAACTCGTTGGTGGCCCACAGCTTGAGGCCCTGGATGCGGTTGGCGGTCTCCTGGGGACGCCGGGAAGATCGGCGCGCGTGTGCGGGTCAGACCTCTGGCGTTACCACTACAGAGGCCTGAGGCGCATGCCGTCCCGAACCGCCAACGCGGAGTAACGAAAAAACCCAGCGTCCTTTCGGTACCCCGTCGAAGCAACCCGAGCCCAGGAACCCGCGAGAACACCCAGTGAACCCGAAAGGGCGGCCCGAGAGAGTAGGGGTCCCGAGCAGGCTAGCTGCGTGTGTGTGGGGGGAGGGGGGGCAAAGGGGTGTCCCGGTTGCACGCACACCGCACGATGAGGGGCCGCTGTCACCGACGCCATGTACGGCACCTGCACGCCTTTGCCGTAACCTGGATCCGAACCGAATCCGTCCCTAGCCCACCTGGCTCATGTTGAAGTCCACGAACACGTCATCCAGGTAGGCGATGGCAGCGGTGGGCACCCGGTTGCACGCCAGCTTGTCCGCATCGTACAGCGGCCCCCAGTCCGACTTGCGGGCCAGCAGCTCGGCGGTCTCCTTGAAGGGCCGCAGGCAGGCCACGTCCTCGTAGTGGAACCTGGGGTGGGGTTGACGACAAATGTAACGTTGTCTGTGCAGGCTTCCATGGAATGGGCTGCGAGCTCCAACCGGATCCTGGCATCCCATCCTTGTGAGTCCCAGACGCCTAGCCCTGACTGTAGGCGGGCGG
>LSYV01000071.1:301560-379414 GCA_001584585.1 Gonium pectorale
ACACCCTCGGGTGTGTATGTCCGTAGAGGCTGCCTTCCCCGTTTCTGGTTATCGTTCTTTTTTCACGCAGCCGCCCGGGGCGCCCGCCGCCTGCCAGCAGCCACCCGCGCCATTGGCTAACACCTTAACGACATGGAGCTTACCGCACGGGAACCTGCCCGTCGTCCCCCCGCGCCCTCCCTTCCTCCCCAAACCCTCTCCTGCCCACCCCGAGACCTGGCCCCGAGTACCCACTTGTACACACACTCCCCCGTGAACATGACGGGCCGGTTCTCCTGCACAGCCTTGTGCGCATCAAACAAGTCGGCGAAGGGCGGGCTGTTGCGCACCCGGTCCGCCGCCCAGTTGGCGGCGCCGCCCGGCTGGCAGTAGATGGGCTCGTGCAGCAGCGCGTACAGCGGGTTGGTGTCCCAGGTCAGCCAGGACAGGAAGCTCTGGGGGTTGGCGTGCGGGGCGGGGGTCAAAACTTGGGAAAGGCGTTCTCACTAGAGGAACCTTCAGGCGCATGCCGTTCCGAATCACCCGTGAGGGGTTGGTGGATGGCAGGCCGCCGCGCGCCGCACGGGTAGCAAGCAAGCAGGGGCACCAGGCGGGGGCGAGGAGCCTTGTGGGCGGGGGCCAGGAGAGCCCGGGTGCGGCGGTCGGTGAAGGAGACGAGAGGAGCGGTGGAGGGGAAGCCGCTACAACACCGCAGCTCAACCTGGACAAGTTACGGTTCACCAGGTGAAGTTCGATAACACGGGTGAGCTGGTTGGCCGGTCTTTTGGGGGGGGGGGACGACCGTCACATGTCTTGCTCTGTACCCGCCCGCCCTTTTGGAAACGTCACGCCTTCGGGCGTGTATGGCCGTAGAGGCGGGCTCCCTCTTTCTGTGCAGGTTTCTCTTTTTTCCGCTACGCGCCACTCGAGCATGGGACGGGACGCGACGGGGCAATGCTCACAGAGGGAACAACGACCGGCGGCTGCCCGAGCCGGGAACCCCGCTGCCTATCACAGCCCCTTCCCAGCGCGCGCCCCGCCGACCTTAGCGAAGCGCGGCGTCATCTCTTCGTCCGCGTCGAAGAAGCTCTCCAGCAGGAAGTGCAGCCGCTCGAACGAGCCGCCGGAGCCCAGGCCTGGGAGCGGGGGAGGGGTCAGAGAAACGGAAGGCGTTCTCAGTAGGGAGGCCGAGCCGTCGAAGGCAGAGTAACGAGAGGCTCCCAGCGTCCCCTCGGTACCTCATCGCATTGGTGAGGACATCCAAATGTAGAGCGGAGGGGGGGGAGGGGAGGGGAAAGATGCATGGGCAAAAGAGAAGGATGCGGGCTTGGCTAAGGGGCCAAGTGAGCACCCCTGGTGGCGTGGGCGCTGGATGGGGTCCGCGGGCGCGTGCCTCTTGACGACAACCGCACCATCCTCCGGCCTCCCTACCCTCGCCTCTTCCCCTCCTCCCACCCGCTACTCGTGTTTGAACGCGTCTATGATACCCCACTCATCCGTCATCGCTCAACTTGCCCACCGACTTAGTACACACCCTCTCTCCCCCCCCATAACGCCCATGGGTCCACTCCATCTGCTGACCCGTCCCTGACCCATCCATGTCCATCCGCGGCACACACCCCTCCTCATGCGTATTTCTTTTCAACCCCCCCCCCCCCACGCCCGCCAGCCATTTCCCAGCAATCAATCCTCCCCCTCCCTGGTGCGCACCATTGAGCCCCAGAGTCTGGAACAGCCGCGGCGTGAGCACCGACCCGTCCGGCAGAGGGGCACCGCCCCCCGGCTGTGCGGCCAGGTACTGCACGATTCTGGTCACCAGCTCCACATCGTCCGGGTACCTGGGGGACGCGGGTTGGTGGGTAGGTGGCGGGAAGGAAGGGTTGTGAAGTAATGGGCTGGCAGGGCTGGGTGGGCGGGGGAGGGGAGGGGGGGGTGCGTGGAGGGGGTGCGGGTACGCCCCCACATGGGCACGTCCGACGCAGCTGCAAGCACCAACTAGCAACACCACGCCGCGCACCCGACACCCTTCGCGCATCGCACTTCCGTTTCTTTCCCTAGCTATCCGCTTCTCCAATGCCAGCGCTCCCCATCCCGGCCCTTCAAGCGCCTTGCACCGTGTGCCGCCTGCCCCTCCCTTACCGCTTGTAGTACTTTTCGTTGGCTCGCAGTATGCGGGCGTGCAGTGCCCGGTAGACGGCATCCGCGGAGCAGGCCATCGTGACGCCGGGGGGCAGGCCACCAGTCAGCATGGCCTCCAGCACGCCTGCGGGGCGGGAGGGGTGGGGATGCAAGACAACCGAGCCTTGCTGCCCACCGGCATCCTGTTTGAAAGCTCTAGAACACCCAGCTCGCTCACTTGACCCGCAGTTGGCTGACCCGGGCTCTCTGCACTCGCACATACGCACCAGCACCCGCTGACCAGCCACCCAGGGGCCTTCCCGAGCCCGTGCTTAGTCCGCCCATACGGCTGGCGTTCCTTGAGCCCTTGGCACCCAGGCGATGATCGCGCGCGCTCTCCATCCGGGAGTGACCCTCGCTCTCCCTCCCGCCTCCTGGCCCCTTCTCCCCCCGCAGCGCTCCCCTGCCGCCTGCCCACCCTCTGGCGCCATGGACAGGTAGGAGGTGACGCAGAAGCCTCCGAACGACTGTCCCAGTAGCGCCCAGCGGCCCCCATACGAGGAAGGGGACACCAGCAGCTTGCGAACTACCTCGCAGTCGCGCACGATGTTGTCAGCCCTGGGTGGGGCAAGGGGGTTAGCGGTCAGAGGAGTGGCCACACGGAGGTGCAACAGCTGGAGGATGGTCTGGGGCGGCGGCTGCACCAAAGCACGCGCATAAAGGGCCGGCTTCGACGGGTGTATGAGTTAGAGCCAGTTCTGCCTTGCCGCAGCAACAGTCGGTGCGCCCTCCGCCGCCGGCCACGCGCCCATGCCCTCAGCCGCGCGATCGCGTCTGCCGCGGGCCGCCGGCGCCCAGCGGTTCCCGACCTTGCCGGGGCGAGGGGCCCCTGCTTGACAGGCAGCCCCTACCCCTGCTGCTCCACGATTCCACTCCAACCCATATTCCACGTAACGCCAACGCGCCACGCCCATGCCCTCTCATTTCACCGACACCACCATCGCCACACGATATGGCCTCGAACGACCGCGGCACCCCCTGCCAGCCCGCCCTTTCTTCCGCCCACCCGCCGTGCCCCCCCTGCCTGAACAGCGCCAGGTACTCTGCCTGCTCCTCGGGCCCTCCTCGCTTGGCCAGGTTGCTGGTGGTGACGGGCGCCGACCCGCCCGTGCCCCGCTGGTCCAGCAGCAGCACCCGGTGGCTGTCCAGCGCGGGCTTGTTCCAGGCGCTCACAAAGTAGGGCCGGGGGGCCTCGAAGCCCGGGCCGCCTAGAAGTTGTGTGTGGGGAGGGGTGCAGGCAGGCAGACGGATGGGAAAGCGGGGTGGGTGTCTGATGTGAGGGAAGGAGTCACGGAGTGGGGACTGCGCGTGTGCAGTGGGGGAGTTTGGGGAGGACGCAGCAGCTGCGGAGCTGCGGCTGTGCGAAACAGGGGCAGGATGAGAGCTGCTCCCGCTGACCCACATCACAGAGTGGACTCAACAGAATACCACAATATATCAATTGTTGGCGGCTGTCGGGTCTCTCTCGCCACCTTGCGGCCATCGCCACCCTACCAAAGCAGCCCCTTCGCCCCTACGCCCTGCCCCGGCGCCCTCACCCTGCAGGTACAACAGCCAGGGCAGGTGCTCCTTGCGCGTGTGGGGCGACAGCTCGTACGCAAACAGCTTGATGGTCTGTCCGCTGAAGCGCGTAGGCCTGCATCATGGGAATACCGCATACGAGCAGAGGACCCGCATCCGTGATTGTCTCAGGATCTGCGCCGCATACCTGGCCGCTCGTGTGTTGTTGCGCGGCTCCCACCCCCACGACCTGTCACCCCACCCCACCTCACCGCTCGCTGTAGTCCAGCGGGACCGTGATTATGTGCTCCCGCACCGTCATTCCAGGTACGCTGAACGTGTTGCCCGCCTCAGCCTGTGCGAGAACGCCCGCCACCTCCAAAGTCCGAGGAGCTGCCGCTGAGGCGGATATGGTACCCGGTTTCCCGGCTTCGGCTGCTGTCCGAGACCGCTTGCTCGGGGGGCCTGATCCGTCCATGTTCATTGAGCACGATGAGGCCCTGTGGAGATCCCGGTGGAGGTCCCGGTGCAGCGCGAACTGCGCCACTCCGATGCGTACAGTCGGAACTGTGAATCGACGCCCTCCAAGACGGAGTAAAGAAACAGCTCTGCGACCGTGTAGCATCAGCTGATCGGGAAACACGCTTGAAGAAACGAGCAACACCAGTTAGCATGCCCCACGCACTGCGCCTGGAAAACGCGGTCCCATTCAGATCAGATTCATGAACCGGTCCGATCAGCTGCAATTGAGAGCAGCCTTGCTCGTCGAAACGGCCTGCATTGCTCGGACCAACCGTGTCGTGCGTGTGGGGTTTAAATCCCGTAGTCCGCGCATAGTTACCCTTGCCGTCCCCCCCACCATGTCGTCCTCCCGCCGCCTTCTTTCGCTCTTGCCCCAGCTCGGCCGCGCAGCTGGCCTGCGTGCCTCGGAGCACGCGGCAGCGAGCGGCTCGCTGCTGTTTGCCCGCGGCTTCGCGGACGATGCCAACCTCAAGCGGACCGTGCTGTATGACTTTCACGTCGCTAACGGAGGTGCGCATGGAGCTGCGGGAAGCTGATAGGGACTTGCCCCACCCCCGCCATCCCTTGCGCAGGCAAGATGGTGCCCTTCGCCGGCTGGTCGATGCCGATCCAGTACAAGGACAGCATCATGGAGTCCACGATCCACTGTCGCAAGAATGCGTCGCTGTTCGACGTGTCGCATATGTGCGGACTGACGCTCAAGGTCGGTGCAAGCGTTAGTGGTAGGCTTTGTGCTCCCGCATAAGTGCAGCCGCGACTCAGCAGTTGTAATGAAAGGATTAAATTGTATATCTGATGTTGTTAGGCTTCTGGGCGCGTGCTTTGGCGGGGTTTACTAGGAGTCGCGGGATGCGGGGCATGGATACGGTCGTCTATGGCATAGGGGGCACAAGGGCAGGATGCGGCCGGTGTCTGCAATTACACTTGGTATTTCGGGCCCTCGACGCGGGTGCGCGCGCCGCGACACTTAGGAGGCACGCATGGGCGTGCTGCGCATTCATCTGTCCAGGGCTCGCACAAGGAGGGCGGACCGCTCCTTATCCGCCTTTTGGGCTTTGGGTCTCTCGTGTGCAGGGTTGTGCGGTGGCAGCGGCTGGGGCCTGCGCCCAACGTTGGCGTCTCCCAACCAACCCGCTGCCCACTGCACCTGCGCACAGCAATGTGCACGTGCCAGGAGGGCCGGTACAAGGGCGTGCGCCATGCGCCCGGCACACGGGGAGTGGCGCCCACCTACGCTCATGGCTCGCGCCTCAGGCTTCTCTATCGAGAACGCCTTATGATTCTTCGAACCCCCGCTGCCAGGCCGCCCATGCGAATGCCTGCGCCGCGCGCCCCTCTTCCCCAACCCACAACCACCCCTCGCCTAGCCCACTGCCGCCACCCCCCCCCACCCGCCCGCCGCCGCGCAGGGCAAGGACGCCATCAAGTTCCTGGAGGGCCTGGTGGTGGGCGACCTGGCGGGGCTCAAAGCCGGCAGCGGCTCGCTGTCGGTCTTCACCAACGAGCAGGGTGGCATCATCGACGACACCGTTATCACCAAGGTGGGGCCGGGGCGGCAGAGGTGGGCGGGGGCGCGGGTGTTCGGTTTTTAGCCCATGGCACTAGGGTGGACGCGGCCAGCGGGAGGGCCCCGCCTCGTCCTAGGTGGTGCATGATGGCAGGAGCAGCAGGCCAGGCAGCGAGCTGCACCCTGGACTGTCTCCAGCCCTCTGAACGTCCACCCCCACGCGTTGAACCCTGCGCGCTTCCGCCGCCTGTCATCCTCATGCCCCCACCAGGTCAACGACACGGAGCTGTACGTGGTGGTCAACGCGGGCTGCCGCGAGAAGGACCTGGCGCACCTGGGCAAGCACCTGGAGGCGGCCAAGGTGGGGTGGGTGTGGGGCAGTGGTGGCGTGACCATGAAGCTCAGGTTGAGGGCGCTATCTGCATTCAAGGTGGAGGGGACGCGAACAAGGAAGGGATCGGGCGTAAGCGAGTGCCGGGGCTACGGGGCAGTGAAGACGAGAAGCGGGTTGCAACGTGTGGGTAAGGGGGTCGATCATTGCTCAGTCTCATTGTCAAAGAAGCGGCTTCCACGCCGCGCATCACGGCTCCCCTACACTGCCTACTTACCCCGCGACGTTCCATCCCGCCCGTCCCCCCCTCCAACCCTCAGTCCAAGGGCCTGGACGTGTCCATGACAATTCACGACGACCGCAGCCTGCTGGCGCTGCAGGGCCCCGCAGCGGCCGAGGTGGTGGCGGGCCTCACGTCCGCCGACCTGTCCACCTTCTACTTCAGTGACTTCCGCACCATCAGCCTGGGGGGCACCCCCTGCTGGGTCACGCGCACGGGGTGGGTCGTCGAGCGGAGGGGGTCATGCGGAGCCATGGGCGGTGCGGGCATCGTACCGGTGTTTGCTTGCGGTCAGTTGCGTGGGACATCGTGCAGCGAAGGGTTTGGGCAACTCCGGGCTAAGAAGGAGGTCGTTTCTGTGGGGTCCTCCTGGCTGAGAAAGCCAGTGCCATAGCAGTTCCTGCCGCGCTGGTTCCCCAACTCGTCCGCACATGCACCCGCCCACTGTGAGTTCCGCCCTACATTGCCGCAGCTACACGGGTGAGGACGGCTTCGAGATCAGCGTGCCCTCCAGCTCGGCGCTGGCGCTGGCGGAGAAGCTCACCGCGCACCCCCGCGTGCGCCTGGCAGGTGAGGCCGGAGGAGGAGGCGGTGGGGAGAACGTGGGGACGGCGAGAAAGGGGGAGTGCAGGAATCGGAGGCAGCTGCGCGACGCGTGCGCCTGCCTCCGGCGCGGGGCGAGGGTGGGGTGGGGCGGCTGTTATTGCAATGCTTGCTCACAGCGGGGGCAAAGGCAGGCGACGAGGCGAGGGCGACGACAGAGGCTCGGGCGCAGCTGGCCCGCGGGCGAAGTCACAGCGAGCTTGGCCGCATCCGAGCTGCGTTGTGATCTGGCACACGCGGACCTAAGCATCCCTGGCCGCATAATCGTGGGTCGGCTCCTCCTGGTGTTCGTCGCTGAGGGTGGAGGGTCGGGAGCGCATGGTGGAGCCCTGCTGCAGGAGGCGATGCAGTTGGGCTGGACCAAGCCCGGTCCGGGGCTGCACCTCTAGCACGCTACTCCCCTCCTCCGTCACACGCCATCGCCCCCTGCCGGTCAGGCCTGGGCCCCCGCGACTCGCTGCGCCTGGAGGCCGGCCTCTGTCTGTACGGCAATGACCTGAACGAGGAGCTCACCCCGGTGGAGGCCGGCCTGGCGTGGACCATCGGCAAGCGGCGGCGGGAGGCGTTTGACTTCCTGGGCGGCCAGGTCATCAAGAAGCAGCTGGCGGAGGGAGTCAGGTGGGCGCGGGGCAGTGCGGGGAGGGGACCAGGGGGAGCCGGGCTGGGCCAGGCGGGGTTTTAGGGGTCAGGGTGTTGTGGGTTGGGCATGGGGCCGGGGCGGCAGCGAGCTCCGGCAGGGGGTTGGGGTTCGTTGGGTGCCGGTAAGGTATTGCTTGTGTTGGTGGGCATGGAGGCGCTTGGACAGGAGAGTTAGGAACAGTGTTTGTTGCTTGTTGTGTCGGTTGCTGGCTGGATGATGGCAGCACCAGCGGCCCTGCCGACGCAGGGTCGGGCCCGCTGGGGCTGAGCTCGTCGGCCATGTGACTGTGGCATGCAGTCGCACCCGTTCACGCACCCCTTCCCACCTCCTCGACCCCTCTTGTCGGACAAGCAGCAAGCGGCGCGTGGGCTTTGTGAGCAGCGGCGCGCCCGCCCGGCAGCACAGCGTGGTGTCCACGCCCGACGGCAAGGTGGTGGGCGAGATCACCAGCGGGGCCTTCAGTCCCTGCCTCAAGAAGAACATTGCTATGGGGTGAGCCAGCGGCAGTCCGCAGCATCGGCAGCGGGGGCTACCGGGAAGGGTAATGGCGGGTGCTGGCCCGGGGCTGAGGGAACCCAGCGGCTCGCCCTTGAGCCTGGCCTAGCGGGCGGGCTGGGGTGCACCCGGCTGCGTGGTGGGCTGGTGACTTGGCGAGCGACGTCCGCGGACCCGTGCTTGAGGCCGGGATGGTGCGTGCTCGTGGCCCCCACCCCCCGCATGCGCGCCAAGCTTGTCTGGTGAGAACCCTGTGCAATCCTCGACCCTACCCCCTTCCGCTGCGCCTGAAGACATGCGCCTCTGATCCAACCCTACCTTCCCCTCGCTCCCTCTGCTCCTTCCCGCAGCTATGTGGACAAGGACTTTGCCAAGGCCGGCACCGCCCTCAAGGTGGAAGTGCGCGGCAAGCAGAACGACGCGGTGGTCACCAAAATGCCCTTCGTGCCCACGCCCTACTACAAGAAGCCCGAGCCCGCCAAGAAGTGAGTGGACGCGCAGGCGCCTCCGCAGCAACAGACCAGGACCGCCCGAGCCAGGCCGGGCCAGGCACAGCCAGGTCGGACGGGCGCAGCAGTCGGTTTGTGTGAGACGCGCTGACAATGATCGGATGTAATGTTGGCGTCGGAGCCGGGCCCTTGGAAAGCTTATGCATAACGCGTGTTTCGGGTGAGGGGACTTTGACCCGGCTGTGACCCGCGCCCCGCCCCAAGCGTTGCAGCACACAAGTTAAGGCTCGGGTGGGGTGGGGATGCGGGTGTGAAGGCGTAGAGTGTGGATGTCGACAACTAATGGGAGGCGCATTGCAGCGATCGGCCGTGACATGCCTGGATCGCAGGCAATGGCTGAGCCCCTGCGTCCAGTCTTTTTGAGGGCGGCGGGGGGGGAGATGGTGCGGCTGTGCAGGGGCTGAAACTCTATGGCGTGACGTGATATGGATACTATGGAAGACTTAGGCGCCTATCGCCCCTGCTGTCCAACTCCGGTGAAGCGTATTTGCGCCGCAGTTGTGACGAGTGTGCGGTTGTCCATGACACCCCGGAATGCCCCGCGCCCTTCATGCACCCACAATGGATCCTGCCCTTGTACCGCGGTCTGAGGCAGTGTGGCAGCTGCGCAAGGGAGCCTGTGTGACGGGCGAGATCGGGCGAGTGGACACCGCAACGTAGCTGCTGCCGCGGCGACTTCGGTTGGCAATTTTGGCGGCTGTGTCGGCTGGAGCGTTCGTGAGGCAGTTCGCAGTGGTATGCTACGGCTTTTGTCCGGATTCCGGGATGGCCTCCGGGTTCTGTGGCTCTCCCTCGGAACACGCCTGGGAGTATCGCATGGCTATTCAAACAGGGTGTAAAGTCAGTGCTGCCCATATCTTTGCCGGCTCTTTTGCGCCAGGGTATGACGCCGTTGCCTACTACACACTAAGTTTGCGAGCTGGCACGAGTGAGCAGGCCTGCACGGCAGCCGTGCAGCTTCCTCGTATTGCTCCAGATGGCATGTGACAGGTCCGCTCCTGGCATACGGGTGGCGCGCCCAGGGCTCAAGGGGCTGTGCCTCTTGCCCCAGAGCGGAAGGTAACGCCACCCGTATCCTTATGGTACATGCCCTTCCTGAACCTGGGCAGACACTGTACCTACCGTACCATAAGCACGGAGGGAAGTCAGTTTTGTGTTATAGGCCTAGAGGTGCAATGTGGATGCTGCTGGCCTCGTTGACGGCGTTGCTGGAACTCCAGGTACTCGGCCATTGTGGCTGATCGGGTGGCATTGCTACTTAACATTCGGCCGGAGCTATTTGGCTGTGCGATTCCAGTCCAGGACAGAAAGAGCAATCCATTCTGCAAAATTGTGGCAGCCACTGCAACCCCCAACCTGCCCCAGCTCCCCGACTCAAACCCCTTCGCGTGCGTGCCGCATGCGTTGCCGTGTCCTGCCCGTTCGTACTCAGGACGCCGCGTTGTTTTATTGGAATCCAACAATATACATGAGATCAAGCCGCATCAAGAGCGACTTCCACGGCCTGCCCGGTGTAAGGGTCCCTTCTTACATGCGAATCGGGTTCAGCGCTTCGCAACTACATTTTCAAAGATGGCGGTCGCTAGGCTGTCCCAGGCTCTCCCAGACTGCTGTCCCGAACTCCAAAACTTGCCGGCTCTCCATCCCTTTAGGAGCCTTGGAGACGCAGAGAAGCTGCACAGCACCGCTCAAGCGACGATTTACCCACTCTGCCACCCCTCCTTTACTGGTGTCCCGTACGTGGTACGACCTGGTTGGAAATTCTCCTCTTGGTTCGGGCATCATTCCTCGGACATCGTTCATCGACCACTTCTTCTTTCTTGTTATTGCGCTGATTGCTTTGCCCCACTGGTCAAACTAAGCCGCGCGGCCGCGCACTGCTGAGTGAATGGGAGACCTCAGCGTTAGAGACGCCAGACGAGTAATTCAGATTCTTGTGCCAGTGCAAGTCCTTCCACCGCCACTGTTGGTAAGGGCCGTTACGTGGCTCTGTGGGCCCCAACCTCGCAACGGACGGTTGCCAAATGCGTGACACTTATCCACATTGGACTCTTCCACTACAGGACTACGTTTTTGCCAGCGTAACGAGGAGCGCCCCTAGCTACCAAAACCAGGTGTCCCCACACGCGGGATGGGCGTGCCGAGGCTGTGACAGCGGACCGTTCGCGGAGCCTTCAATCTTCGAGCCTAACTCGCAACGCCATTGTAGTACCACGGTGGGGAGCTTCGGATCTCGGGAAGCGCTCACGTTCCACCTCAGACCCGAAGCCTCAGCAACAGAGCCCAACAGCCACCGCAGCAGCCCCCGTCGGCGGCACCGGTGACTTAGGGACAACCGCTGAGGATGGTGGCGCATGCTGGCTCATTCGGGCTGCAGTGGTTGCCGGCGTGGGAATGGCAGGAACGGGATAGGGTCCCTACACCACCCGTAAAGGAAGTCTTGCCTGGGTTTTGCGCGTCGTTTGCGAATCATGATCCGGCAGAATGTGAAGGTGCATTCGGGCCTGAATCCAAGCTGACCCGTTGCTGCATGACATGGCAAATGCCGATGCTTTGAGAGGAGAATAGCGCCGAGGTGTCGGCTGACAGGCCAGCTTTGCTCACGTCGGATTTTGTGCGCTGACTGCCCGCACACGCGGTTGCTGATGTTTGATCCAGTGTTTTACAGCTCCATTTGCTGCTCATCACTGCCTGTTGTATCGGGACATTGTTTTTCATCGTGCAGAGTGTTTACGAGTGGCCTGCACGGTGTTTAGAGGTCCGTGCCCGGAGGCGGACCCATATGCAGGGTCCTCAAGACGTTGGCAGTTGGGCTGTCACGCTCTGCAAACGAGTTGTACCCCCTGCTGGCCACGTGTAGACTGCATTTTTCCTCATTTGACAGAATGGGAGTGAGTGGGAGTGATCTTTTTATCAGAACTCAGGGAGTGGATTGTGCATATGTGCTTGTGGGGCGCAGAGAACTGTTACTGCCGTCTAGGGCAATGTGCCGACATATTGATGGCTGTGGTTTGTCCTGTGTGGTTTCTTCAGTTTTTCTAGTTCGGGAGCTGTCGGGATCTGGCATGTGGCAGAGCGCGCCGTGTTCGGATTTACGCATCATTTCGGGCATAATGAGATCAGATCATGGGAATGTCCTCAGGCGGCAGAAAGTCTTACCAACGAGTTGACTTATTGTACGAATAACTATGCCTGATGAGTTGTCTGAAAGTATGTAAGGGTCAGTAGAGCAGGAATCTCTCCTGTCACAACACAGCTACACTGTGTGCTTGAATCGGGTGTGCGACAAGAACGGGCGGGCGGGGCGATGGCAAGAACGAAGTACCTGCAAAGGATACACGTTCCTAAACGTGGCGTATGCAATTGGGTATGTTTTAACCCGCGCCACGTCCTCGTGGCACAGAGTGGGCCAAGGCGGTGCACAGCATGCAAAGCCACGATCATCTTGCCGCCTCCGGCTGCTCAAGCAATTTCCTGGCTCAGGCGTGGCAATTGGTTGAAGGCCGCCTGTGCCGGATGCTTGGCACAATAGCCCGCGACGCACCGACGCACACGTACGCGCCCTGCTGGCCGGCATGTCCAGCGCTGATTTTCTAGGTCACACTTGAGGAGAAGGGGGGGCTTCAGTGTAAATCATGGAAAACGAGCAGTATAGGTCCCGCTCCGCTGTAGCCTGTCGGGCAGGGTAGGGCGCTAGCGCCGTGTGGCCATAACCCAAGCAGAACCCACCACGGCCCGGTGTAACATCTAGTGGGCTCCCTTGAGGGCCCAAAACATGGCATACGCACACGTACGCAGGATGAATATAAAACCTGTAGGTTTTGTATAGAAGCGGTTTACATGTAGCGTACGTGTGCGTAGGCTGTCGTACGACACTTTCCGTACGAGGGGTGTGGGGCGCTTTCAATTAAGGTCCACGTTTGAGCTCCTGATCAGTCCTTGCGCATCATCTGCAGCTGCCACAGAGTATTCTTATTCTCAATGTCTCAGGGTTCAGCACGTTTTTTGGGCATGCCGTACAGCCGCACACACTGTCACGGTCCGCAGGTCGGGGGGCTGGGAGATTCTGGGAGCCAGGAGACATGCACCAGCCCGCATGCGATGCACGTAGACTATGCTAGGCGCATCCCAGCACGGCATTGCATAGGGTCACCCAAGAGAGAATTCTGGACCGCATCGGGGGCTGCGGTGGTGGTCGCCGCCGAACTAACATGCAGGGACATCATCCCTTCCACCCTTCGACTACCTCTGGAGCTGGGTCCTACAACGACGCCATCACTTTCGCGCTTACGCTCGTCGTATGCGTTTTCCTTTTCAATACTGTCACGGTCAGTTTTGGACACGGGGTGCGTGCCAACGTAAAACCTGCCATAACCCCGCAAGGATTGCTCAATCCTACGTGCGACGCCTCCACACTTCGTTTTGATATGAAACGCGGCCATGAGGGAGCTACACATCCACGGTCATGCACACCCGAAGGCGCGAGGTGCCCAGCGGTCGGGATGGTGCAGACCAGGCCTACCAGGCAGGCGAGCGAGGCAAACGGCAGAAAAAAGAAACGGCAGACAGCAGCCCGCGGCGGGGCCCTTGCTTTCCGAGCCAAGCCCGCGCCAAGAACGTGGAACCACAGCGGGAAGCTGATGTTCCCTGACCTGCCGTTTCCTCGGCTGTGGAGCCAGATAGCCACACACCTAAAAACGAAACGGAAACAGCAGGGAAGGCACCTTGAGGACAAGTTTGTCCCTAATCTGTTTTCGCCCTCCCCGTACCTCCCCCCGGGAGCTGGTACATGTACGTGAACCAGCACCCGGCAATCAGCGATACCGCTGAGCCCGCCCAATAAAGTTCAATCCAGGTACGGTAACGGCAACATGCTAGTGAGCCGGATTCTACGGGACGGGAGGACTCGTCTGCTAACATGTACAATTCATGCACTGCCCGCCCTACTGTCGCCCCTTCGGGTGTATATGCCCGCAGAGGGTTAATCCCCCTTCTTTGGTTTGTTGGCAGATTTTGGCAGTGACTGTAACATGGTGGCGCCCTCGGGCTGTATTAGCCCAGCCGCAGTAGCCCAGGCAGCGTGGGAAACGCGGGAAGTTGCAGGGTAGCTGCATTGCTCACCGTAAGGGCTCAGATTGGGCCTACGCGTGTATCGTAAGGTATGTTTGGCGGGCAAGCCGGTGACAACGCTGAGGGAGTAGTTTCGGCGGAAGCCGGCGTGATGAGGAGAGCAATCAGTGGGCAATGTGGGTGCTAGGCCGTCGACTGGTGACGCCGCACTGTGGTGTGGGCTGTGTGGGGGAGACTCACATCCTCGTGGCGCCACCGTCCCAACGCGCACAGGGCTCGGCATGCAGATTCACGCACGCAGCAGGGACAGGCCCCAAGCCCGGCTTCACCCTGGCATGTGGTCCTCTCAGCGAACTTTCGGGTGCGGACGGCGGACCCCCACGTATATAACATATATGGAGGTCATAGAGATTTCCCTCGATTGCAGAAAGGAGAGATGACCCCCCCCCCCGTGTGTGCCCCCATAATCGCACCAAACCCAGGCCCCATGGGACTGCGCCAAGGAGAAGCGCCCCATGGAGCGATAAACAATTAAACAATAATTGCCAAGTGAACATCACATATGAAACTCCTGGTGCAACGCAACTGCGTGGAGGTAGGGGCTAGGGGGGCTCGCAGGGTGGCGGCGGCGGAGGTTCGACGATGACTCAACTCACAGGGGTGCAGGTAGGATACCTGAATATCGGGTATGCGTGACGTTGATCTTGGCCGTGAGGGAAAACGCGAGCGTCGTACGTATTTTTCGTGGCCTGTTTGGCAACGCGGCCTCACACGTTCTTTCCTTTTCGGGGGTGTGTTGGCAGGTCGGCAGGCCAACGGAGATACCCAACTAGGGCGCCAGCCGACGCTAGCTAACGTTGGAGCCACAGAACTCCTGACCCTGCCACGATGGCCTCTACGCTTACTTCCCTAAACTTAAGCACACGCTGCCATGCAGCAAGTATTCGCTCCAGTGTTATCGCGCGAGCGGTAGCGGCCCCTGCAAAGCCGAAGGCTGCCATCCCCGAATTGCTCGACGGCCGGCTCGCGGAGCAGTCCAGCATCAATTTTCAAGAGTATACTCAAGCTACCCAGATGCTGAACAGGCTGAAAGGCCAGGCCTCCGACTTGGAGCTGCTGCTGGACCAGCTCAACTCGCTGGAGGCCAGCCTTGACGACAGCGTCCTGGTGAGTAGTCCCTTAATCTTTGACCTTAATTATGCATTCGCTTGCTTTCCGGCGCTTTCCCACCTGGGTCGGAGGAACTGCGAGGGTCGTGTTCCCACCCCTTGTCGGGGCCTGAATGCAGGCTCCCCCGGTCCGCGACGACCCTGGAGATCTAGCGGCTCGTAAAGCAAAGCGTGCGGCCAAGCGTGCAGAGCGCAGGGCCAAGGCGACGACGGCAGCAGTAACTGGTGGCTCGGAGGTCGACCATGCCCGGCCCTCAGCAACCCGGACGGCAGCCGGCCCAGCGAGCAGCAGCGGCCGGAGCATTCGGGACGCCTTCAAGGCGGTGGCGTCGCCGCAGGTGTCCCCGGCGCCCTCGGCGGCAGTCACGTCCGACGTGCAGCAACTGGAGGAGCTCTTCAAGCTCACGGTGGTAGAGCCCGAGCTGCCCCCCGTGGAGTTCCGACCCGCGCCCCGAGCGACTCCTGCCCCCGCTGCTGCCAACTCCACCACCGCTTCAGTGGCCCCCGCGGTCCTCAAGCCGCGCAAGGTGTCGCGCCGGGTGCCGGCGGCCGCACCGCTGCCACCGCCGCCTGTTGCGGCCCCCAGCCCACCACCGGCGGCCCCGGCGCCCGCTGCACCCGCGCCCCAGTCCGAAGCTGTCTCAGCGCCAGCGGCAGCAGGCCCGGTGCGGCGCACCTCATCAACGGCAGTCCATGTTGTCTCACCAGCGCCAGCCCCTGAGGGCCTCACGCAGAGCCTTGAGCGGCTACTCGGGGGCCCCAGCCGCTCTGCCCCCGAGGACGAGGATGCTGAGCTGGATGCCCACGCGGGACCATCTGAGGACGACCTCCTAGCGCTGGAGCGCGAGGTCGCGTCTCTGGCGGCGTCGCTGGATGACAGCGACGAGGATGAGCTCACTGATGTGCCAGGAGTCGGGGCAGTGGCGGCAGCGGGAGGGGCAACCCAGCTGGAGGCGTCCGCCCTGGTGGCCCGGGCACCCGCGCAGGTGTCGGTGATGCCAGCGGGTCCGTCGCTTCTGAGCCTCGTGCCGGCGTCAGCGACGCAGGGCCGCTCCGCGCGCAGCCGCCAGGCGCGCCGCTCTGCACGCTACGGGCACAGCGCGCACAGCGCACGGGGCTCCAGCGTGGACAGCGACGGGCCGCGGGGCAAGGCGCAGGGCAAGGATGGAACAACGCAGTTCCTGCAGTCGTCGACGTCGGTGTCGCTGCTGAGCGCGGACATGGAGCGAGAGGTGACGGAGGTGTGCCGCGACTTCATCTTCTTGGAGAAGGTGAAGCGGCAGTGCCAGAAGACGCTGCACCGGAAACCCGCTGTGGAGGAGGTGGCGGCAGCGCTGGGCATGGATGTCAGGTGCGGTGGCTGTTTGGGCCATGCGGGCCGTGTCCTGAGACTGCGGCGGAGGGACGACAGCATGTTGGGGTTGCGGCAGGGACAGCGGGTGCTCTTTGTATGGTTTAGGCCATGGCTTCCGCCCCAGTGCAATGATGCAACGCGGATTTGGCGCAAGTCGAGCTGCCCCTTAAGAGGTTGCGTCCGTTCCGATTGCAATGCTTGTCGGGCCTGCTCCACCTCATCCGCCACGCCTGCATCCAATCACTCACCCTGTCCGCCCTCAGGAGCTACAACATGCGCTACGACGCCGGCCTGAAGGCCAAGGAGGTGCTGCTCAAGGCCAACTACCGGCTGGTTATGACGGTGTGCAAGAAGTTTGTCAACAAGGGCGCCCAGCTGCAGGACCTGGTGTCGGAGGGCGTCAAGGGGCTGCTCCGTGGAGTGGAGATGTACGACGCATCCAAGGGCTTCCGCTTCGGCACCTACGCGCATTGGTGGATCCGCCAGGCGGTTTCGCGGTCGCTGGCGGAGACTGGCCGGCCCGTTAGGTAGGCAGGCAGGCGGGCTGAGGGGTTCGTGGGTGGGAGGCGCAATGCGTGGGAGGAGGGGTAGACGGATAGGACGGAGTGGGAAGAGTGAGACTGCTCAATGCAACAAAAAAATGAGCGGTTGGGGGCTTGTGCTGTGAAGATGATTTTCTGGTCGGCGTTTATAATAGGCAGAGCAGCTGCGGCAGTGGAGGACCAGAACGCAACTAAATCCAGACTGCGGGCTCCCTATGCCTCCAACCGCCTGCGCTGGCGCCGACTGCCTGGTCCTTAGTCAACCGCCTCTGGTCCTTGTCTTATCTGCTCCGCTCGGCTGCCTCCGTCCTCCAGGCTGCCCAACCACATGATTGAGCAGCTGACCAAGCTGAAGAACGCCTCGGCCAAGCTGTCCATGGACCTCAACCGCGAGCCCACCATGGCCGAGCTGTCGGCCGCCGTGGGCCTGCCCACGCGGCGCGTTGAGCTGCTCCTTGAGGCAGCCCGCTCTGCGGCCTCCATGGAGACGCCCATGGCGGGGACCGAGACGGGCGCCACCGTCAAGGACACCGTGCAGGATGAGGGGCCCGCAGCCGACGAGGCCTTCGGCTCGAGCAGCATGCGCGCGGACGTGGAGGCGATGCTGGAGGACCTGTCGGAGCGGGAGGCCACAGTGCTGCGGCTGCGCTTTGGACTGGAGGACGGGGTGGAGTGGACCCTGGAGGACATTGGCGATAAGCTGGGCGTGACGCGCGAGCGCATCCGCCAGGTGGAGGCCAAGGCGCTGCGCAAGCTGCAGGTCAAGACGGTGGGGGACAGCGGCAAGCTGACGGACTACAGCGCCAACATGGACATGCTGGAGAGCAAGGACGTCGCGGCACGCGTCTCTAATGGCACGCGCAAGACGTAAGGCTGCCGCTGCGGGAGGCGATAGCAGCCGCCGGCTACCAATGGGAGCGGCGGTACCAGCGGGAGGACAGCGGCAGCAGCGGCCTGTGGCACCAGCGGCGGAGGGCTGGCGGCAGCGACTCCGCTGGTGACTGGGTCCTGAAGGGACAAAGGATAAGTTGGGGTTGACAGTGGATACGTAGCGGCAAGTCGGTAGTCAAGCTGCTTAGTACTCGCAGATTCTATGCATGGCAAGGTCATGGTTGTGGGGCTTTCAGACGCCTACATTTGTTCTGCTTGAGCTGTTTAGGCTGCTTATCTGTGGTTAGCGAGTCTCCTACCCTTCTCGGCGGGCAGCCTGTAGACACCCAGTCGGGGTGGTATGGAGGATATTGATAGTGGAGACGTTCCCTTTGGCGCAGTCGAGTAGAGAAGAAGAGAGAGCCGAAGGGGAGCCGGCAGGTGGGGCGGCCAACCCGGGCCTATCGCCTTTTTCGCGCCGGGTCGCCGTCCTAGTTGCATGGTGAGCCGACCGCCCTCATCGTCGGTCACCCCGAAAGGCTGAAACCCCACGGTAACGCATCAGAAACTCAAGCCCGCCAGCCGTGGCTGCGGGGTGCAGCGCGGCAGCAGCGTAACGCGGGCATTGCGCACATCACTACTGCGTGCCCCTTCCCGTGCAGCGCGACCACGTGTGCCAAGCCGGCGAGTGAGCCTTTGTGCAAGCAGCGGCTTAGTTCCGCGTGGCGAAGGTGAACCACTTGGTGCGCTCCCGCTGGGGCCTTTAGGGGGCATTGCGTGAGCTGCAGGTGGGTGGCTTGAGAGAGCCGGTGAAAAGAGGCGGCTCAAGGCGTTGGCCCGTCATGGGTTGTCGGGTGGGCATTGGTTACAATGAACTGGTCGAGCTACGCGCAGTTCGCAGCGTTTGATTTTGCGGTTTTAATTTGTTGCATGTGGGCTGTATCAAGCTGGCAAGTGTTTGCGTAGGATGTGGACAGCGGAATTCTTGAGTGCCCACCAGTTGGCCAGTTTCGTTCCCCGGTTAGAAAATGTATTTGTACGCAGGCAGGGCCTCGTCAGGTCGCACGACGGGGTGGACTCTGCCGCCTTGTAAGTGATTGCTGCGTTACCTGTCTTTGACGTCCCATGAGATACCAACTGCTTCAGGGCTGTGGGCTTGGCCCTTATCGATACACGGCAAGCCGTGAATGTCAGGTGGCTGAGGCATGGCCACGCTGGGCAGCGGATGAGCCGGGTTGGGCCCCGGTGAAGCTGCTCGCCATCGTGCGGGAGCTGGCGGGTGATCGCCAGCCTTTCCACCACGCCTTTGCAAGACCGATCCGAACCACCATGTTCCACGCGGTCTTCCAATTAACGGCTAATAGCTTTTGCTGAGGACGGCGCTTGAGGGCTACGGAGGCGCACGGGCACACGCACAGGGTAGCGTTGGTTTGCCTCAGCCCTGCCACATCCCGCCTGATGGATCCGAGCATCGGACAGCGGAGGCTCGCAGCAAATTGGAAATCGAGAGCACGGTAGCCCAGGCTCACAGAATGTCAAGGTGGTAGGCGGGGCCGCGTTTGGCGCCTCCTCCACGCCCATGGCTGGCTTTATGATAGTGCTCCGGAGGGACAGGAGGGCGGCCATGATGGAGGCCCAGGCGCACGTACGGGCCGGGGGTAAACTCCGACTCCCACACGATGAACCCAAAAGGCAGGGTCCGGGCGTGATCGAGTAGTTGCCCCTTGACGCCCCGAAGGTGCCTCCTTGCTCTTCCCGCTGTCTCATGTAAGCGCTGTAATCACCCCTTGCACCTGATGGCTGTAAATGTGTTAGGGGAGGGGAGGGTTACGGTCCCAACACGACGTGTCGCACAAAGTACGCCAGGTTTCGTTAACCACCAAAAACCCCTCAAGCTTTCAAGTACCCATTGCTCTACGCTTCATAGGCATACTCTGGACAACTTGGAGCACGTTGCCCAAGGTGTATGTGCGCATTGCTGCTTCGGCGCTGCTTCTTTCGTCTACGGTGGTGATGCTATAATATTGAAGGGCTTGTAACACTGAAGCTAGCAAAAACCCTTTGTACACTTCTTACACTCGGACTCAGCATGTTGGTCGAAGCATAATCATCCAGACTACATATGACGACGCTTTGGTGGAGGCAGGGAGCCCGCAGGAAGGCGTGAGCAAGCACGTGTGCCGCCACTCGCTTCCAAATGCGGAGCGCGTCGCTGTGAGGTAGCGGTGAAAGCCTCAATGTCCTTGATGCTCAAGGGGGACGTCCTCTTGAACACCTCGGTTCCCGCGCTGGCATGGGCTTTTCCCCCGCCTGCGTCGCTGCCGGCGGAAGCATCGGCGCAAGCGAAGGGAAGATGCAGCGACTGTGCCGACACAGCATCAGAATCCCCAGCTACGTCCTTGCCTGTGAGGGTGCCTTGCGGCGCTGGCGAGCGCTCATGCAGCAGCGGAAACGAGAGCTGCTGGAAGTGTGCTCCCGAGCCGCGTGCCCTCCGCACCGATCAACGACCTGACGGTGATTGTGTATCACGGGATGACGGCAGCCGAACGGGCCCCGGCAGCTGCACAACAGGCTGCAGCAGGAGCGGCGATGGCTGTGGCGAGGAGGCCGCCGGGGACGGCTCCATCCCCCGCGACCAAACACATCACCACGCCTCCACATCCGCAGCGGGGTCGGGGGCATTAACTGAGTCGCTGGCGGCACCCGGGAGTCGGGGCTGGGGCGCGCCGTCGCTCACCGCTCACTCCACAGGCTGTTACCGTTATTCGCCGGCGAGACCCTCACAGGCCGCTGCGACAACAGCTGCGCCTGTGCCTGCATCCGCCTTTCAGACGCCACTCAGTCCGGCGAACAGCAGCAGGAGCATCAGCATGAGCGGGGCGGGCGGCGCGGCGCAGACGGGGGCGGGACCGGGGCCTGGCCCTGGGGCAGGGGCAGGGCGGGCACCATCCAGCAGCGGCTCCGGCGGGATGCCGCCGTCACGGCGGCCGGCGTTTGGCGTTAGGCCGTCCCAGATTACCTCTCAGATCAGTGCCGTGCAGAGGTGCGGGCCACTCCGGCGGGCCGGGGTGGGCGCCGGGTTGCGCTGGGAAACGTGGGGTGTGGGAGTGTGGGGTCTGCGGGAGTGAGGGAGGTTAAGTTACGGTAGGCAGCTGGGTCGTTGAAGTCGTTCGTCCCGCAGGCCGGAACGTCTCGTACATTCTGGCTTGCCACGCCCTACCCCTTCCCGCCCTGTGGGATCGCAGGCACCGCGCTGCCACGCTCATCCAGGCCGCTTGGCGGGGCTTTCGCGTCCGCCGCCTCTACCTTCGCCTCATCGTGTGGCGGCTGCGGCCCCCGCCGCAGGAGCTGCCCACCGGGCACGTGTACCGCGGCGCGTGGCAGGTGGGGACCGGGAGCAGCGGGGTTTGGGGGGCCTGGCGGGTGGCGCCACGGGCAGATGGAGGGGAAGGGCCGGGGGCGATGGCATTGGCGATGATATCGCGGCCTTATGCGAAAGGTTTCCGAGCGGGCACTGAGCATCCTTGGCCCAGGGACGGAGCTCAGTACCTACGGCTCATAAGGGCCAAGGCACGGGGTTCGCAGATCCGCCTCGCCCCCTCTCACGCAACCGCCTCAACGCCGTCGCTGCCAGCCGGGCCGCGTCGATTCAGCGCCGCTGCGGTTGTCCGCACACCGCACACAGGGGCGACACCCTAGGCGGGCACCGGGAGCCGTTCGCACCGCGATACCGCCACACGCGCATGCACACCTCAACGCACCGCTCTCCCCGCGGGCCCACCAGCCTCTCTGGCCCACATCCTTTACCCGCGTCCTTCCTGCACCCCTCCGCTTCACAGCTCCCGCCCATACCGGACCTGCCTGCCGTCAGCCTCTTCTCGCAGCTGGGCCGGCCCTCCCACTTCCATGCCCGTGCTCGACGCGTCTATTTCGGCATGGAGCGGCCGCCGCGCTCCGCCTCGGCCCCGGGCAGCCGCGTGCCCGGGCCGCCCCTGCGCCTGACGGTGCCGCGCCGTGCCGAGGCGGATGTGCCCATGAGCGAGGTGGAGCGCATCCTGGCAGGTGGCTTCTGGCGGGACGAGCCGCCTCCGCCGGCGGAGGCGGGGCCCGGCGGCAGGGAGCGGCGCAGCGCGGGGGAGGAGGGCTTGAGCATGTACATGCGCGCCAAGATGAAGCAGGAGGAGCGCGAGGCGGAGGAGGCGCTGCAGGTGTGCGGGAACCGTGAGGGAGGGGAGGGCTACGGCGGGCCTACTAGGTGTCTCTCGAGCTGCGGGGCCTAGAGGGGTAGAGGGACACGACCAGACCCTGGCGACATGTCCTCTTCCGCGCACACAAGTGCGCCGCTAGTGCCTGCTGGAATAGTTTTGCCGCTGCGGACCGGCACAGCAGGCAGGCGGGCGGGAGGCAGCACGGCACCCGCGAGCGGCGGGCGCCGCCTCCATACCATGCCGTTTTAGCAAGCACGCCCCTTCCCATGCAACACGCTTTCCTTCCACTTCAACTGCTTTTGCACTGACGTCCGCTGCACGCCTCACAGATGCTGGCGTACGAGCCGCACGACCTCAAGCACGTGCTGGGCAGCCTCAAGGAGCGCACCCTGGAGCGGCTGGGCAGCCTGGGCCGCAGCATCGGCGGAACGCTGCTGGGCAGGGGCCACGGCGGCGGCGCGGCAGCGGACACGGCGGCTGCTCCGGGGGCGTGCGGTGCATTCACCAGCGGCAGCGGCGCCGGCGCGGCGGGGAGCGGGATCACCCTGTTCGGTAGTGTGGGGCGCCTGGCCAGGTCGCTGCCTCGGATCGGTGGAGAGCCTCGGCTGTGGGCGGCAGGCGGTGGCGCGAGGCACCGGGTAGGCGGGCGGCCGGGCGGGGCAGGATTGACGGAGCGGGGGAAGGGGGACAATTGACGGAGCGGAAGGGGCGTGGTGGAGGAGCGTTTGGGAGCGTTTGGCGCAGGACGCGCTGGGGACGATGGCGCGGCAGGCGTGTGCAGGGCCGCCGTGCGAGCGCGGGTGCCGCGGCAAAGGAGGTAGCTGGCGGCATGGGCAGTTTCGTTTGGCCTCGCGTCCTGGGGTGGTGGCGCTGCGGGCTACAAACATGAAAAACCTGTACTGTGGCATACTATGCGGGGTTCCGTGTCGCTTCATGGTGCTGGCCGTGCAGTCGTCTGGGCCGCTTGGGTTTGGTGCCCGCCCGCCCCCCGCCCGCTCGCTTCACAGGTTCTGGGGCGCAGAATGCGAAGGGACATTGAGGGACGCAGATAGATTTGTCGCCACTCGGCCATCAACGTTTCGGGACGACTCGGGATGATATGCGTTTCGAGCTTCTCTACTGAAAAAACCTTCCAATCTCACCCCCCTCTCGGCCCGCTGCCTGCGGCTGCCCACGCAAAGGCCCTCTTGCGCAGGGCACTCCCTCCGCAACACCTCGCCTGCCCCAGCCCCTCCTGTCGCAGCGGCCCACCCTGCCCCCACTCCCCGCTTCTCCTCACACTCTTGTCCTTTAACCTTGCCTGGCCGCACCCGCGCTTGCTCCCGCGCCTCCCTCGGCAGGCGGGAGCCCTCGAGCTGCACGTGCCCCTGCTCCACGTGGTGGATGCCCGAGGCCACGAGCACGTGGAGCCCCCGCCGCCCCTGCATCACCAGCTCGGAGGATGGCCGCCGCAGCCGCAACCGCCCTACATAGCTCATTGGCCCCACCAGGCCCACCCGCAGCCGCCCCGGCCTCCGCTGTCGTCGAGCGGCCCACAGTTGGCGGGCGGATCTCAATGGGCGCAGCCGCAGCCGGCAGGGGCGCGGGAGGGGGCGGCCAGCCCCATCGCTGTCAACCGACAGCGGTACCGGAATCGCAGCCACGTCACACGCATGAGCTGCTGAGCTGTGGAGTGCCCTGCTTCGTGTGTGGCTGTAGGGAGCCGAAGGCTGGGTGTTCAGCAGGCGTGTGGGGAGGGGTAGGAGGAAGGGTCAGGGGGTGCGAGGGTGGTTCGGGGGCAGGTTGGGGGGCTGCCGCCCGGTTCATTGCGGCCCCTGGAGGGATCCCCGGGCGGGGGACTGGGAGGGTCGGGCTGGCGCCTGACAGCCGACGATGCAAAAGAGGAGCGGACAAACAAGCGCGGCTGTGCCGGTAGTGGCCCGCAAGTGTTGCGCTGGCGATGGAGCTGCCCCTAGGCCCTGCCGATAGGGAGAGAGGCACTGACACCTGGCGGCTGGGAATGGTAAAGACTTCCCACACTGTATTTGGGCACCGCGATGGTCCGAATGTGAGGCTTTTGTAAGACGCGGGTGGCGCGTTCAGTACGGCCCCTGTGTGTGCGTGGTGGCCTCCTCCGCCCGGATCTGGCCCTTTAGGGCCCGACGGTAGTCGGCGGCGTCGTGATTACCAGGTCCACTGGGCTGGGGCGAGCCAGGCGGGAAGGGCCTGGGCTACAGAGCACCGTCCAGAGCGTGCGCCTCGCACGCCGCAGCAGGCCACCTGGCCCTTGCGTGGTCCACCTGATAGCACTGCTCCACAGCGGACGTCCCCCGTCCGGTACGTCCGAAGACACCATGTATGTATGTACCAAACACGAAATGCGCTCCCGGCCATGGCCAGTCTGAACTGCTCCTGCAGGGCGCCAAGCCCGTGCGACACCCAGGACCTGTCAGGCGTCTTGCGGGGCCTGTCACCGCCCGTCTGTAGCACGCCCCTGGTGAATCAGACTTCAGGCTGCTCTTGCCTGCTCGCTCGTTAGGCTGGCCGCGAAGTCGTACGACGGTGTGTTGCTGGCTGCGCACCGGCTAGACCAATACCCGACGGGGGGCTGAGCAAGACAGATGTCTGGCTCGTAAGCGCATGAAGGTGCGTGGGATTGCGCAGCGTGTCAGTGCCCGGTGCCTGCGACCCGCGCGTGCCAGGCCTTTGCGCCTGTGGATAAGCGCAGGGGCTGGGCGGGGTGGGGACACAGTACTATGGTGTATTAAATATATGCCCCCCCACTGAAGAGCTCGCCGCGAGGCTCCACTTGCCGTGCACGTCGTGCGCATCGTGCCGTTCCGTACAAAACGTCAACGTCACCTGGCAGCGTGTCCCCACGCATCGCGCACATTCTCGGCTACGTGATCGCTCTGTGATCAGTTGCCTAGCGGATCGAAGACAACAGGTTGGCAGAGCGAGACGCTCCCGTGTAGTTACGTCCTACCCTTGCGCCCTGTTGTGCTAAGGCGAATGCGCACATCGAGCACAATGCTCCGATTAGGTCAGCGTTTCACGTTATCCGCTGAGCAGCACTGGTCGGCTTGCGCACGGGTGCGGCAAGATGCCATTCCCTGTGGCACGAGGCCGATAATAAGACTGAACAGTGTATCGCTGTGCAGAATTACAGCGATGCTGCAACGACCACGGGTGATGCACCGTCATCAAGCGGAACCGAGCCCATCTTCGCAGCGTGCGTGCTGCAGCGGATGCCGATCGTGAGAGCACAGCCATCACGGCTAGAAATCGATGCCCTAACGCGGTCACGGCGGAGAGCGCTCGAAGCCGGCGAGCTCAAAGATTACCCCGAGCTGGTACGTGCCGACGTGCCCCCACGCAAGGACTCAGACATGGCTGTGTCACACTGGGCTGCCGCTCGGTGCTTTGCAGGCGGTGGGTTCAGAAAGCGACCCGGCGGCTAAGAAGAAGGAGCAGGACACGGTGGGCTGGGACGGCGTGGGTGGTTGCGGGGGTGCCGCTAGTACGACATACGCCCACCGCCTGGGCCGAACTGGATTTTGGATGCTGCCCGTAGTCAGGACCGGAACTTTTGGGATGTTTGACGGCGCGCTGCCGTCGCATTCGCGTCGCCTCGCAATGTTCGCCATGGCAGCTATCAGCAGTTTGACAGTGGCGTCCCACGCCGCCACGCCCCCGTCCTTTATCCCAAGGCAACCCGAGAAATCCCCCTTTTCACCTCCATAAATCGCAGAGGAGCTTCGTGCCCGTGCCGACGGTGACGGGAGCGGACGCGAGGGGCGACTTGCGGTGAGGACTGCGGCTGGCGTGCCAGGGTTGCTTGGCTGCATTGAGACCGTTTGGGGCCCGACCCTTCACGTGACTTGTGACGGCTGGAGACTGAGAAGGGGGCATCCTTCCTTTGTCTGACTAACGCGGGAAAGGGGCCTTGGATGTGCCAACTCGGGAGCGCAGTACGCCTCCGCGGCAGTGCTACCAGATGATGTGGGCTCCGCCCTCTTCCGCCTGGCTCATGGCGGGGGCCCGCTCGGCAGTCTGGGCGGGTACGGTGACCCATCGACGTGAAGAGCCGTCCATGCGCGCTGCTGTGCCCCTCCCAGCTGATCTTACCCTTCTGGACTACGCCCCAATGGAGCCGCATCATGCTTATGTGGGCTCTGCACCCCGTTCCCGTCCCTACCCCGCCAGCTCCATGCGGCGCTGCCTCACCGACAGCCTATACCTGCTGGTGCGCAACGCAGCGGCCGCGACCGCGGCAACAGGGGGACGGACAGGCGCGACGGCCGCGGGCGGCAAGAGCGGCGCGGCGGCTTCGGGTGATGCTGGCGGAGGGTGGGGCTTTCCAACGGCAGCGCACACTGGCGAGGAGAGCATCAGGTGGGGCTAGGCTGGGGCGGTGTGTTACGGAATGCGAATGTGCGTGCTTGTGGACAGGCTGCAAGCAGACTGGGCGAGGTAGGCGAGCGAGGCAACTGGGGCGGTGTGTCTGTGTGGGGTTGGCGGGTGGAGTATGCGGGCGATGGGCTGCAGGCGCGTGGGGCTGCGTGGGCCGCCTCCACATTGCGCTGTGCAAGCCTGATGCGACATCGCGGGCGTCAGTCTACCGCCTGCCGCTTGGACCCAAGGTTCTTGCCGGCCCTTGCCCTGCCGCCGTCCCAAGGTCGGCGATGCAATCGAGCGCAGTGACACGGGCGCTCAGTAACGACCCGGTGGCCCCCGGCTAGGGCTGGGGCGCCCAGGGGCAACGTGAAGTCTTGGGCCTGTGCTGTGAAGCCCCGGATGCCCCGTGAGACCCCGAACCTCACCCCATGTCGCCCCGCCCGCACCTGCCTCCGCTCCCGCAGCGATACGGCCCATCGCGCGCTGTTCTCGTCGCTCAGCCGCTCGCACCCCGTGTACTTCATCGGGAACGCTCCCATGGCGCACCTGCCGGCGCGGCCCAAAGGTGCGTGCCGGCGGGTTCTCACGGCTTAGACCCCACACATAGTACTCAGCGGGAATGGGGCTAGGGACCGGGTGACCCCGGATGTAGGTGCACAGGCGGTATGGGAGTTGGCAGCACTTCCAGGGAGCCGCGCGCTCCTGCAGCCGTAGCACGTCTTCAGCGGCCTGCGCACGTTCGCTCCCCGACGGGCCCTGCTCGCCAAACCCCCGCCGCCCGTCCGCACCCGCGTCCAGCTCGCGCTTGGACTCGGGTAACTCGGACCCCGCAACCCCGTTTGCGCCCTCCGTCCAGGCAATACGTTCTTCCTGCTGGCCCAGGCGGTGGACGACCCGTGGGACACCAAAGTGGCGACGGCCGGGGCCCAGGAGTACGCGTGGGTGAGAAGCGTGTGACAGCAGGCCACCGAGGTGGCGCCGGGTTGCTGCGGTCGCTGCCGAGCGCCGCGGTCATGGGGCATCGGATATTTGCAGGACTTATGCCCTGCACCCCTGGCTGTGGAACCGGTTGTTGTGTTATTTTCGCCCTGACTGCTATGTGTCCCATCATTTTGGCTGTGAGCCCGGGTGAACGAAGTCCGCTCCTACCAATTTATCGTCCCCATCCCACCGCCCCACTTGCAGCTGACCAAGCAGGAGCTGCTGACGGGCGGTTACCTGACGGACGCGCGGCTGCGGGAGCTTGTAAGCAAGATGCTCTGACTTATATGCCGCCTGCCGCACCGCGCCGCGGCTGAGGGGACTCCATCTTCGCACCAATGCACGACCCATATGTTGTTCCAAATTACGGTTTGTATAGAATTCTTGTCTGGCCACACCACTCCGAATAAATGCAGTCCAGATCGCCGCGGACCCGTCGCATGCTCCTTGCGTACGTAACAGCCTCTCTCAAGCTCAGCGCACCGCAACCCGTACCCGAGCCCAAGCCACCCGCGTGACCTAGTCCGCACTGCACAAAGCCACAACATTCAACGTAACCTTGATTAGCCGTTAAGATCGGGCGCCAATCTCCGCGTGCCTCAGGATGTCTGCAAGCAGCACCTGCTGAGTCTGGCCAGCTTGCAGCCGGCTAGATCAAATCGCCTACCCGTGTGCAGTTCCCGTTCTCCGGAAACCCGCGCGTAACCTCCAATGTCCGCAGCCCGCCGACTGGGAGCACCCGACCCTTTGACAGCCGTGCCGGCTCATTTACCAGCAGCCATGGGCATGGGCAACACACCCCAATCGCCAGTCCAGCTCATGTAGCAGATATGACAGTGGATAAAGAAGGAGTACCATGCGTTAAGATCCGGCGCTGCTGCAGTCGCATCCCTTTCTCTCGTCGCAGATGCGGTTATATGAAGGCGCTCTGCCTTCGTATAGTCGCGCGCAACTCCGCCCGTCGCCGCTGCCCCGAGGGCTGGCCCCTGCCTACCATCTCCCGATGCCAACCGCCTTCACGCCTGCCCTCTCCGCCGCCGCTCCGCCTGCTCCGCCGCCTCTGCCAGCGCCGCGTCCGCCGCCGGCCCCGTCAGCAACGGCACGCTGAGCCCCGACAACAGCGCGGCGCAGTCCTCCGCCGCCACGCCCTCCATCTCCAGCCGCACCCGCATGCCCCGCAGCGCCTCGAAGCGGCTGAAGTGGCGCTCCAGGTCGGGGAAGGCCAGCAGGTTGGTGAGCTTGAGCTCGGTGGCGAAGGGGCGCAGGGGAGCCACGCGATGATCGGGTTCCGCCTTGCGGCCGGGCCAGGGGTCGTGATTGGCGGGCATGGGCGGCGTCACGCCCTCAAAGCCCATCTGCGGCGGAAGGGGGCCGGAGCATGGGGTACCTCGGGTCCGGGAGCATACGCGCGGGCGTGTGGACTGATGCGCACAGCTCCGCAGGCTCTATGTACGAAAGTTTGCGAGGGGTCCTGACCGGCGATGGAGCACCCGCGTCGCGGGGGACAGTGGAAGGCTCACCTTGGCACCACTGCCATATTCATCACCTTGTAGCAGTCAACCCACACCCAGTACTCAACCCCAAAGTCGCCCTGCCCGCGTACCGAAGCGTCCCGCAACCACCCGCAGCCACCACACACGCTGCCATAAGCCTTCTTCCTGGCATCGCTCGCCCCGGCCCCTGGCCACACCCAGCCGGGGCCGCACCTGGCTGGGCAGCAGCACGTGCACGAGCTTTTCGAGAAAGCTGTACGTCGCGTCCGGGTCGTTCTGCGCATCCAGCCGTACCGACACGCCCACGACGCGCGGCGAGGAGGGCTTGGAGCCCGGCGGCAGCACGAAGCCCGCAGGCCGGCCCGTCATGAACTCAAGCGCCAGGGAGTACAGCAGCAGCTCCCATCTCTCGACAATCTCCCGCTCAAGAAGGGTCTCCGAGGCGTGAATCGAGGCCTCCAGGGCCACCAGCCGCGGTACCGCTTGCCACGAGCGCGGCTGCAGCTTGAGCATGAGCTCCCGATGGAGCACCGTGCGGGCGTACGTGGCGAGCCGGCTGGTCGGGAAATGACTGCCGGCAGCTATCGGTGTGAATTCTGGCTGTGGCGCGGAGGGTTGTGCTGGCGGGGCGCTGGCGGGTTTGGGGCTGGCGGTCGTCCCTGCTTGGCGGCTGCTGGGCTTGGCAGCGGGCCGCCCGCCAGCTTTGCCGCTGGTGGCGCCGTCAGCACCACTAGGCCTACCCGAGGTTGACGCCTGCTCCGAGCTGCGCTCCGCGGCCTGAGCGCTGAACGCCTGCGTCGGGTGATGATGGACGGGACGTAAGCCTTCGCGTCGCGTCGGAGTGTGTGAGGAATGCAGAGCGTTTCATATACGTACCATAGAGGGGGCCGCAACCGCTTGCGGGGCATCGCAGCATCGCAGCACGGACGACAGGTATCTCCCGCGGCTGCCCCATGAGGAGCACAACAACTGAAAGGCCATCTTGGGAAGCGTAATGCATTGCTAAGCACGCCCTCTTTCCCCATGGTGAACGGTGCACGTCGTTGCACGTACGGGTTGGCGCGAAATGAGTCGCCTTTCACAGCCTAAGAGCCAAACCCATAGCTCAGCGTCAGTCCATGAACAGTCGATCAATCAATCCAGAACTTTAAACCTTGGTCGACCGAAACAGCTCGAGCACTCGCGACACGCAACCGGCGAGCCTGTATGGCCGCAGCCATCATGGAGAGTCACAAAGAGATGCAGAAGCTGCTCGATGAGAAGCTGAGGGACCCAGCATATAATCTCATGGCCGTAACCCAAGCGCTGGACAGGCAAGTCCTTCCTCTGCCTCTCCCCTCCCGGTTCGTTCCCTATTCCAGCCCCCTCAGGCCATCCACGCATGTCTCCTTGCGATCCTGGCGTTGCTCACTGACGCGCCATCCGCGCGAACTCCCTTCCCCACAGCTTCAAGGACCCTCTGGCTCTGGTCACCCGAATCAGTGCCGGTCGGAATCAGAGGCTGGCGGAGGAGGCCAAGCGGCGGGAAAAGAATCGGCAGAACCGTGAGAGCCTGGCACAGGCGGCGGCCTTGGAGGATGACCCCATGGAGGAGGATGCCGAGGAAGAGCCGGAGGATGCAATGGCAGCACCGCAGGTGGCCGAGGAGGAACCGGAGCCGGCTGCCACTGAGGCGCTGTGCCTCGCGCCCGGTCAGGTAGGATGCAGAGGCGCGCTGGCTGGGCGCACAACGATGACGGTCTAGCCGGAGTAAGGGTTTGCGTTGCAGGCATGCAGGGACCTGCTCGTAGGGAGCGCTGGAGCAGAATGGGATAAGCTGATCTCTTCCTGCCGCACACAAGGAGTCCAACAACGATGATGCTACTGCCTGCCCCTGGAGGTTGGAGCTTCCTCCTGGACCTGCCGATCACGGCTTTCGCGCCGCCGCACTCCGTGCCCTTGCTTCGCAGCCCTTGTCGCCCGTGGACCTGTCCCCTCTGGGTCTGGACGCTCCCTCGGGCCCTGAGCAGCTGGAGCTGCTGGGCCGCCTACTGGCGAGCGGGCAGCTGCTGGAGTACTTGGGCGCCTTCGACGCCGAGTCCGCCAGCCCCGTTCTGCAAGTGCTCTTCCAGCTGGTGGTGCGGGGCGACTGCCCGCATGCCGCGTACCGCCAGGCGGTTCAGCACTACGAGGGCTGCGAGCCACAAGGTGCGGGACACGCTCCTAGGCGCCGTACGGATGGCGAAGCATCGCCGTGGCGCGGGGTTGGTCATGTGCTCATGTCCTTCCCCCTTCCCCTCTCTACCCTCTCCAGAGATGGGCTGGGTGCCGCAGCTGCCCGACTTCCTGGACGGGCTGCAGACGCTGGGCTACCAGCTGCCCAAGGCCGGAGCCACCGGGTCGCGCAAGCGCAGCAGCGGAGAGAACGCAGGGGAAGGGTCAGGGGCAGGGCCCTCGGGCGGTGGTGGCGAGGCCGCTTCTTCCGCGGCCTCCCTGGCCAACCTGGGCTGCCTGCTGCGGCTGCTGGCCGACCTGCTGCATCTGCAGCAGCGGGGCCGGCTGGACCTGGGCTGCGGCACCCACAACGAGGTGCGGGCACCAGGGCGGTTGGTGTGGGGCGGGGCTGGCCGGAGCGGAGCCGAACCGAGCGGGCTTTCTGCCGTTGGAAGAGCAAGTGAAGTTCGGATAAGGTGCATGCCCGATTCCTCAGTCCGTGCTCCATGCCTGCGGCTTGTGCTGTCGTCGGGCTTTTTCATTCCTGATGGAGGTTGAAGCTATGTTTTCGGTTCGCCTGTGACCCCTCGTCCCACGCCTCCAGGGCACGGGTCGACAGCTGCTGACGGCGCTGTTCCGCTGCAGCCTGGATCCGCACGTGTCGTCGCTGCTGCAGCGGGACATCGGGGCGGCGGTGGAGGGGCTGATGGGCTGCTGGGACGAGGCGCATTGGCGGCGCCTGGGGCACGCCATGGCCGCGCAGGTGGCCGACATGGGCCCCTCGCACAGGGCTGCCTACCGCCTGATCGCAGGCGTGCAGGGGCTGGGGGAGCGCATGCGCGGCTGGCAGGCGGCCGCCGCGATGGCGCTGCTGCGGAAGGAGGTGCCGCAGGTGAGGTTAGGCGTGGGAGCCCTGGGCGCGGAG
The DNA here is from genome assembly GCA_001584585.1 of Gonium pectorale. NCBI lineage: Eukaryota > Viridiplantae > Chlorophyta > Chlorophyceae > Chlamydomonadales > Volvocaceae > Gonium > Gonium pectorale. The sequence goes on from LSYV01000071.1 coordinate 333,287, forward strand.
TAAGAGACCACAACGGAATAGGTCAGTCCCCAAGTGCAGGGCGCCCATGCAATGGATGGAGCTATGACGGGGTGGCTGGTGAGGCAACGGGTGAGGCCAAGGGGCGCCATGTACGGTAGCATGGTCAGTAGGGAGGAGTGAGCGGCGCGGCATGCGGCAGTGGCCCCCTGGCAACGGTCATGAGCCGCCAGCCGGGCCGAGCACATTGAGCGTGTTAGACGCCTTCCTGCTGTTGAGCGTGCTGGATACATGAAGGCCTGTGCATTTTGCTGGCACCCTTCGCAGAGCGTCAGGAGTGGCAACGGCAGCGGCGGCAGCCGGCGCGGCTCCGCGGGTGACGAGGCGCGCAGCGCTGAGCTGTTTTCCCTGCTGGGCGCAAAACCCTCCGTGACCACCGCCCAAGCGCTGCTCACGGCCCTGAAGCGGCCGCGTGACGGCGGAGTGGACTTCTGGAGGGTCTTCACCATACTGCAGTGCGTGCACATAGTGACGTGGCACGCCCTGTATGACAGGCAACCGGGCCAAGAGGGTGAGCGGGTCGAGGGGGACTAGGGACGCCTCCAGGTAGCGGCAACGACCGCCTGGGGTACGGTGCTCAGCGCACCTGCATTGAGCGCATCATCATTAGGACGCTGTGGATGCCGTGGATGGGAAACGCCCCCGACTTCAGTGACTTGCACACGGTCTCGGCGTTCCAGTCTGCGCCAGAGCTGATCGCCTGCCGGGTTGCGCCAACGTACGGCCACAACAGCTGACGCGACTTGGCCTCTATGCAATGTGAGCGGATGCAGCGCAGCCCCAGCGCCGCGGCGGCAAGGGTGGCCCTCCTCTCGCAGCCACATTCCGCCCCTTATACGCTTGCTCCCGCTTGGCTCCTTTATCCCCGCCCATCCCGTGCCATCTTTTTGCGCCGATCACCTCAGTATTCCCTTGTCCTCACATGTCCCCTCCCGGGTCCCCCCCTCCCCGCAGCCCCCGACACCGACTCCCCGCTGGCCCGCTGGCTGCGGGATCAGTTTAATTCGGTAGAGCAGCTGCTGCGCCGCCGCCAGAACGACGTGGCCATGCGGCTCAAGGTGTTCCTCAACGTGGCGGTCAACTACTACGAGTCGGGCGGCATGACGGCGGATCACTGAGGCGGCGGGCAGGGGGGCGCTTAGACAAGCGCGGAGGACGGCGAGGGTGGCAGGGGAGTGCAGCTGTGCAGGGCATGGTGGCGCATGTCAATCGAGACACCGTAGCGGGCCAACGGCGCAGTATCGCACGTGTGCTGTGGGGCCGCGCAGGACAAACGCCGTTGGCCGCAGCAGCAGAGCCCGAAGCAGTGCTGCCATAGCAGTGCTGCCATTACCGAAGCTTGTGTTCAATCATGCGGGCGGGAAGGCGGGGGTGTCCAGAGGAGGCGACCGGGAGGTGGCCGGCCGGCCGCCGACCGGCATCATTTCGGGGGGCTCACGAGGGGCCGGGAGGATGGGGTTGCTCCGCACTCAGTAAGCGGCGGGGGCACAACAAAGAGCGATGCGCACTGTCCTCGGCACTGATGTATTGACGGGTTGGAGCGGACTGACGAATTGGTTCTTGATTGATACACTGGGGCATGCTTGGGAGCAGTCGTACGGGTGCACCCCATTTTGTAGGATAGGATTATGAGTACGGGCATTCCTTCTGCCCAGCTGGGGGGCATCCGTGGCACCAAACCTTGCACTGTGTGCCTAAGTACGTACTTTGAGACACAATCTCGTATGATGCAATAGTCAAACCGCCGATAATGCACATCGGCACGCACATACTGGGCCGGGCGTACCGTGGGCCGTGTACCGTGGGATACATGTGACAGGAGGAGAGATATGTGCTGCGTGCTATCCGCCTTGTGTTCCGCGTTAACCCTTCCTCACATTTCCCGAGCCAAATAGGACTCCCGCAACCAGCACAGCACCCGCCGGGCATGATTCCTTCACATCGAGTGCACGGCTGTAACCTTACAGCAAGGCAGTGCCTAGTGTAGAGACGGACCTTTCACTCTCCCCAACTATTCGCACTTTACCATTCATCTCCTTGACTGCCGCTTCGTGGATTGTGGAGATTGTGGCGGGTTCGTCGTGGTTCGGCTTAGGATACATCTTCAACCCGCCCTCTCGTGCGCTCGCGTGACCCACCACCGCTAACAGAGCCATGATCTTCCTCATACTTGCTGTAGCCTTTTGGCCATTAGCTTAGGAACACCCGGCAGTCGACAGCCGCGCCCCGCGGGTCGTTCCCAGGTTCTTTTACAGCTGCAGGGAGACCGCCCATAGTTTTGAGAGGAGAATGCCATTAAATAGGTGGAGGCTCGCGTGCGTCCTGGCGATGCAGGGAACCAGTCACGAGTCAATAAAGTGCCAAAAGGCACTTGGAGGGAATACAGTGTTCGCGAATGCTCATTGCAGCGCGCTGCAGCACGCGAAACTCGAGTGGACGAACGTATGAACAGGACGGAACGACGTAGCACCGCGTCATCCAACCCTCTTCAAAACCTACCGAACACGTCTCAATTTTGACAAGTCATACAGTCTGTTCCTACTGCAATAACGGGTGCTCCGCAATCATCCCAACAACGGCGTAACGCCCCTACCTCTCTGGGTCTTGGCGTTGAGGCTCTCCCTCTGCGGATTGCCTGTTAAGTAGCTGTGGCACTGGCAAGCGAGGAAGCTATTGATATTTTCATGCGCCGAGTCTAGCGGCACGCTATGCGACCTACTCCAGGCCCGTGCGTTGCCTCCACCCGGGAGCCGGGGTGGCGGTACCGGTGGCTTTCTGCGGATGCTAGAAAGCTGAACAGAGTGGTTTGCCGGGTATTGGCGCCGCCGGAAGCTCCTGGCAAGCGGCCTCGCGGCGCCATCTCAGCGACGGTTCCAGTCCCGCCGGCCTCGGACTTTTGGTCGAACACGACTACGTTCGCTTCACAGCTGCTTAGCCATTTCCGTGTGTCCGCCTTCACCGTTGCTTCGCCGGAAGCGGTGCGTTGCGGCCTCAACGCAAGTGCGCCCCGCCAATGACGCTCCCCTTACCGGCCTTCCCCGCGCACTGCCATGCCGCGTCCCTGACAGCAAATCCGCCCCAGCCCTGCTTGGGTCCCTTGGATGCTAAAGCGGCTGTAAACGCTCGCGCGCTCGCCCGCGCCAACCTCCTTTCCCCCTGGCCCACGCTCGCACCCCTCCACGGACCCAATCACCCGGCGTGCCCCGCAGGTCCTCCGAGAGGCCTCCAGCAAGGAACGGGAGCTGCAGACCTCCAAAGCGCCCCTGGACGTGAGCTCCTTCCTGGGGCCGGTGGGCGGCTGGGAGCTCCGGCACATCCGCAAGCTGTCGTCGCTCACGGCCCTCACCTACTTCATGCACCTGGTCACGGTATGGACAGGGGGTGCAAGAGGTTGCGAAACTTCCTCGCCGAAGGGGGTCAGAGGGGAGCGTGACCGGCTTGACCGCGGGACTTCATGGGACGGGGCTATGAGACGCGGCTGCAAGGGTCGCTCTGGTCGTGGCTGCCGGCGGAGTGCGGACGGTACTTAGTTGTACGCCCGGGCTTGCCAGCGGATTAGCCCCGCACTGATCTAGCGGTTCGGCGTCCGTCCCGGAAAGCATTTGACCAGCTGTCGCCGGCTGCGCGCCCCCTGCCCTGCACACGCGCCCCGTGATCCCTGGCTTGAACTCGGAACTCTGGCACATCCCCCGCCCCCCTGCCCCAATCTCCCCCTCGCCTCCCAGCCCCGGCGGCTGCAGCGTATGCACAAGCTGGAGCTGGTGACCACCTCCCGCGCCTGCGAGATACGGCCCTATGAGCACAGCCGCACTGCCGAGGAGGTGGGCGCAGACGGCGACGGCATGGCCGTGTCCTTCGCGGAGGCGCGCCGCCTGTACGCCGCACTCAAGCGGGACACGCCGCTGGCGGACGACGAGGAGGCCGCCGCCGCCACCGCCGCGGCGGCAACGGCGGGGCCCGAATCTGGGGCTGTCCCAGTTGTGGCCGCCGCTGGCATGTCCAACATTGTGACGCTGGCACGGGAAGTGCCGTACAATGTGGTCTCACCCAGCACCGGTGGCCAGCAGCAGGCGGCGGCAGCCGCGGCCGCGTTGCAAAGCGGTGGCGGCCCCGCATGGCCGGTACCGCCCGGCTTGGCGGCTGGGGCCGCGGGCTCAGCGGCGGCGCAGGAAACGGCAGACGGGCCGGCCGCCGCGGCGTCCGGTAGCAGCGCGGTGGCGCTTTCTGGTACAGCGGCGGGGGCGGGGCTGTCGCGGATGCTGCGGTCACCGGCGGAGGTGGTCGCGGCCAAACTGGCGGAGGCGGCGATGGCGGCGTCGACTGCGGCGGCGGGAAGCTTCTACGCTGGCCTGGCGTCGCTGCCCATCGGCGGCGTACTGGTGGGCGCCAATAACCGGGCGAGCAACGCACTGCTGGCACCGCTCTCGGCCGCAGCTCAGGCGTCCCTGGACGCGGGGGCGGGTGGCAGCAGCGCTGCCGGAGGCGGCCCCAAGGCCACCGCTGCGTCCATCGCCGCCCTGGCGACCGCGGAGCTGGGCAAGCAGTCGGTACGGGGGGCGGTGCGGGCGCGCGGCGGCGATGTCAGCGGCCTGGCGGCTGTGTCTGCCAGCGGCATGCTCTCGCCGGCCGCCGCGAACGGCGCCACCGCGGCGGGCGGCGCGCTCCCTGCCGGGGGCGCCGCCGCCGCTGGTGCCGCCCTGTGCCCCAGCGAGTGGTTTGTGGTGGACGACCCCGCCAGCGCCACGCGGGTGTTTGTGATCCAGGGGAGCGATACGCTAGACCACTGGCGGCTCAACCTGACGTTCGACCCAGTGGTGTTTGAGGACCCCGTGCTGGGCGTCAAGGTGAGGGGGCATAGGGGACGGCCCCCAGTTGAGGAGGAGCAGGCAGGGCGCACGCTCGCACTGACTGTGAACACGGTGGGCGTGCGCGTGTCTGCACGGGCGGGCGGTCTGGAGCGGGGCGCTGCGTGCTCCCTGGGCGCACCGGCCGCACATGGCAGTAAGGAGCTTCCTTTGCCGTACATCAGCGCCCACCCAAGTCGCCGCGCATTCTCCCCGGCCCCCTTTTGACCAGGTCCACCGTGGCGTTTACGAGGCGGCGCTGGTGCTGTACGACAGATTCCTGCCCCTGGTGTATGAGCACCTTGAGTCGTCCCCCTTCTCCAAGGTCACCTTCACGGTGCGCACAGGGCACCGTCGTTGCGGGCGCTCTTATCTCTCCTCGGGTGCCTTCTTCCGCCACACCCTCTTTCCCCCCGCCGCCGCCGCGACCTCAAGCTCGCCACCTCGGTATGGGCGCCTCGGACACAGGCGTTTACGTCGGCACACCGGACGCTGTCCCTAGTCAAGAGCGCCATGCCCTCGGACTGTTTTTTGCCCACTTTCCCCCCCAGTTCGGCCCTTTCCTCGCCCCAACACACCACTTGGGCGGGCGCGGCCCCCGAAGCCAAACTCCTTAGGCCTGATTTGGACGAATCTGCAATTCCGTGCACGACGGTCACCGTTCAGCTTGCCGACGGACTGAGCAATCCGCCAGTAACTCCAGTACCCCACTGTGCCCGCTCCCTGGTACACCGCAGGGCCACTCAATCGGCGGCAGCCTGGCCACCCTGCTGCTGCTCATGTACCGCCACCGTGGGGTGCTGCCGCCGCACAGCATCGCGCCCGTGTACACATTTGGCGCGCCCGCGGTGTTCTGCCAGACCGCACACGCTCACAGCCATAGCCATGGCTCGGCGGCAGCGTCGGCGCCGGGGCGGGCGGGGTCCCCTGGCTCCTCTGCCGCTGTCTCCTCCTCCTCGGGCAGCTCGCTGTGGTCCCTGTCCACGGGCGGCAGCCTCAGCAGCGTCAGCAGCCTCTGCAGCATGGAGGTGAGGCGGGGGAGGGGGAGGGGACTGCGGTGGGGAAGGAGCGCGGGAGGCGCTGACTGCGGAACTACCGAGTACGTCTCAGGGGTCGCATACGTGGGCGCATGCGTGGAACCTTGACTGGCGTGTCTGACAGGCCCGACTCGCGCGTTACTCCCTACTATGACCTGCAGGACGGAGCCGCGGCAGCCGCGCCGCACCCTGCAACCGCAGCAGCAGCAGCCGGCGCCGAGTCCTCTGTCGCGCCGCCCCATGCGTGCGGCTGCGCGTGCGGCGCCGACACGCTGCTCGCCCGGCTGGGGCTGCCGCCCGCCGCGGTGCGCAACGTAATCATGGCCCGCGACGTGGTGCCGCGCGCCTTCGCCTGCGACTACAGCCCCGTGGCCGACATCCTGCGCAGCTGGGGCTCCTCGTTCAAGGAGCACAGCTGCCTCAACAGGTGGGTGCGCATGCGTGCATGCGGAGGGGTGGCAGGCGTACGCCGGAGGAGGGCTTCGGTCTGGTATCACCGGATTCGGTCGGCTGTCGTCGAGCTGGGGGCGTGCAGTGTCCCTAGCCTCTGATTGGCTGGATCGGGCAGGGGCGATGTGCCCCAAAGCTGCACCAGCATGGGCGCCGGCACGGGGCACTGCTCGGTCGCTGGCCCATACGCCGCTTGCTCAGCTGTCAAGCTGACAACGCATTACCAAGGATGGCCATGCCCCCGCCTTTCCTGCTGGCCCTTCCTCCCGTGCAGGCGCGGCCGCAAGCACCTGTACTACTTTGTGGGGCGCATGTACGTGCTGCAGCCCGACGTCGAGTGGCTCACCTTCGTGGGCACGGACCCGGAGCACCCCATGCTGCCGCCCGGGTGCGAGCTCTATGTCCTCACCGACCGACCGCACGACCACGACCAAGACCAGGGCCACCTCTCTGCCTCGTCCTCCTCTACCACCACCCATGCCTCTGCTGCCATCGCTGCTGCCCCCCCTTCCCGCGGCATCGCGAGAGTGGCGGCCGCTGGGCCGGCGGCCCCACCGGCCCGCCGGCTGCAGGCGCGCGGTCCGGTGCGTGCCGCCGCGAGCAGCGTGGTGGAGGCGGTGTGGGAGCTCATGGACTGCCCCCACCCTCTGGAGACGCTGGCTGATCCGGGAGCCTACCTGGCGGCCGGCATCATCTCGCGCTACCACAACCCTGAGCACTACACCAAGGCGCTGGGCCGCCTGGCGCACCTCCGGCGCCAGGCCGGCGCGGACGCCGTTGATGCGGGGAGCGAGGAGGAGGAGCGCGCGGGGGTGGAGGTGGTGGAGGGTGCGTGCTGCGGGGAGCAGGGGGCGTGCGGCTGCGGGGAGGAGGGTGCCGAGGCGTGCTTGGGTAGCGGCGAGGGGGCCGAGCTGGCGCTGCCGCTGATGGTGGCGGAGTCGCGCATGCGCCGGTGAGCGCGACTATGTGTCCGTCCGCCGCGTCGTGAGCGGCCGCGCAGGTCTGCGGTTTTGGCCCGAATGCTTTTGGGTGGGGCGGGGCGGCGGCGATACAATGAATCGCGGGCACGCGTCAACCGTGCGGGGTACCTTGATGAGAGAGCCTGTCCAGGCTCCCAAGGCGCAGTATCCGGGCCCCGGTGGCATGCGGCATGGCTGTTGAAGGAGCGGGTAGGGCAGGCAGCAGGTGGCAGCCCGCTGCCATGCTGCACTGGATCTCGGGGCCCAGACCTTATTTTAGCTTCTTCGAGCAAAGGCAAGCAGGGAGTAGGGTCAGCCGGCTTTGTGCCATGAAGATTTAGACTAACATCAGTTTGGTGTAGCGAACACTGCAGTAGGGCGAGCAGGGACATTGTCGTCCCCTGCGTGTGCTTAACAGCCAGGATTTTCGACTCAGCGGGCTGTGGCGGCGGCTTTCCTGGCGCGCCCTGGGTCGGGCGGTGGGTGGCGGAGGTAGGGTTGATGGCCTGACCTGCCCGCCCCCCCGCCCGCATGCAGCCGTTGTCAAAAAATGTGAGGGGCAAGTCAAGGCTGCTGAGCACACTCGCCGTCATGGGGTAAGGGCCGTGCAATGCCGGCAGTCGCAAGCTGCCCACGACTTGCCCCGGACGCCCGGCGGCTCGGCCGCCCACAGGTGCTCGGCTGCCGTTGATGGACGGACTTAGAGCTGGAGCCCCTTGTATTGTATTAAATACGAGAGTCTTGGGTTATTGGGTCGGTCCGGGGCGTCTCGCTCCCCGCTGCCCGTTGCCCCTCTTCATCCGTTGTTAGGTGTTGGTGACCGGTGCCCGCTGCTAACTTTTTGTATATAACTTATTCAAGCCAGTTGCCCCTTGACGGCGAATGCATTTGAGTAGCGGCATGCGCCGCCACGGCTTTGTCCCACATGTGTTGATGGCATTTTGTGCGGAGTGGCCGTGTCATGTTGGGTGTAATTGCGTCCAGTAGGCGTAACGTAACAGTATTTAGAGAGGCTAGGATGAGTGTCCCATCATTTTGGCAGGCGACGCGCTGGTGCTTCGTCGTTGCCCCTTCGCCGCGCGTCGCGGGGGCTCCCACAGTGGGCCGCCTTGGCCCTCTAGCGGGGTCCCTCGACCGAGGTGCGAGAGGCAGGGGCGCGCCAGCTGATCGCGCTGTCGTGAGCGAGAGAGTGTGCGTGTGTCTCTAATCAGGAAGAACGTCCGCGTGCGCGAAACACACGTGCCGCGTTTCGTTGGCCCCGGTCACAGGTAAAGCGTGGGCCGCTAGTTGAAGTGTGCACGTAGACCTCTGGACGGGCCCGCGTGCATTGGATTGGCCTCCTTTGATCTGGTTTGTCCGCCATTCCTTTTTTGATGCGCGTCGCACTCTGGGCTTATTCTCGCTGCACCTGTTCACACGAGGCGTCTGCCGCAGCCGTTGCGGTCGATGGTACGGAGATGCGGGGTGTCAGGCGCGAGCGTTTGCATGCGGGTGTTGCTGCTGCCGCCGACCAGCAGCTGTTTCCCTGTGCGGTTGCACCTTTTGGGGTGACAGGAGCTGCACACGTACCCAAGCTCCTCGAGCTCCACTCATCTTACTTCGTGCGCCGACGGTTGTGTACGTTGATTGTGGAGGAGTAGGGTTGATGGGCGTGTCGAGGGGGTTCACACCTCATTTCCAGATTCAAAATCGCAGCCGCATCTCCCTTTCGTACCTGTGACACGAGCATGGTTTGACAGGTGTGTGGTGCCTGTCTCAGTGTATGATTCTGACGCAGACATTGCTGTGTAACAGGCCAGCCCGTTGCAACCAATGCCCGCAATGTACGGATGAGCGTGCTGTGTACGATAGTCCGTCGCCCGGGCTCGTCAGTCCTTCATTTTAGGATGAGCAACCTTCCCCGGTTACCGTACATAATTGCCCGGACATAGGTGCAGCGGTAGGGCACCCGACAAGGATGGGATGTCGGATATGCGGCAGGGAGCCCGACGAGTGCATTGGAATGTCAATGAATATCCCTGCCATCAGCGATCGGCACATGGGAGTCTGTCCAGGACATCTGGCCAGTAACGCGCTGAGCGCCTTAGCAACATTCTCATTTGTTAAGCACTTCTTGATCATTGTCTGGGTATGCATGGGTAGCCGCTACCTGCCAGCTGTCAAGTAGCCCACGACCAGTGCACGACCCCATACAGCTGATTCATAGGGGCCCTTGCAAACCATGGACATCGCGTGGTCCACCTGAAACCACCAGCTCACACAGGGGCACACACACTGAATGCAGAACATACAGCAGCGGTTACAGGTTACACGTCCCGGGGGGCCATGGACGAGTTGCGAATATTGGGGTGGGGAAGCGGGTAAATATGTATATTAACGGGTGTATGCACAGCACACAGTCTCCACCGCCAGTGACTCGTGCCCCGCCTCCAGCGGGGTGCCGGCGGCCTCGTGCTGCTCCTTTCGTGACCATTGAGTTGGAAGGCGGGCCAGCACCTCCAGAGTGACCGTTGACGACTGTGCCGTCAACCATGGTGGCGCGTGGCAGCGGTGGCCAGGTAGCCGCTGGCGTCGATGCGCCTGCGGTGCAGTTGCAGTTGGTGCTGTCAGCGGTCCACCGTGGCACTGGGTGAGGACGCCCAGGGGGCGTAGGCTTCGACAGGTGCCGGGAAGGCTGCGGGACGCGGCTATGAAAGCCGTCTGTACCTAGGCGCTACGGCACCGGCGGCTACCTAGTCCCGCACAGGAGGGGCCCCGGCGTCCGCTTCAGTGTCCCTGGGTGGCAGGGGCACGGGCCTGGTATGCGGTGCAGCCCCCGACCCAGGAGCCAAGACCCGAGGACGCGTGGCGTCTGGCAGTCAAGAACTCAGAACTGCCCCACGAGGTCCCTCGCCGGGCGTCTGATTCTTTTTTCCGACCTTCAAACCAGGAGCCAGGCCCTCAGTGCTGTTGCTACCTCCAGCTGATTTGAGGTGCGCAGCTGGCAACACTCCCAAAATCGCAGCGATTGCGGTGACCGCCGTCACTACAGCCGTCCCCGCCAATGCTCATCTCCGGAGCCGCACACCGCCGCTGCGGATTGCTCACGTACAATAGGCCCCATAACTCTTCTATGGCCCAAGTTAGCCGGACGATGCGCGCCTCTGTTACAAGTAGCAGCACGTTTGGGTCCCGCGGGCTTCTGGGCTATTCTCCAACAGCAGACGACCACGGCCCAAGGACGCCCCGCTGTCGGCAGTCCGTTGCCGCAGCAATGACAACAAGCACATCACCCTGAAGAAAGCAATCTCGCTCAACATCGCCTCCTCGTGCATCCCCTGGTCAACACCCGCCCTCACTGTCGGCACTAAAACCACAGCCAACATCCTCACCGCCCAACCACCCTCGTATGCCATGCTCAGGGTCAATTGCGACAAGAGGCCATTCCGACAAGGGCCGCCAGAGCAAGCACATGTTGTAATACACATCTTCACAGTGCCGCCTTTTGCACGCACTCAACGGTACTACGCAGCTCGCAGATCACTTGCGAGTGAACTAATGTACAGCTTCGCTCTGCCCCTTCCGTCCCGCCAACATATCGTGGCCGCGCCACTCGCCACTCTTCGACTCACGTACACACCGCGAACATCCGCACAGCAGGAGCACTCTCAAAAACAACAAACAAAATGGTACATGAGTTTTATACATCAGTCAGCGGCCGGAGAGATCCTGCTTCGCCAGAGAGATCCCGCCTTCCACAGGCCCCCAAGCGCCTCAGGCGCGACCACGCCCCTGCCTCCGCGCTCCGCCCGATCAGGTCCATTCAGACGACGGTGCGCAGGCACTCCATACTTACACTCGTCGGCACCAGCCCCACAGGGGCAGCTCAGGATGACTTCTTGGCGTACCCCGGCGTCCGCACCGGCAGGTTGCCCCGCCCCGCCGCTGCACTCAGCAAATCCGCCAAGTGGGGCACGTCCACGGGGCCCGCCTGCTGAAGCTTCTTGATAGCCTTGTTGGCCAACAACCAAGCGGCCTTGGTGTTCGTCAGCTGCAGGGTGTTCACAAGGAGCCGGCATTTTGGCCCGTAGTTGATTGCCACAAGGACCAAGTACGGGATGCACAGCTGCGGTGTCCAGACCAGCTAGGGCGGGCCCAAGGGAGAGCAACCAGTCAAGCGTCTCCGTTGCGAGGTACGGGACGGTAATGGGCAATACGAGTGCTATTTTGATGGAGAAGATTCGCCCATCCGGAAGGATACACGAAAAAGCACATCCGCAAATGCGAAAAGCGTCCCGGGCCTATCCTGTCCACCTATGCATTGTCCCCCCCGACTCGAAGGCCACGCGCCTTTCCTAACGTAATAGCCATGCCGCATCTCAAACTCTCCGCCCCCCTCCCAAGACATGGCGCCGCGCACCTTCAGACGCCCCTTGCCACTCGGCACTTTCATGGCAGCTGCCGCTCCCGCTCCTGCGCCCTTCTCTCCGCTCTTGCATCGCGCCTGGTTGAACCCCTCCTCCTGCTGCTGCTCCTCGGGCGCTTGTTCCTCCAGCCCGTAGCTTAGCCGCACCGCCTCCTGGTCCCGCTCGTCCAACGACGCCAGTAGGCTGTCCACGGTGGCTGCCAAACCCGAGCGCATTGCGTAGTGCTCCTCGCTGTCCACCGACAGGGCCGTGCCGCTGCCCTCGCCCAGGCCCTCCTCGTCGTCCTGAGGTTGGGGAGTTGAAGGACAAAGGATGTTATAGCAACGGGCTGGGCGCCAGCAGCGTTTGCGTTTGTTTCCTCCGGCGTCCAAGCCGGTCCTTGCGTCGTTTCATCGGCTCCCGGAGGGTGTCGGTGATCCGGAAGTCCGGCAGCCCTGTCGGGCTCGACTCCAATCAGCTGCCAGGAATCCCTCAAGGCTCACCCGACGAGCTGCGCACTCCCAGCGCTGCAGCCCCCGCACCTCCTGAGACATCAAGTCTGTCACCGTCCTGCCCGGCTCCCCGTCCGACAGGGGTGCCTCAAAGGACCTCACGCCGGCCGCCGCGTTGGTCCACATCGCCTCAAGCTCCTCAACGCGCGCAACCGTCATGCCGGCCGCCACCGCCAGCTCCTCCCGCGTGGGCGGCCGCTGCAGCGGGTGGCCAGCGGTCAGCGCAGCACGCACCCGGTTGAGCTTGTCCACGTGCGCCCGCAGAGAGGACGGTATGCTGCGGGAAAGAGGGGATTCAAGCCTTAGTGAGAACCGGAACTATCGGCGGATGGGTTGGGAACTCAGAGGCAGTGGGTTTGGAGGACTGGGAGAAGACCAGCACACAGCACCTAGTAGCCCTCATCGGCTAGTAGCTTGCAGCGGGTCCAAGAAATGGAAGCGACACATAAGAAAAACTCCGAGCGGCCATCTGTACGTAGCAAACCGAAAACCCGCATGTGTCTGTGCGCTACACTCGCATGCTTGCAGACCCCGACCGACAAGGACCTACTTCACCACCGCCTGCTGCGTCTGCATGTAGCGTGTGATGTACTGCCGGATCCACCAGGTGGCGTATGTGGACAGCTTGAAGCCCGAGCTTGCGTCAAACTTCTGAATGGCCCTCATCAGGCCGTCCATGCCCGCCGTCAAAGCGTCCTCCAGGGTCACCATGCCGCCGCCTCCTCCCGCCGCCGCCGCCGACGACGAGGCGTTGGGTCGGACCATCCGTTTCGCGATGCTGACCACCAGCCGATAGTTCTTCTGTGCGAGAGTGGAGCGGGCGCGGTTGCCGCAGTCGAGCCGCACGGCCAGAGAGCTACGGGACGGGGCAGGGTACCACAGTCCCAATGGGGCGGAAATTAGGAGTAGTCCTAGATCATTGCGTGTTATGACAGGAACGCAGTGCTCACGGCCACGCTGAGCGGGACATGGGACGGCGGTCATGCGCCAGCCGGAAGCGGTGGATGGTACCGGAAGCGGACCAAGTACGTCTGCCGTCTCATAAGTCGTGAGCTCGAAATGTCTCTGCAGTGCCAGTAGGTTACAGTGGACCCTTACACATCCCTCCCCTCGGCCCCGCAACGCCCGAGCTAAATGTGAGGCACAACCGCTCCGCACCCTGGGTCCGTCTTGAGTGCCTCGGCCATCTCCTGCATGCTGGGGCGGCGGCGCAGCAGCGACGTGAGCACGCGGCTGTACTCCTCCAACCGCATGTAGTCTTGCGCAGCGGCCGCCAGGTCCTGCTCCTCCGTTGAGCTCAGGATGCGGTCCTTGGTAAATGTCTGAGTAAGAGTGGCAACACGAGGGAGCAAAGGGCGGAAGTCAAGGACAATCAACGAGCGTGAGGAGGGCTGGATTGCAGAAGGGGTAGCATAAGAGAGCGGGCTACCTGTGATGCGCAGCTGTCGGCACGCAGACGTGTAAGCATGCATGTCCGCGGCAGCCAAGAGGCGCACTGTCTGCCGACCCGTGCAACTACCAGAGTGGATGGCTCTGACCCACAGTCGGATGCATCATCTACACAGCAGCAGTAGCACGGGGCCGCTGTTTGCTGCCCGTCCTTTCTCACCCCTAGGAACATAGCCAAAGGATTCCTGCCAGTCGCCTTGTACTTTGCATCCTGCTCGGCCGGATCGCCAGATATCGCAGCGGCGCTGCGCCGCCAGTTGCGCCGACGTCTCTGCGCACGGCTTCCCGCGCCTGCCCTGGCAAGGTTGCCGTCTGAGCTGCTGGCTGGCGCGTTGGCGGACGTAGGCAGGAGCGACAGTCCGGCCAAGGAAGGGCGCGGCAGCGAAGACAGGGATGGCAGGCATGGAGACGACATGGAGGTGGAAGCTGTTGCTGCGCCAACGGTCAGGGTCTGGCGGGGACCAGCAGCTGACAGTTCGAGAGCCCGCGCGGGCGCTGAGGCCCTTGCCCCCGTCAGCCCCTGTTGCGGGTGCTGCTGCACTGCGCCCGAGGGTGCCGTATTTAGGTAGCTGTCCATCTCCTGTACGCGGTGTGAAAAGGAGGATGGAATGGAGGTCAGGCGTGATATTCCCCCCAACCGTGCCAGTCACGGACGAGGACCCTCGCCATCCCGCACCAATGCCACACGCTGCTTACGACGGGCTTGTATGTACTCGTACAGCATCCCCCATACATGCACGCTTTGCTCGCGCGAAGTCGGAGGTTCCACATCCTTACCAACTCCACCTCCGCCAGCAGCTCCGACATTTCAACGGACAGCTGCCGCACGGCTAGCTCCTGTCCCTCGCGAAGCATAGCAGCAACTGCTGTGTTCGCAAGGGTCGGAGCCTGCAAAGAAAAGCGCTGGCCATGGTCCCCCCAACGCTGCTCCCACTGCCCTGGCCCAAAGCTCGAAGGCTCAAGCTCCCGGTCAACTGCGACAGCGGTTGTTGCAGCTGACGAGGAAGCTCCCGTGGTCGTGAGGACCCGACGCGAGGCGGGGGAGAGGCGGTGGCCAAGAGACACTCCACAACCGCTCACACACTGCGCTCGCTGGCTCCATAAGGTTGACATGCGTTTGCGCTCTTGTATGCGCTACTGCGACGCAGAGGTGTGGACGTTATGTATGATCACTCGGAGGGAAATGGTCTATGTAGAAAATAGAAGGGTGCGCTTCAGGGGATGGTTGGCCATCCGTACGATTAGAAAGTCTTCAGTTTTGATGTGCGCAGTATCCTTGTCTTTCCTACGCGAACTTGATTCTGTTATGATCGAATTAGATTACCAACTGTACAGGGGCACGCGAGAACTCTAGGAAGCTTGAACACGCCCTCGTGGATAGCCATGAAGAGCAAGCGGGATCGGGAGGAGCCTTGCTTCATTTGCAACCATTATCACGACGTGCGTCCGGGCGGGAGGGTCTGCTGGCCAGGGCGTCGTGACCGCTCAACCCTGGTTCTGCCCACGGACGCAGTGCGAGAACGGGGAGCCATGCCAAGTTTGTGGGCATGTGATGACGCAAGCAGAGCGGAAGCAGGCAGAGCACACGGTGCTTCCCACCGCGGTCATCCCGGGGAGCCTCTACCTGGGTAGCTACGACACGGCCTCCCGCTCGGAGCTCCTTCGCGCGATGGGAATCACCTACATCCTCAATGTGCGTCCATATTACTGGCTCATGTCGCCAACAAAGTATGCATGCGAGCATGCCACTCGTCCAGCTGCAGCCCTGTTGCATATAGGCGCTCTCGTGTTAGTTCGGGGTGCCCTGCCTAGGCCAGAGTGGCCCCGGACGTGTGAACGACCCTTGGGCTGCTGCAGACGTGGCCCGGAAACCCAGCCCTGTTTAAGAACAGCTTCACGTACCACACCGTGTCGAAAGCGCCGGTGGACTTCCAAGAGTGCTACGAGTTCATAGGTGAGTTCGGGCTACCCGCCAACCGACGCCCGAGCAGGCTCAGGTGCGGCTCAGGCTACCTCGTAAACTAACTCCCGTTGCATGTCACGTAGAGAATGTCCTGAAGACGGAGCAGAAGGTGCTGGTGTACTGCATGACAGGAGCCTCCAGGTGGGTGTTGGCTTGCATTGAGACACGTGGGCCATGCAGGGGCGGGGTGTGGTGTTTCCGCCAGATGTGCACCAGGGTTACCAGGTCGATTGGCAGACTGTTACTCCGCATCTGCCAATCAGCATGGAATCAGGGCGGGGCTGGCACCTGGATGTCCTTGGTCAACCCCAACCTTGCTGGCGACACACCGGACGGGCGGGCGGGCAGAGCACGAACAAGAACGCTGGCAGTTTTGCGCCCCGGTGTCAGGGGACGTGATGGGGGCCCTGAGGTTCCGCCTTGGAGGGTGATGCAGGGAATCGTGTCTGCTCCTAAGCGGCTGGTAGATTTTGATAATCTACATGTAAATAGTGGGGTAAAGGGCTTGCAGCTGAACGTTGTGTACACAACGTATGTACGTCTGAGCACGGCGTCTGGATTTGCCGGGTTCATTACTGGATGTTGTGGAATACTAAAAGCGCATAGTCATCCTGCAGCTGTGCATGCGTTACCCTTGGGCCGCCGCCGGCAGGTCGCCGTCCGTCGTCATAGCGTTCCTCATGAAACACCGTGGCTGGCGGTTAGCGGAGAGTTACCGCTGGGTGAAGGACAAGCGGCCCAGCATTAACATCAAGGAAGGCAAGCATTTTCACCGACTTTCACCTGGGTGGCAGGTTTTGTCTGAATGTACAGCGGATATAGTTCTCGCTTGAGCTTGTCGCCTGAGCTTGTCGCCTGAGCTTGTCTAGGTACAAGAACTGGCCTCAGAGCCTGCGCTGTACAACCAGGACCTGCGGCCGTACTGCTGGGTAGGAACGTGCGCTTCGATTCGCAACGTAGCTCCAGGAGCACGGCGATGAGCCTGGCCAAGCGCAATCGGTCCTCGAGCTTGCATGTCCAGGAGTGTGATGTCCTCAGCGCACACCAACGAATGCCCATGCTGCCTGGCTGTGTTCGTGCCGTCGCTCTCATGTCATTCGCCACAGAGGACGCTAAGCGGCTGATGGAGTACGAGGTGCAGCTCCACGGCAGCTGCTCGGCGCCGCTCGGGCTGTCGGTTCTCAACAACGGTGCGTGGGTACGGTGGGTACATGATTTGGTGATTTCGTTTTGTCATGGTGGTACGTGCCCCTCCGGCTGTCGGTTTGAACGAGTAGTGCTTGGCAGCTGCGTGCATCCTGCGATGCCGCAGGCAAGGACTAGAAGGGGGTCAAACTGCAGCGAGGTGCAATAGCTAGGGTGCGAAGCACCTGTAACGAAGCACTCGTACAGTAATCTGTTTGCCGGGCATTCATCTGTCGTTGTAATGACGTCCCTCCGCTTGGCTGGAAGCCTTTACCAATCCACTACCGTATGGCCCCAACCGTCTCTTTCGCCCGCCGTACCTTGTACCCCGGCGCCCTCCCGGGCACATCGCATCTTCGGGCGTTCATGTCCGTAGAGGTAGCCTCCCTCTTTCTGCCTTCTGTTCTGTTTTGTTGACCATGGTCCCGACTTGCCCATGTTTCCCCTTGCAGCGCCCACGTTTGGGCAGCAGGTGCCGGCCGGGCAAGGCCCAACGCAAGCGCAGGAGCCGGCCGCTGGCCCCTCTACCTCCGGGCCGACATTCGGTAAGGAGGCGATAAGGAGGCGATTCAGTGCGCAGTCTCATGGAATGTACGTTACGCCTCTGTTGCTTGTTTGCTTAGAGCGTACCTGGCGCACTGTAACGCCTACGGGGGGTCCCCTGCACAGTGCCTACAATGAGACTGGTACACGGGCGCATGGAGGTTGAAGTGCTATCCGCCCAAGCTCTTTCCGACAGGAGCACACTCCGCGGGTCCTGACGTCCCTATCCGCAGGCGTGTATCAACCCGTGCTAGGGGCTGAACATGACCGGGTATGCTGTCCGCTGCCTTCCCCTTCCGTACCCACAGGTGGTCAGAGCGAGCAGACGCAGTGGAGCCTGACAAGCACCGCTGCGCCCACTGAGGGCTTTCGGTTTGGGGCCTGCGCACCCCTGCCGGCGCAGCAACAGGGGACCAGCGGGCACGGAGGAAGCACCAACCCCTTCGCACGTCACACGGTAGAAGCGGGCAATGACATGGAGACTGGGGCATGAGACATGATAAGAGGGCGAAGAGGGCGCACCTAGGATCACTATTGGAGTTAGGGGGAACTGGTATCGGTTGCGAGGAGCCGTGCCTTGTGCTGATATGAGGACCGGCTTCCACTTTGCTGAGTAAACACATCAAACGGTGGATACCTTGAGCGAGCTTGGGAAGGGAAGGGATATGCCGCACCGAGCCCGCCCGGTAGTAAAGGGTAGTATTTCACGCAGAGGGGGACTGCTCCCTCGTGACCTCACTGGCGGTATGACAAAAGTGAGCGTGGCTATCAGGTCCGCCGATCACATGCAATCTTTTGTGACTTCATGTGTACAGCAGGAGGCGTGGCGCTGAACCTTGTGTTAGGGCGTGTGCACCAACGCGGGCCGTTTGGTTTGCTGAAGGTTGCTGCTTGGACATTAGCCAATATTGTCTTCTGCCAAGCAGCGGATTGGGATGGCGGTGGTGACATAACTACCAACACGATCGTAGTCCAACCGGATCCCATGGCAGATTTCTCTTTTTTCGGATCCCATACCCCACGGGAACTGGCTAGGAGGTTTGCAGTGCGGTGAGGGCCGCCCTCGGAACTCTAGTCCCCATCCACGAGGTAGGAGAGAACCACAAAAGCAGGAGGGGGGGCAGCGAGGGGCGGTAAGGGAGTTGGCTGCGTGCCCTGCAGTTATGCATCGTTCCTATCCTCGCCTAGGCCGCTCGCCGGGATCGCGCCGCGCGGCCATGCGCCCGGCACGGTCCAACACCCAAACACTTCTCTTTTTTAACAAACACGTGCTCCAGCCAAGTCCTCTGCCGTGTCAAGTCCTCTGCCCGACTTGTCTACACTGGCTGGCGAGCAACCTCCTCCTGCTTGACTCGTACTGGTACTGGTACGGTCCACCGCCAGGCCGCAAGGCTTACATGCTTCTCCGTCGTTATTGTTTTGTAATTATAATACCTTGAAGTTTCATCAGACACTACGCTACTGCGCTTCGTTAGACTCTTCTTGAACCGTCTTACACCTGACCGCTTGTAGTATGCTGCGCCACGGCCGCTTACCTCGCGCAGCAGGAGGGATAGGAGATAGGCATCGAGCGCCTGTCTGCCCGCTGCTGCAGACGCGGCTTGCGTCCGCGGCAAACGCGGCCTCGTCCTCAACCTCACCATTCTCACAAGGAAGCCATACGCCTTCTCGACACGTTCTGCTGCCAGTGCGCTACTCTGCCCAGTCTTTTGCGACTGAGCGCGTTGGCGCTGGCGTGGTAGAGCGGGAGAACAGTCAGGAGCTCCTGCTCCCGATGCCGTCAGCCACGGAGAGTCCAGTAGATGACCCGTCGCTTGCAAACCCGCTACAGCGGATGGAGCGGCTCTCGACGGGGTGGTTCGGAGTCATCATGGTGAGACCTACCGACGCGTTTGGCTGCAGCACTGGTTGCGACGCAATCTCTACCTTGCATGTTGACGTTTGCGCATGCTTCGGAACCGGTGACCGGTTGATTGTGGACCTGTCAGCGAAGCCCTGATTTCTTTGCACCTCTCTAACTCCTAAGCGCGGCATCGTTGCCCTTGCAGGAGTACGATGGAGTGGTTGTCGAGGCCTCGGAGGAGACGCACCGGCAAGCATGGCTGCAGGTGGCAGATGAGTTTGGCTACAAACGCCCGCTTGGCCAGTCGTTGAGGCGTATAAAGGGAGTGCGGGACGAGGTCGTTGTATCGAGGGTCCTCGGCTGGACACATAATCCCAGCATCGCCCGGCAGATAGCGCAACGGAAGGGCGAGCTCTACGAGAAGCTCATGGGCGGCCGGCAGCCGGCGGCTATGCTCGAGGCTCGACCCTTCCTCGATACGCTCAAACGCTACAGCGTACCCGTCGCGCTCGTCTCGCCGTTGCACGAGGCCAAGGTGCACGACGGGTTACAGCGGCACGGGCTCAACCCATACTTCGACGCTATGGTGACTGCGGAGGATAGCGGCTCGGCGGAGGTGGAGTACTATTACGCCTACGCAGCCAGCAAGATCCAGCGGCCGCCCCTGCGCTGCGTGGTCGTGGGTGAGTCCAACACCAGCGTGGAGGCTGCCCACGAGCTGGGCATGAAGTGTGTGGTGGTCACCGGCAACGCGCCCGTGTACGACTTCACGGGGGCGGACCTCGTCGTTCGCAACCTATCGCAGCTGTCCTTCATGAACATGAAGCGGCTGTTTGCGGACGAGAACCTGGTCGAGTCGCGCGGGGCGGAGGACGTGCAGCGGGACGTTCTTGACGACGGGGACGATGAGGGTGACTACATCGACGACGACGACGAGGGCTTCCAGCCCATGGGCGGTGCCGCCTTTGGGCGGTGGTAGGCAATGAGTGTTGAGGGGCGGTGGTAGGCGATGAGTGTTGAGAGGCAAGACATGGTCCGCATGCGGAGGTCGTGTCTGCGCTTTGTTGATTGCAAATGCGCATAGGGCTGGTGATGGCGCACTGAGCCGTCCCCGCCTAGTGATGTGGAGCGTCACTGGGACGGCCGCGGTGACTTGAGCGCACACACGCACACAGACACACACACGCGAAGAAGTCACGAGGCATGTCGTTTTATGTGCGCGTATCCTGCTGCGCGAACTCTTGGTGCATACGTGTGGTTCGTCTTTTGTCGGCTTCTTTGGTTTGGCCCACCCCGCATGGGTTAGTTGTTCCATATAAGAAACTTCCTAACGGAAAGACAAGGTCCCGGCTGCTTAAGATTATGGGTGGAGGGCCAATTGTACCAATATGCGCGCCGTTTCGTTTGGCGTGGTGTCGATCCGCTTGCGCCTGCTGCGCATGGAGCACTATGCCAGTGTATACTAGGCATTGCCAGCCGTTTGATATGTTGCTATTCTTTTTGAGTACTTGGGTTCTGTGTGGCCTCGCGAGGAGCTTGCCCATTCTCACGTTGCCGCTATTGTTGGTGACACGTCATTTCGCTGCCTGCTTCTGTGGTGTTAAGGACTTTGTATGTTTCTGGAGCCACGGAAGTGTCTCGCTTTCCGGCTGGTACGAGGATGTGAGCCCGGCTACTCTTGATCCAGGCGTGTCAGTCGGTACGTGTTACGTCATGTATGGTTAGATGTGCTCACATCCGCCAGAAGTTGGACGAGAGCGTGGTCGTGCCAGGCTGGGCTGTAAATTGATTGCCCCGTATTCACCGTTCACAGCAGTGATTTAAGCGGCCCCCTTACCCCGGCGCCAGCAACAACCAACACCATCGCACCTAGAATGCGCTGATGTCCCCTCGCCAGTTCTTCAAGGTTACCGCGGCTGGTCTCAACATCAACTGCCTGTGTAGTAGAGCGGCTAGGCCAAGTGACGCCCGTATCGTACTCGCACTCTGTCCCTTACTGTCCAGGGACTCCCATCCAGCATCAATCTACGCACTGGCTCCACCTCCCATTCCTCGACCGCCCGGTTACCTTTAACATTCCCCGGAAGTTCGTTATATAGCAGCATTTACACAGCTGGCGTGCGTGCCAGGCAGTACTCAACCACCCTCCCCTCCCCTTCATGATGATGACCATTGCTTCGTGAAGTCCCAACCCACCCTTCAACCTCGTGCAACCGACGCATGCGCCGACGCTTGGCTGTGCCCTGCCCGGTGCCCCTCGCCGCCGTCATTGCTGTCCTCCGCGTCAGCACCGCCGCCGCCAGCCGCCGCCGTAAGCTGCTGCGGCTGGAGTTGACTTGCCGGCCGGGCGAACTGGGCGGCCTGGGGAGCGGCGGGCCGGCGGCTAAATGTAGCTTTCGATCCGGGATGTAGCCTTTTGGCAGCGGGCATGCAGAGCCCAATCGCATACATTCCAGACCAGTCGGACCGGGCGGGGCGCCGCTACTGCCAAGAGCCAGGATGCGCGCCGCCGTGCAAACATAGGGCATTAGGGTGTACCCAGTCGCAGGGCGTTTCACATGCGCGCCCAGCGGAGTGGGAGTGGGCATCGCGCTGTGTCGCGCTCACGCCTCTTCATTCCGGTCAGGAAAGCCAAAGAGCCGACATATCATGCCGATGGCTTCGCGATCATTTGCAAGGTCACCGGCCAATGCTCCGTGTCGGACTTCCATAACTGATGTTCACGTACGGCACCTGGCGTGTGGTTGCAACCCCTGTGCCTGTCTGCAGCTCTGAACACATGTCCATCCCAAGCTTAGGTGCAGGTTACAGGGTGCCCACGTAGACCACGCGAGCCAAACAACATAACAGCGGGTGTGAACATCCTTGTGCCTCGAGTTGCCGTTAGGTCAAGGACACGAGAAAGTGGGCAACTAGGCGCGTGGCGCTGCAGCAATAAACAATTTGAATTACTTAGGAACACAGCGCGTATTGTTCTCAAAGGGAACATCTCGGATCAAAAAGGGGCAGCCGGGTAAGCAGGGTGGGTCCCAGGGCAAAACGTGTACGCAACTGCCTACCGGCACATACGATATGGCAGTTCTTACCGGCAAGCCGTTATTCCCACCAATGACGGGACGCACCCAGGTTATCTCCGCCACACACCACACACGGGAAGCACTAGAAGCAGCTCCCAACACATCTCTTGAGGGCCCGCAAGTTATCCTGTTGACAAAGTCCAGACTCCTTAGTAAAACAAAATACGGCCGCAATTTTGCAAGCGTGCGCGCCGAGACCGATGCCATTCAGTGCTTGCAGTTAGGAATGTGTGATCTGGTGAACAGAAGAGTTGCGGCATCGCCCCCTACCGTCTCACAGCCATTCTGCAGCCTGATGACTCATGGCATCGCTGATCCCGCTTCAAACTGGCTGGTCATACGAGCCCTGCTATAGCATTCAACTCACCGTACTACAGCGCAATTCTGACTGAGACAGGCCAGAGCATCAGAGTTGCGACAGGTCTACATATACGATGCATTGCGTGCAGCCCAGCAGGCACACCGCCGGAATGTTTTCGGCCAGGCCTACCGGCTCCACCCCTCAGGCAGGTCATCCAGTTCCACCTTGCTGACCAGCTCGACGGGCATGGGGCCCTCACAGAGGAGGACGCCATTGCTTGACATAGAGAGCTTGTGGCCCGCCTCCAGCGCCGCCTATGCACGGCACAGCACACATGAGGCAAGCTCGTCATCAACACCTGACCAACTCATAGTAGGATGGACCTTGATGGCGCGGCTCTGAGCTCATAGGCAGCATTTGTACCCACCAAGCACAAACGGGGCCTACCTGTACATCCAGGCGGAGGAAGACCTCCGCCCACTTGTTCTTGCGCATGTGATGTGGCTGCGTTGCAAAATGGATGTGCGTGCGCTTCATGCGCAGAAGTTGTCCGGAGCTCTTGATCGCCTCCCAACTGCACGAGTAGCAACCCACGACACGGTCAGGCGCGCCGTACGGGTGCCACTCCTCGATGCCACGCTTGCTTGCGCTACTCCCGACAAACCAAGCCTTCGCCCGTACCTGGAATTGCTTGTGACGTGCACAGCCACCGGTACTTTGTTTGCGTCCTCGACCGGTTCCAGGACGGCCTCCGCCAGCTCGACGGTGTGCCCCTGGGCCGCCCGGATGCGGGGCGGCGTGACGCTGTCGTCCAGTACAAAGCGCTTCTGCGTGACCAGAGCAGCTGGGCGCGTAACGTGAGAGCGGACGCTGCAAAGCGTTGACTATACGCCGGCGTTCTTGGCGACAGGATGGATCCAGCCAACAGCTGCTCATACCCGGCTGAACAACCGCCCAAGGCCGACCCATGCGCACCTTCTCGCAACTCTCCACAACTTGGCGAAGCTGAGCCTCCGTGGGACTGTGCTTCAGGTGCCGCAGAAGTACAGGAAGGCTAATCCAGCCGGCGGCATCCATGGCTCCGGGAGGGGGTTTGTGTCGCAGAAGCCGGCTCATGTCCTTGCTAATGCGAACATTCATGTCGTCGTTTGCCTTGCGCTTCATCTGTCCTGTTCCCCTTGCTGCTGCTGTGACCAGGGATGCCGTCGTGCGTCTGACGTTGATAGACTCTACTTGGTTTACAGGAGGTGTAGCAACTAAGTAACGTAACACGTTATGTAACAACTGGGTCGGCGAGGCCACTCCCAGCGGCCTCGAGCACGCTGCGCGAACCTGTGCTGATGACAGCATGCGCAAACGTCTTCAAAAGATTGCCCGCCTTTCACGACTTCGGAGAAGCAAAGGGAAGTGGCACTTGCCGCACATGCCGTACGACCGCACCGACAGGTGGCAGCCTGGCAGGCGGGCAGGGTGGGGGCCGGGTATCAACCCCTTCTCAAGTCACACGGTCGGATCAGGAAGCAGACTAAAGTTTCCAAGACGCATAACCCCGCAGCAGCGCGGCAGATACCCTGGAGGAACTTGTCAGGCTCAGGCTCAGGCCCGATGGACCAAGACACGTGTAACGGCTCAGCGGTCCGTGAGAGGCATCGGAAACGTTGCGACACGTGTCCTGATTTGTGGCGGGTTTGGGCACCACACCAGGCTCCCAGCCTTACCCAACATACGAAAAGGACCAAAACGGTTGCAGCAAGGCGCCGGTAATGCAACCCTATGTATCAGCTACTCATTACGACGGCGCTCAGGTTGGGAGAGGGCGACGGGCAGTTGGAAGATGGCTGCTGGCCCCACCTCGCTTGCTTATATTCCAAGAGAATACCCTACCAGTTCCCACGACGCGGTGGGGCTTGCATGGGAAAGCCTCCCCCCATACCTCGCCCCCTCCCATAGCCGCCGTACGGCGCGCCTTCCCCCATCATCTCGTCATCTCGCCACCCGCCGCCTGAGGAGCGCCCCGGGAACGGCATGTTCCCGCGCACAAGTGGCGGCCCTAGCCCGTGGTGCGGATGCATGACGCCCGGCCCTACAAACGACGGCCCAGGCCCCGGGCCCATCCAGACGCCCATGCCGCGGCCGCCTGGCCCATGCCGCATGGCTTGCTGTGCCATGTGCCCCGGCCCCGCGCCAGGCATGCCCGTGCCTGCCAGGGGCATCGCCGGCTGCGGCTGCGGGTGCTGCGGATGCTGCGGATGCTGAGACAGGGCTGGCCGCGCGTCCGCAAACATGCCTCCTCCGAAGGCGCGGCGGTTGGGGTCACTGTATGGGGTGGGCGCTGCAGGTACCGGTACCGGTCCAGGGCCGGGCGGGTGTCCAAGGACGCGGCCAGGAGGCCCCGCACCAGGAGCCGGCACAGCACCGCGAGCCATGCCGGGGACACCAGCCGCAGCTGCACCGCGGCCGGCTCCGTGCCCGGCAGCCGTGCCGTCCTCGTCCTCCCGTATCTCCCCCTCGTCCTCGTCGTCTTGGCTCGGCCGGGACCAGCGGCTGCTGCCCGCGGGCCCGCCAGGCGCCCCGGCAGCCGCGGCCTGTGGTCTCGCACCGCCGGCCGGGGCATCCGAGGCGGCTGCTCCAGCGGGGATGCCTTGCGGACCCGCGGCTGGTAGGGCGGTCAACGGCAACACGTGCACAGCGGTTGTGGGCAATGCGCCGGCGGGCAGCGCGCCCTCGTCTCGGAAGCTGGGCGCGATGGCGGCCGCAGCGGTGGCAGGAGGCGCCTGCGGTCCCGGCGGCAGGGTCGTCATGCTGGACATGCGGGCCGGCCCCACCCAGTGCTGCGGCGGCTGCACAAGCTGCGGCGGAGGGCTGAGAGGAGACTGCAGCATGTCGGCAGGTGCGCAGGGCCCGCCCGGGGTGGGCGTGATGATGCTCGGCCGGCGCTGTAGGCCCTCCGCCTGCAATACCTGCAGAGAGAATGAAAGAGCACATGGTGCGTCTATAAGATGGAGTCCGATGCGGCGCGGCAAAGCGAACTTCGCGGTCAGCTGCTGCTGTTCATAGTCTGCAGCTGCACGCCGAAGCCCCAAAACCTGGTCGTGAGGCCCATTGGACCCTAGGAGGAGGTAAGGCAAAGGACAGAGTGTGCGCGTGTACTACCTGGGCTACACAGCACATAGTATTTTTGCGTATGGTTTGAACTGCATCTTGGACGACCCTGCCCCTGCCCCTGCCCTGCGCCAGCACGCTCCACCCTCACCCCCCGAGCCTTGCCTCCACACGCGCTCACCTGCTTCAGCTGTCCAACCAGTCGGTGCTTCTCCTGCTCCACAGCCTCCAGCCGTGTCTTGAGCTCCTCAATCTGCTGGGTCCCGGCCGCGTGCTTGGCCTCCAGCTCCAACTTTTTTCTGCATCTTGGTGTCTCTGTCGGACTCCAGCTGCGCGCGCGCGGCGGCCTTCACGGCCTGTCGCCGCTCCTTGCGCCGCTGCGTGCGAGCAGCCAACCTGGCGGCCGCCGCAGCTGCGGCGGCGGCCGCATCCGCACCGGCGAGGGCACCTGCTGCGGGGCCGGACTGCGAAGTCTTATGCTTCTCAGTAGTACCTGCGCAAGCCGGGGCTTGCTCCACTGGAGCGTCGACGGCCATGGGATCCGCGCGGGGCCCCCTGTTCACAGTCTCGGCCGCTGCTGCTGCCGCCGCCGCTGCCGCCGCCGCTGCTGACGCCGCCGCCGCTGCTTCAGCCTCTGCGGCAGCGGCCTCCTCTGCGGCGGCGATAGCAGCAGCAGCCGCTGCGGCGGCCGCCTCCCTTGCCTCCTGTTGGACGCAGTCCAGTGCCTTGCGGCGGGCCTTCAGCGCCCTCACAAACGTCCCCGTGCTGATAGGGTCATCCGTGGGGGGCTGCCATACTCGCAGGTGTGACCCCGCGGCCTCTCCCCTACTTGTCCCACTCCGCATGACACGAACAGGCAGCTACAGCGAGGGAGGGGAGCTATACCGCGGCCATGGACTCAGCTCTGCCTCAGGTATTCGGATAGCACGAGTCTTGCACCAACTATCTGGAAGACCCTGTTCCTATATGCATAGGCATCATGCGGATGGATAACGCGGCACCGCGATAACTGGGCGGAAGGAGGGAATAGGCACGCGGATGAAAGCTGTATATAGTGGTCATTTAGTGCCGGCCTGTCGCACGGACCTCCTTCACGGGGCGGTTTGCCTACGGCCATTCCGTTGCAGGATGTTTTCGACGGAGGAGGGAACCAGGTGACAGTATTATTTACGTGATAGTGCGCCATGGGAGAAATCGTGCCCGTTTCACAGCAGGAGGGCGCCAACAGTCAGGCTTTGACGCTTCTAGGCCCCGCACCCCTTTCCCAACAAGATTACGAGAAGCGCATCAAAGATGTAGGTGTAGGTGCAGCCCTGATGTCTGTGACCGCTTGGTGACACTTGGCACCAACCCAGGCGCAAGAGCTGGAGGACAAGCTCAAGTACATCCAGGAGACTGTCCCCACGAAGGTGTATAACGTGTCCAGTAGCAGCGCAGGAGCGGGGAGCGGGGACTTTCACCAGTACCGGATAGTAAGTACCCGGGGTTAGTGGCAGAGTGTTCAGCCAGACGGGTGGAGAGGTTCAGCGCCAAACTGGTGCCTGGGAACTGGAAGGCTCGGGGCTGGGCGGCTCGGACGACGGCGTTCGGGGCTGGGCGGGCCGGGAGGCGATGGCTCGGGCACGTCCCCAATTGTGCACTAGTAGGATCAGTACCGGTGCTCCGGCCCTTGTCCCAGGTTCGAAGAGCTGAACAAGACCGCGTGCGGAAAATGGAGGCTGACTGGGCGAAGAAGCAGGTGGAAGACGAATTCAAGGTACGAGCTCCCTGGGACGGCTGCTTGCTCAACGCGAAGTGCCTCCCTTGGTAGCGCGCTGCTGTGATGTGGGCTGGCAGGGTCTGCGCCGTGCTCACACGCCTTCCTAGCCCCATGGCTTGTGCGCCCTGTAAACCCACCATTGCTGGCCCTGCTGCTGTGCACCTCTCCGGTGCAGCGCAAGCTTGAGGAGGCGAACAAGCTGGCGGAGGAGCGCACCGCTAAGAAGCGGCTCAAGCGGCAGAAGAAGAGGCAGCAGAAGAAGAAGCAGAAAAAACCGGAGGCTGATGGACCAGGCTCAGCAGCCGACAAAGGGGAAGAGTCTGACGGCAGCGGGAGTGACGAGGGACAGCCCGCCCTTGACTAACGCCCACGGACAGGCTAGTAAGGGCGTCAGAGCAGTGAAGATGGCTGGAGTGAAAAAAAAGAGAATCAGAAACGGGGAAAGCAGCCTCTACGGACATACACCACTGGTGTGATGTTTCCAGTAGGGGGCCGAGTACAGGGCATGGCGGGCGAGGTATACGAGCAGACGGGCCCTCGGAGTGGATCCGGCTAGTAGGATTGTGTTAATTCAATTGTCTTAGGGATCATCGTCAAGGAACTGGCAGAGTCCCTTCATTGAGCCAATAGCCAGTGCGCTGTCATGTTTCTGGTGTTTGCTTCCAGTGCTTCGTTTTGAGCCGAAGACTGGGTTATGGCTGTGGCAGGCGTTTGCCTCTGCCTTTCGTGCGCGTGCCTGGCGTCTCACCCCTAGGTGGGGCTGGGAAGTGGAGGATGACTGGTGTGCTGGACCGAGGTGGGGATCGGGGTGACACAAGCACATAAATGCTCATTTGAAATCCATGTGCAAAGCAGAACGCTGTGAGGGTAGGATGTGCCTGCGCGTGGATGGCGCGTGTTTAGAGTCGTGGACCCACGGGCCATCGACTACGGGGACCCGGGGGGCGGTTCCTAGTTAGCTTTCATTCTTGGTCTGCCGCCTTGTCCTGTCGCCTTAGTTTGTGGGGGTTGACGGGTTGGTCACGTCGGAGCACGGACATTGTGTTGGACTACCAAATTGGAGCTATCCATTTGGTGCTTTATGCTGATGGGATATAGTACGCGTTGCGAGGAATTGTAGTTGTGGATCGCGTGGGCGTCTTATAGGGAACTGCGAAATTGCCGTACCCCGTCGCCACCGCCAGCACGAAGGCGGTTACGGCTAGCAGTCATGCCGCCCCTGCTGCTGTTATCTACGGATTTCCAACTCTTACATGTACATGTGCATTTGAGAAAGAAAAAACTGCCCGCGGGGTCGAACCCCATGGTAAGGTAAAGGTGGTGTTGAAAAACACCGGACCCCCAATCTAAGGCCTTGGGACGGCCACCCTGTTTTGAGGACAGGGTACCTCTCCGGTTGTATCGCCCCCTGGCGCGAGTGCTCCGCGTGAAGCCCGGAGCCGTCTCCCAAGGGTTATGCCCGCCCCCTGGCGCGAGTGCTCCGCGTGAAGCCCGGAGCCGTCTCCCAAGGGTTATGCCCGCCCCCTGGCGCGAGTGCTCCGCGTGAAGCCCGGAGCCGTCTCCGAAGGGTTATGCCCCAGCCTCAGTCCGCGGACGCTTGGGGCTGGGCTCCAAGAGCAGCTCCGCGTAGGCTGCAGACAGAAATAGTTGCGACATTGTTGCGAGTACTGCTCTTCGTTACGCGGTCACAGCCACCCCACACAGCGCCCCCGCCCCGTACACGTGCAGGCGCCGTTGGATCGTTGAAGCGCAGGGAGGGAGCGCCGACCATCGACCCCGACGATGCGCCTCACCGTCATCGCCCTCGCCGTCGTCGTCATCGTAGCCATCGAGGACCGCGTAGCCGTCGTCATCGTAGCCAACGTCGTCATCGTAGCCGTCGCCCTCGACTGGCGTGCCGCTGGGGACAATGGCCTCGAATCCGCGTTTGGGGTGAGCGACAAAAAACCGCGTGCTGAAACGCATGAGTTCTTGGAATCTGCACACCCCCACGTTGACTCCGGACTCGCCCGTCCCAATCTTCGCCTGAAGCTCCTTCTGCAGCTTCCCCGCCGACATCACCCCCTCCCGCTCCTTGAGAAGCTGCCAGGCTGCCTGCAGCAGCGGCTCTGCCGGCTCACTGACGCCGTCGCCACCGCCAGCACGAAGGCGGTTACGGCTAGCAGTCATGCCGCCCCTGCTGCTGTACGCCAGATGGGCCGCCATGCGATCTGGGTCGGCGTTGAGGAGCCTCGCCCGTGCCGGCCCGGCCGCCCGGCCGCCCGCCGTGCCGCGTAGCTGGCAGATGCCGTACTTTGAGTGCTGGAGGCAGCACTCGCCGTACTCCGACCACCGAACGAACGTGAGGTACAAGTAGAACGACTGGAGAACCGTGGCGGCGAACAGCTGCGCGCAGACCGCCTGCTTGCCGACCGTCTTGCGGAACCGCCCAGCCTCCGGGAACTTCTTGTCGAAGGCGGCGTTGTAGTCCGCTGCTCGGCTGAGGGTCGTGGAACAAGAAGCTGATGTACTCCGCCAGGTCCACCTCCACTTCCCTCACGACTGTCCACTTCTCCTGCGGCCGCCCGAACAAGAATGTACATAGAAAAAGCTCAAGGGGAAATGAGGGGAGCAACCGGCGGATAGAAACCTGCAGACCTACATCCACAGAAACATGGGTTACACCCGCCCGCGTTCCCCTTTCGCCCAAAACTCACGCACCTTCAGCTCCTTCCAGTCCTCCTCGGAGCCATAAGCGGTTCGGCGCACCCAGCGCTCCACCTCCATATTGGCCCTTCCCGCGGCGAAGTTGAAGTCCTTAGGCCCCAGCTTGAACTCCATGCGGTGGTCGCCGACGTACTGCCCCACGCGGTCCTCTTTGGGCATGGGCACGTACCCGGTGTCAATCTGGCGATATGGGACACAGGAGGGAGGGGGGAGGAATATCATTCCATAGTCGCATACGCAGCCCACTCTTGCACCAATCTTGCACCCGGGGAGTACCTGCTTGAGCGATGCGAACACCAGCTTCTTGACGTGGGGGCCGAAACCATTCAGGATGGCGGACACGGCCTCGCCGTGGGGGTCAGTCTTGTTGAAGGTATCCCAAAGCAGGTCTCTGGGCCACGTCTCCCGTTCAGCCCGCTCCTGCACATGGTCGTCCACCAGTCGTTCCGCGCGACCTGAGGATGAAACGGGTGCCGCAGGTTGGCTATGGTGGATGGTAGCGGAATCTACCCACGTCGACTACTGGTGTGCTGGACCGAGGTGGGGATCGGGGTGACACAAGCACATAAATGCTCATTTGAAATCCATGTGCAAAGCAGAACGCTGTGAGGGTAGGATGTGCCTGCGCGTGGATGGCGCGTGTTTAGAGTCATGGACCCACGGGCCATCGACTACGGGGACCCGGGGGGCGGTTCCTAGTTAGCTTTCATTCTTGGTCTGCCGCCTTGTCCTGTCGCCTTAGTTTGTGGGGGTTGACGGGTTGGTCACGTCGGAGAGCGCCGACGGCATCAACACGGACTTTGTGTTGGACTACCAAATTGGAGCTATCCATTTGGTGCTTTATGCTGATGGGATATAGTACGCGTTGCGAGGAATTGTAGTTGTGGATCGCGTGGGCGTCTTATAGGGAACTGCGAAATTGGGGAAATTGTACGGAAGACAGATCGCGCAAGTGGAGAGTCCGAGTCTGCGAAGCAGACATATGCATCGCACTTAGAGGAACATTCCTCGTAGCAGCTCAAATCTAGGAACGGCACAACTGGGCAACCCCTTCAGACTGGCAGCGCACAGCTGAAAGTTATGCATAGGGGCCTGGGCTGCCCATTGGCAGCCCAATCCGGCTTGAGGTGTCGCCTGCTCCACGCTCAGCAGGTAGCGACGCTAGTGTAATGCTCCTTTCCTGTCGCCCGAGCGATGCGGATGCCAGCAACGTTGCGTTGGAACGCTCCGAACATAGGTCTGGTGCCCACATGCGGCGCACGGTCCACGCTTGGGCCAAGCTCAGGCAACGACGGTGGTCGCCGCCCCAGCCCTAGCCCAAGGTAAAGGGTGCTGGGCTAGTGTACATGATGCCCTTGACAGTGCTGACGCTGCGAGTGAACCCTCAGGGTTGCCGGGCAGCGTTCGCTCATTGGAACCGGATGAAGCGGCGGAGAGCCACGCGCCTGCGCGTTGCCATCATTCCATAACGCCTCGTAAGTGCGCACATTTTGCTGCCCGCGTAGCGTGCGTTACGAGGGTTAGCTCACCGCTGGACTCCCCAACCCGTACCAGTTCCGGTGTCGATGCTGCCTGAGCTGGTTGTCGACGGCTGCGTGTCAGCGACCGCTGACACCAGTGGAGTGAAGGGGCACGAACGCTGCAGCCGCGGTGGCACCGCATCCATGCACAGCCGGGGGCACGGGCACCCCCTCACGCACCTCGAGCCGGAGCACGTCACAGGAGAGGACGCATTCATGCGACCGCCGGCTTGCAGCATATCAAATAGCGGCGAGGCGAGCACGAGTGCCTCTGGTGAGGCGTCTCCGCCCCGGAGCAGGCGGCGGCAAAAGATTAGCAGGCAGGGGAAAGCAGCAGGCAGGGGCAGCCCGATTCAGAGCAGGAGCTTAAGCAGCAGCACTAGCGACAGCAACAGGACAGTAACGAAGTGTGGCGTGGAGACGCCAGGCACCTCAGGTGCTCCCGCTTGTACCAACAGCAACTACGACTACAGCGCCACCAGTCGTGGCAACGCTCTTAGCGCCAGTTCAGGCAGCAGCAGTAGCAATCATCCGGCGCCGGATACCGGCGCAGTCTCATGTGCGCCAACACCCGCCGGCACCAGCACCCCCCCCGCGGAGGGCGGCAGCGTTCGCAAAGCGCAGACCCTGATCCAGCTTCACCAGAGGAGCCCCGAGCTGCAACCGCTGTCCCTGGCAACCCTGCGGGAGAGGCTGACGGCTCTTGGGGCACTCTTGGGTCGGGACGACGCGGCCTGCGTGGCGCTCTGCGCGGCGGTGCCCCCGCTGCTCCGCTCCGAGCCGGCCGTGCTCGCCGCCTCATGGCGCGGCGTGCTGGCGGCCCTTGGTGACGATGCCCGTGCAGCGCGCGACGCCGTGTGTGAGGCGCCGTTGCTGCTGGTGTTGCCACCTAGCCGCATGGCGGACACCATCGCCTCCTTGGGCGCGGCGCTGCGCGTTTCTAGGGTACGCGCCACCGCTTTAGCTTGCACGCTGCCGCAGCTCGCAACGCTGGCCCCGCCCACGCTGGCGGCGAAGCTCACGGGTTTGCAGCGGTTGCTGGGGCCCGGCGCGACGCCGCAGGACCTCGCGGCGGCGTTGGACTCGGCGCCGCGACTGCTGACCTTCAGCACGGCCGCCCTGGAGTCGCACCATGCGGACCTGGTGGACATGCTGGGGCCGGCGGTGGTGGCGGTGGCGCTGCGGCGGGAGCCCGGCCTGCTAGCCCTCCGGCCCAACACCCTGGCCCCCAAGCTCCGGCTGCTGGCGGAGCTGCTGGGCTGCCAGCAGCAGCCGGCCGCGGTGGCGCTGCTGGTCTCCCGCCACCCGGGGGTGCTGCGTCGGTCGCTGACGGCGCTGAGCCGGTGCTGCCGCGCGCTGTCAATCTGGGCGCTGCCCCCGCGCACCAAGCTGCGCATGTGCCTCTCACGCCGCGGCCTGCTGACGCTCCCGTGGCAGGAGGTGCACGGCCGCTGCCGCTGGCTGCGTCGCCTGATGCTCGGCAACGCCTACTACCACGCAGCGCTGCGGCGGCTGCCGCCGGCCGTGCTGGCACGGCTTATCAGTGTGCTGCCCAGCGGCTGGTCCCGGCTGCAGTACCTGGCAGACAGCAGCCAGGAGGGCTGCATGGAGCTGTTGGAGGCGGCGGAGTGCGGGCAGGCGGACTTTGAGGCGCGCTTTCCCGAGTTTGGGCGCTGGATGGCGTGGAAGCAGCGACAGATGGCAAGTCGTGGGTGGGGGCGTAACGTACGAAGGGGCCGGGGATTTGCGCCGGATGTCGGCAGAGACTGGAGCAGCGGGATTAGAGCGACGTCAGCTGCCTGTGGACATGGGGCAGGACCCAGGGGGCTCGGTCGCCATCGTCGGGGAAGGGAGATGATCCGGCGCGAGAGCAGGGTCATGACCCTTTAGGGTCTCGTCGTGGTGTTGTAGGGAAGGGAGGGGAGCGGGGGATGGTGTGGAGGAGCGCTGCGAAAGGGCAGGGCATTGCAGGCACCGCTTGGGGGGCCTTTCCGAGGGTGAAAGTGGGCCAGAGCGAACGACTCCTCATGAAACGAAGCGCTGTATTGATGGTGCGCTCGATGCGGTGGTGCCTCCTTCGGGGGGATGCCGGTGCAGCCACGGCGGGTTCTTGTCATGCGGGACCCACCTTCTCGATGCTGGCAATGACCACGCTGCTGCTTCCCGTTTGTTTGATCTCCGCAGGGCGCTGAGAACCCATGGCGCGGTGCCTACCGCGTCCGTGGCATTGGGACGCCTAAAGAAAGGGAGCGGGCGCCACAGGGTAAGCGGGCTAGGGATAGCACTGCATGACCACCAGCGTCAGCGGGGTTGCCATCGATAACCGTCGCTCGGCGAGGCATTTATCTCAAATCATTTTCCAACAGACATCCAACGGTGCGGAGATTGTACATTTTGATGACTTGCCCTGCCCCTTTGTGGTGTGGATTGCTGGCTGACCGGCGACACCCGTCCGGTCCTCTTTGTGCAGACGGTTCCAAACGGCAACGGCCTCGGCAGCTGGCGAGGCCGGTGCACGCGGGGTCGGACCCGTGCTCCACCTCTGCGGGGCCCACGGTGCCCGTTGTGGTGATGGAGGCGG
This sequence comes from Gonium pectorale, assembly GCA_001584585.1. Lineage (NCBI taxonomy): Eukaryota > Viridiplantae > Chlorophyta > Chlorophyceae > Chlamydomonadales > Volvocaceae > Gonium > Gonium pectorale. Next base: position 367,521 of record LSYV01000071.1, read on the forward strand.
GGCAGGTACGCAGTGGCGGCAGCACAGTGGACCGACCGCGGCGCATCGTACAGCAGTCGCCGGACCCCGCTTCATCAACAGCCACGGAGGGCGCTGACGCCCTCGGCGTCCCAGCGCTGCCGCAAACGCAGCGGACTTCGGGCACTGAAGAGCTGGAGTCGCGGCCCTTGCGATTGACCTCTTCCGACGAGGAAGGGGAGCGGACGTCTTCAAGCTCACGCGCTGAAACCAGCGTGGAGGCTGGGGTGCCGCGTACCAAGCGCGGTACCGGGGCCGGAGCGGGCCTGAGACCGGCGGGGACTGGAACGCGCGCACGGAGAAGGACTGCCGACGCAGCTGCTGCAGCACTCACGGCCGTGACAGCGCCCGGAGGCCCGGGCCTCGGGCCAGAGCGGCAGCCGGCAGCAGCGGTCGGGTAGCGCCCTCGGCGCTGGGCCGCACCTGACACACGGCCGCTGCTGGCTGACCGGCAGTCAGCAGGTGGGGTGGGTCCCGCCAGTCTTGAGCGGCTTGCAAAGACGTGCTGGGGGATTGGCAGGGCGTAGGCGGCGGCCGGGCCCGAGTGGTAGGGCCAGGCTATGGCAAGTTGTGCTGCTGACCTGCTGTCCGGCGTACAGGTGGTGTGGGCCGTGGGTGTGGTGTGCGGCTCTCCCAAGTAAACATGGGACTGGACAAACAAACAGCTGCGCCGCTGCCTTCCACATCGAACCACATCTTTTCGTCATTGTGCTGTGTCGCTTCCTGCGCCCTCTTCACACAGCTCGGCGCTCTGTTTCCGTCCCGATGTGCTGGGCTGTGCGGGTTGCGCTTAACCAGGCTTCGACGTCACATTGACGTGCCCTGTTCCCTCACACAGGCGGACCAACATGGACATCGCTGGTGGCGGCGGGCGAAGGTTGGAAAGCTCAAAGCAGGCTGTTGGCGTCGGGACAGCTACTTCGACACTTGTAACATGGTTCACAAAAGCCGGGCATTCGGTCTTGCCGTGCAAATCTTCCTGCTGCGATTCCCTGTAGCAAACGGGCTGCTGTAGCTACCGTAGCCACCATAGTTCACAGTGGTCCGTGCGGTCAGTATGAGCCCTACCTGTCGAAACGTTCGAAAAGGAAGAGATGGATGGTGTCAATAAGCAGATTTGTCCATAGTACGAGCACTCGGGCACATCTCGGCGGGGGGTACGGTGGACGAGCACTCATACCGACTCATGCTGTGTAGCCGGCTTTTCTTTCGCCAGGCGCCGCTGTCAGACACCCAGATACAGATGCACCGCCCAGGATTCTAGTCCCCCAAGCGGCTCCTAGGTCCGCCACGGTCCGCCCCGCATCGACACCTTACAGCGCGTGGACCTGGGTCCTTTATGTGTGCATGTGCCAGGGCCCGGAGTTCGCCTGGACATTGCAGGTTCGGCTGGGGGGCCCGTACCCATTAGTCACCCAACCCTACCCGACAGCGTGTAGAGCTTTGCCCCCCTGTCCCTTTGCCGAGTGGGCAACCGCGGAGTCAACGTCTGCGCTATAAACACGTTGTTAATAAGCCCCTGCCACGACTTAAAAGTGGCGAGCCGGAATCGTGAACAGAAATGAAGAGAGCGAGAACGATGCTGGTGTCAAGCCCATGTCAGTTTTTTGTGATTGTAACATGTATGTTGTCACACTCATGATTCTCCGTCCCATCAACCGGTGATGACAGATTCATGGATTTTTTGCCGTGAAGGGAAGCACTGTCTTCTGAAGTTGTCCCCGATCTATTACATTGCATACCCTTACACTGCACAGTGTGGGTGGCGTGCGCCCTGAGCCACGCAGCCACGCTATGAGCTCGTTTCGCAGAGCTGCCGCTGCAGGCAAGTTCCTGTATTCATCTTCAGACATGGTTAATTAATGCCTGACACCTCCGTCTCTGTTCTTCAGACACGGGTACCCGACCAGGTTTGCACGGGCAGACACTCGTCTCCATGGGCCTTGTCGACTTCGACCGACTACTGGCCGGGGGGCTCCCTCTGGGATCAATCTTGCTGCTGCTCGAGGTGCGGCATTCCAACTGGCCTCTAACTCCTGAACCCGTACATTAACCCTTGAGCCCTTGCAAAACATGCGCCACTTCGATGCAGGACGCTTCTTCAGGCCAGCACCTCAATTTCATGCGCTACTTCATGGCCGAGGGCCTCGCGTGCCGCCAGGTACGGCTCTGGGGTCGTAGCAGTTTCCGGCGCAGGCCCCGGCATGTGGGGCTCTTGCCTACAGCTCTCGCTCCTGACGCGGTCGGCTCATGCAGCGATGCACACTTGTAGCTGACGTGTTACCTGCGGCCCTTGAACGTGCTCTGCAGAGGGTCTGTTGGCTGACGGCCTGCCCACCGTCAGGCTGCGCCGGAGCATTCCTGCCTGCGGAGGCCAGCCCATCGCAGGTGAGGCTCGGGGTCGGGGCACTGCATAGGGTGAAAGCGGACCAGGCCATCGCTGGGGTCATGGGTTCAGCCGTCTGCTTCGCCGTGGTGAGTGTGCGAGAGCTCGCCGTACGGCGTTGCGCGGGCCCTTGCCGGCGCGGGTGACCTAGTTGCGCGGAAGGTCCACGTCGCAGCGAGTGGAGAAGGGGTATGGGCTCTGCACAAAGCTTCGTTTTGGGAGGGGGGGCGCCGGAGGGGCAGCGGCGTGCGAAATGGTAACTGGCCTCAGTGGTTGTGTTGACGACTTTCCCGCCCCTGCCATTGATCGCCTGCCTCGCTGCCTGCTCCCTCGCGTCGCGTCTGTCATGCCCGTTCGCGCAGGCGGGGCATGGGGAAGCCGGGGGAGCCAGCAAGGCGGAGGAACAGCCTGAGCTGCGGATTGCCTGGCAGTACAGAAAGTATATATCAGACGAGCAGCCAAGTAGCAGCAGCTGCTACAGGGGCACAGCGACGGGAGCAAGGTGTGGTGCACCCCTGCGGGAGGTGGCCTTGGGCCCGTGCCTTACCGCTGCGGGCGCCGAAACTGTGAGGGGCTTCACTTGTCAAATACCAATGCCCAACGGGACTTGTCCTTGCCCGAGGCCGCCGGTATCGAAGCGCGCTGCATGGGAGCTGCACCCGACTGCTGTCATTGTGTGCCGTACAATCTTGTAGCGCCAACCGCAATGCCGGCGTGCTGAAGTGGCGCTTCTGTTCCTCTTGCATGCAAAGGGCCGCCTTCGGAGCGGAATCTACTGGCGCACGGCCCGGCGCGGCAGTGGCTGCGGGCGTGGGCCGAGAGTGGTGCCACACGTACGACCTCACACGGCCGGCCGGGGACGCGGCGCTGCAGGGTGGCCTGCTGGTGAGGGGGGCCAGGGCAGCACACGGGGGAGGTGGGCGTGCGCAGGCCGCTATGGCGATAGCACGAACAGGTTGGGTTGTGTGCGAATATCCGTTGTCCTTTGCAGTCCGATTCGGCATCGGTCCCTTTTCGGTTAGCACCTACCGATGCTTTTCACCTGCAGGCGCTTGAGGAGTGCACGGACCCGGGGGCGTACGCCACTGCGGATAGGCTGGCAGGGGACTTCCTCTCCTCGCTCCCGGCACCCGATGCGGGTGCGGGGCCCGGCCCTGCACCTGGCTCCATGGCGGTGGCGGCAGCCGGGCGGCGGGCGGACACGGTCGGGCGGCTGGTGATTGAGTCCGCGGGCAGCCTAGCGTGGGGCCAGGGCGAGGGCTCTGAGCAGGACCTGCAACGGCTGTTGTACAATGTACGGCAGCGCGTTCAGCGCAGCAGATGTGCCGTCCTCGTCACCGTACCAGCGGGTGCGTCCCGCATGGCCGCTGTCCGTGGTCGCCCCGTCACGGGCTGGTAGTGGCAATGGTAGTGGTAGTGGCGCATCCAAACCAAGTGCGAGGATTCTTGCGCGCGGGGCGCATCCTTGTGAAAGGGCTTGTATTCCGCGATGTTGTGCTTCTCTGGCAGCCGATCTGTGGCTGACACGGGAGCCTCGGTGCGCGTTCACCTGCCCGCCACTTCCCCATGCGAGCCTGTAGCCTTGGCTCGCGGCCAGCACACTTTCGCGCCATTCATGTCCCTGCTGATGCTCTGTGCCCATCACCGCTTGTGCCACTCCGCTGTCGTGTCACCGCCGTCTGTCGGCCAGGCCTGCTGTCCCCCGGATGCGCCGCCCGACTGCCCCACCTGGCGGACACGGTGCTGGCGCTGGACTCGCTGGCCGACGACTCGCAGCTGCACCGCCTGCTGCCCGACCCAGCCAGGTGGGCTGCTGGGGGCAGGGCTCACACGAACCTTGGGGCGGGACCAAGCTGCTCGTTATAGTGAACGGCAATTGCTGTTACGGGTGCAGGGCTCGTCGCCCGCCCACCTGCCCTCCGTGCATGGCGGGAGGAAATGCTCCGAGATGCCAGCGCCGGCATTGTGCCGGCAGATACATGACGTAGTACCGAGCTGTGGCAGGGCGCTCCACATGGGTGCTGTCGAGGCTCGCAATGCCCCTCCTGCTCCCTGCCCCCTTGCTCCTTGCTGCATGCTCACCGCCGCAGCGCCGTCGCGCTGCTGTCGGTGCGCAAGCTGTGTTGCGCGGGCATGATTGGGCCGCGCATGCCGGATGGCCAGCTGCATGTGCTGCGGCACAAGCGGCGGCGCCTGGGGCTTAGCGTGGTGGAAGTGGACCCGGACGCGGAGGAGCGGGCGGCGGATGCGGCGGCGCGAGCGGCAGAGGTGTACAACGCCGGCGCGGGACCCAGCAGCGGGGTTGTGGGCATGGCAGACGTCAGTGGAGCTGGCAGAGCAGGAAAGGCTGGCAAGAGCACGGCAGCGGTCCTGTGCGGAGGGCCCCCGAGCGGCAGCAAAGCGCTGGACTTCTGAGCAGCTTGCCACGGGCGGGTCTCAACGCAGGCTGATGACGCCGGGACAGCTGCTTCGGCAGTTGTAACATGTTTAACGGAACACGACACCCGGTCTGGCCGTGCAGATTCCACTGTTGCGCTTCCCTGGGAGATCCTCTGCAGCAAACGGACAACCATCGGCAAGACTTTGCTGGAAGGCGGGATGTCTCGGCAGCCACGGCATGGTCCGGTTACCCGTTTGCGGGGTGGAGGGCGACGTTGGCCGAATGATTGATGTCGAGTGGTGCAGGATCTGCGGCATCGAGACTGCAATGCCGGCATCGCAATCCCGGTCTTGCAGTTGGAGTTTTCTTTGAGGCCGTTCATCTGATGACTGAGGTCCCTGGAAGCTGGAACGATGCTGCCAGATGTTATACAAGCAGAGCTGTGCGACGGGAGCCTGTGCTGCCTAAGGTTGTGCGTTGTGCCAGACTTGTCAACGTACCGGGACCATTCACACGCGGAGACAGCGACAGCGTTACTGCTAGTGGACGCTGGCTCGTACCGGCGCGGACGTGTTACCAAGTCATGACCGGAGCGCCGGTCAAGTCTCATTTAACGCAAGCATGGACGTCCTTGCATCCACTCACTGACACCTGACCTCTGACACTGGTCATTCTCGCCATCAATTCCCTCTCAAAAGAGGTGTATACAGAAAATCGTAGTAAAAAAACACGCATCCACACTGTTCGTACACGCCCTCCAGGATGCCCTGAATCGAGTCAAGTCCGAAGTCAGCCAAGGGGAACGCAGCCCTTTGTTAGTCACGTTCCAAGTTCGCAGTGGGCAACACTGCCAGAAGACAAGAGTAGCCGCGCCTTGCGCTACAACAGGTCGAAGGTGGTTGGGCTTGCACCCCTTCCCCCACCCGACACAGCCCTTTCACTGCTCACAACCGACCTGTTCTTGAAGAACCCTTACAACCCACTCGCGACAGAACTATCACCCACATCACTCGCTCCATATAAGCGTACAAAGAATGCTGAGGGCTCAGGGCCGCGCAGACGAGCCCAAGAGGCACCTGTACATGCGGTGTGCATTCGCTCACACTATCAAGGTAGCCCATGCAAAAATGAAGAGTCCCTTGTCTTGCCCGTAGGTGAGACGTGACGTAAGACGCGTCTGAACTTGCTCTCCGGATCCCTTGGGAGCAGCCAGACGGTCAGCATGCCCGCACTCAACAAACCGACTTGGGCATTGCCAAGCAATGCTTGAAGTGCCGCAGGCCCGTATGCCCTTCCTAGTCCGTATGCCCGTGGGACGCGCCTGTTTGGTGAAGTTGACATGTAAGGTCCGTACACCGGGCAGCTGTACTCGGCCAGATGCACACATGCGCGGGGATCGCTACGTCGTGCATGCACCGCTTGTACGAATTTTGACACAGCGCAGAGCCGCAGCGGGTAGGCCGCCAGGAGGACCTACAGCTTGGACCTCGGGGCCCCAGCCGGCCCCGGCGCTGCCATGCCCCCGCGCACCCCCCGCAGCAGCCGCTCCTGCTCCCTCCGCTGCTGCAGCTGCATCAACAGCCGCAGCTGGACCTCCCGCTGCTCTGCAGCCCTGACGCCGGGTTGCGCGCTGCACCCTGGCCCTAGCCCCGCCGGCCCTTGCGCTGGCAGCACTCCGGGGCCTTTGCCGGGTTCCGATGGCGCCGCCGCCGATGGCCCCGCCGCTGCGGTTGGGGACTTAGCGGGAGCCTGTTGAAAGCCGGCGCCGCGCTGCGCTTGTGAGCACTCGGGTGTGCTGCCGCCCTGTGCCGTGTTGGCGGCATCGCAGCCGTGTGACTGCCACGGCCGTCGCTGTGCTGCAATCCCCGCTGTGGTAGCCGCCGCGCGCATTGCGTCCGTGAGCGTAACACCTGGCGGGCGCCCAGACGCCGCCAGCGGCGCGCTCCTACCGGCACCTTTGGCGTGGTCCGCACCCCGGCCGGCGGCGGATTCCTTAGCTGTCGCAGCCGCAGCGACCGCCTCTTGCGCCGGCGGCTGCGGCCGGCAGACCCGTGGGTCGACGTGGTGCAGGTGCTCCAGGGTGGCCGCGAAGAACTCGAGAACTGCATCGTCCATGTAGGCCCTGCCCAGCGGCCAGGGGCCTTGCAGGAAGGCCACATGCCCACCCCGCCGCGTGAGGGCCAGCAGGGTGGACGGGTTGCGGGAGCATTCGGCGTCCGGAACCACCCTGAGGCGCGACGGCAGTGCGCAGGTGGCATGAAGGAGGGAGGGTATGGCAGAAAGGATCAAAGAGACTTCAACACAGGAAAATTAAATAATTGACGCCGCAGGCACCAACGGTATCAAAGGCCGCCATTTCCGCCCGCCTCACCCGCTCCCCCAACTCTCTCCCCCCCCTCACCCCAGGAATGGGTCATCCTCTGCCAGCAGGAGCAGCGTGGGCGTGGCGATGGCGGGTATGTAGTCCAGCGAGGAGGCGGCGTCGTAGTACTGGTGCCGGTCAGCGAAGCCAAACGAGGCGGGCAGGCCCAGCTCCTCGATCTCGGTCATCGTCCACGCCGCCAGCGCAGAGTCCACGTCGAACTTGGAGTGTGCCGCGATGTCGTCACGGTGCTCCGCCAGGTGCTCCCGCAGCCTGGACGGGAAAGGGCAGCAGGGGTTCCACTCGCACAGTGAACGAATGTTAGCCATAGTAGCAAAACAACACAAAGGTCCGGAAGAAAGGGCTTGAGGACGCTGCATTACGCCGTGCAATGGTGCGGAGGTGCCGTGGAGGCGGTTGGGAAGCACTCGTGCACTAGTGTCACGGCCTTGCGCAGAGAGCTGCGTGAGGCGCTCCCGCCGCCACCCGACCACATCCCCACACGCAAAATTGGTGCTCTAATTGAGCTGGGGCCTCGCGCAACCGTCCCAGGGGCATGTCTCTCCGAGCTGCCGACCTCGATTACAACACACCGGCATGCATTCCACGTGCGATCCCATAGCCAATTATATACTAGCCGCCTCGCCCTTGAGCCCTTCCCACGACCCTCTCGGCCCCTACCGCCCCTCTGTACGCACTTATAGGCCACTGCCAGGTTGTACATGAAGTTTAAGGAGCGCGTGTTACCCAGCTTCTCGGCGCTGCGCCCCAGGCTGACGGGCGAGCTGACGATGGCGGCCGCCGCCAGGCCGCTGCCGCTGAAGAGCTTGGGCTGGCCGGGCGGCGGCAGGTGCAGCCCCGCGTCCGCCTCCGCCAGGTACTTGGTGAGCTTAAGGCCGCCCAGGGAGTAGCCCACCGCCAACAGCGGCGCGGTGGGGAAGCGGCTGGCGGAAGAATTCCAGAGCCAGGGGGAAAAGCGCAGCAACTAACCGCTAAATCCTGCAAGAGACATGGCTTATGACGGTGCGAGCAGAACAACAAGAGCAAGGGCTCTTTGATGCGTTGGTCGCAACATGCCAGTGACGGGGCGCTGTGCGTGTGCGTCCTTGCTGCTGTCCATCCCCGGCATGGTTGCCCATTGTTTGGCAAGCTCCACGACCGCTCCTGGCTCCACGACCCGCTCCGCCCGTCCTTCCACGACACCAGCCGGCCCCTTTGGCCGCACTTACGCGCGCACCGAGTAGACCGCCGTGAACACGTCGTGCGAGAGCGTGGCCGCGTAGCCCCGCGGCGCCGTGAACGGCAGGCCGTTGCAGCCGCGGTAGTTGAGGACCACCGCCCGCCAGCCGCGCGCTGCTGCCGCCGCGCAGACCCACTTGGCGTACCCCTCGTGGCTGCCACCGTTGATGCCGTGGCACACCAGCAGCACGGGCACCGAGGGGTGCAGGTCGCCGTCCGCGTCGCAGCCGTTGAACCAGTCCAGCCCTAGGGTGGCCCCGTCGGTGGTCAGGATGAGCTGCCGGTTATAGGTATTGCGGATTGTGAGGGACCGAAGGACTGGCGGGGTTGGGAGGAGGGGAGGGGATGAAAAGGTTCATCGTCAGCTTTCTGGTAGCCTTTCTCTTGCACACGGCCACTACCACGCGCAAGTGCGCGAGGTAGGAATGCACGCTTGGCAAGCTCCCATGCCGTAAAGCATGAAGCGGAGTGGCCACCCGGGGCCCGAGGCCCCTCATGTTCATCGCGTGCCACTTACATCCCAGCATCGTCTGAGCATGACGGTTGGCCGCCCACGGTGTTGGCGCGAATGGCCGCAGGAGTGCGCTGCAGTGCGGCAGGACGACCTCACGGACGGGCCCCTCCCCCACCCAGAGGCGGGGCGCAACGGCCACGTTCTCATGGTAGTGCTGCCTGCAGCGTCATACGAAGAGGCATACAGTGTTTTGACAAGACAATCATGCAAGGCCGGAGCCCCCGGTCTTCCCCCACGTCCCGCCTGCCCGATAGTTCGGGGCGAGAGCGCCCCGCGCACCCATCCCCGGCAAACGCCAGCAGGAATCAACCGGGAAAGCCCAGAGCGGGCGGATGGGTCCACTGCGTCATCATGGAACCACCACGAACCCGGAGGCCACAACCCGAGATGCGGCCGGTCGCAGGTTGCACAAGCTGCCAAATTCAGAGTGCCATGTTAGAAATGCAAATAATGTAGCGGGGTGATGGTCCGTCTCTAAACCACCTATCACAGCACATTGCACGCAGTATGAAAGGTCGTTGGGCTCAAAGGCAAACTGAGCTAAACCGCAGTAACTTAATTCGCAACCTTACCAATACGCCGCGACTGCAGCCGCTCCGAGCGCAAGTGAACCCGCGACGCTTGCGCCGCTGCCCGCTGCGTCCTTCATGCCGTCGCAACTCCAAGGCTATTCAATTATCATGAAGGTCCTGTCTGTTCAGGAATCATTAAGGAGGACGGACCAGCGAGGGATGGGGATTCGTCGCTGGCGCTGGGTGCCAAATTTGGTGCAGGGCGTTTATCTCGACGGTATCTCGCGGTTGTCAAAAGCATAATTTATTACCGCATCATACGAGATTGGACGAGCACGTGTCTCCCGGCGGTTGGCCCCTGTTGGCCGGAATGGGTGTGGGCGGTGTGGGATGGGGGGGAGGGACAGTGTCTTGACGCTACGAAATTTTCTGCTTCCCGCATGGCCTGTCTTGGGTTTACCGCCGGCGAGGGTGCGGATGCGGGCACTCCACGTGCTGCCTGGGTACCACCCCTGGCTGCCCTCGAACGAGGCGCGGGTTAGGGCAGAGCTGCTGCAGCGCGTCAATGCCAGAAGGGTTCAGCTGGGGTGAAGGGGAGGGGGGTGGCAGACGCCTGGGCGGGGCCGCACATGTCCTGCTGCACCATAAAGAGGGAGCCGTGCATCCAGCCGCCGCCGCAGTAGTGGGGAATGTGCTGGTTCCAGTTGGCAGTGCAGTAATGAACGACATCCAGATCACACCAGCTGAAGGCCTTGGGCAGCGTAACCGTGCCACTGGCTGGGGTCAGGAGACCCGGGGTGGATGTTCCGTCTCTGCACCGAGCGTTGCATGGCGTTGCCTTGCCGTGGGGGTGCAGCTGTGTGCTCGATAAGTTGCACACGGTCTGTCATGACATGCCCGTGGAATGATGCCTGGCGGGTGCTTTGATGGGTGCGGGAGTCTCGTTTGGCTCGGGAAGTGCAGGAGACCACCAAGCTGAGCAGTTGAGACATGATGTGCTACGCTTCAGTCCTTATCTTGGCACAACCAACAGGCTACCGAGTACCATCAAACCCCACCGACAACCGACCACACAAAGGCACACTACCCGCTTTACTCTCATCACGCCTTGGCACATGGCACCACCATCAGCCGCTAGACGAGCTGCAGATCAGGAGTTCAGACATGTCGGGTTTGTGGACAGTGGCTGTAGACATGCCTCACATGTTTAGAGGAAGTGCATCAGGCTCCTGTCAACCACCCCGAAACTCACATTGCATTGGCAAACACGCGCCACGTCCTCGCCGAGCTGCCGCGGCAAGCAGAGGCACTCAAGAGGCACTTGGGGAGACACCGCTATTGAACGCCTTTCACCCACCCTTCTTCTTGGCTGCAGCCTTCTCCTCCTCCTCCTCCTCTGGCCCCTCCTCCTCCTGCATCGCCGCTGCCGCCTCGGCTCGCACAGCCTGCGCGGCGTGCTTCGGGTAAAACGCAGTGCACTGTCGGCGGGGAAAGCGGCAGCCATTACCACTCGCTGTGCAGACACACTGGGACCATGAAGACCACCCACGCCTTGGACCGACGGGGCCGGTCTTGGCGTTCCCACGCAACTGATTGCCGCTCCTGACCTCGGTCTTTGGGCCCTTGGCGCAGGTCGGACGGAGTTGCACGAATTGCAAGGTGGGAAAGGGACGAGCATAGGCCGTTGCACTGGCTCGCACCCAACAACCATGTGCTGCATGGGCGCCAGCACAGCTGCAAAGTGGCCATCAGGTCGCTGGTATCACGCTGCGCCATCGCCCGGCTGTAGTGGCACGAGACCCTGGCTGCACCGTGTTAGCGGGTGAAAGAGCTCCTTGCTGGGAGCAAAGCTTGCAAGAGATTGGAGAGGTTGTAGTAGCCAACACAGGTTGGGAGGAAGTGGGGAGACTGGCACTGCCAGCCCTTAAGTAGAAGTGAGACCTCGACGGATCGACGGCCTCGTCGGTTGACAGAACTCAACGGACCTCAACAGACCCGTCCAAAGGGATCCCAAGGGATCCGTCCCACTGGTGACAGTTGTCATCAGCAACCGTTCAGTCACTCCGAGCTGTGTTACAACACCGGCAGACAACGTCTAATAGCAAACAGCGCACGCCGATTATTGGGCACAACCTCTGCATTGCGGATAATGACAGGGGTCCGATGGGGTAGCCAAATCACCGCAGGTGTTTACGCCCCTGAGTAATCCATTGTTGTGGTGGTGTCTAAAGACACCGGGTATTGTCCGGTGTGAGCCTCGAAGGCCCACTTGTACGGCAACCTGCCTTAAAACGTGGTAAAGAAAGTACTTCGCTGTTACGCGGTATCCGGCCCCCCGAGGGACTGACGGGTAGCGCGCGGGTAACGCACTTCGCGTCGTTGCTCATACCCATTGGCAAAGTATTGGATAGCTTTGCTGACAGGCTTGATGCTCGGTGGCGACTGCCCCATGTGACTGGAGCACCCGCGACTTCCCTAGCGGC
>LSYV01000072.1:0-58174 GCA_001584585.1 Gonium pectorale
TAAGTGCTGGGCTGGGAGGGATGCGCTGGCGGCTCGGCTTGTGGCTGGGATGGGACGCTTGCTGGGACGTGTAACCTGTAACCTGTAACTGCTTGCGTAGCAGACGGGAGCGGCGTTGGGGTCGCTGCCATGGCGCATGGCTACTGGCAGCGCTCTGCAAAGGCATGAGGGCGGTATTGCGGACGGTTTGTGCCGCTCCCCGGTTGCCTGTCCTTCATGTGAAGCTTGCGGGCGGGGTGATGGGTTGCATGTTTCATCGTGTGGCGGGAGGCGGGGGTGCCGTATCGCTGCGCGCACACGCGCTGCTGCGTGCCTCGTGCATGTCATCCCAAAGGGCCGCGCCCTCGGGGGACGACGTATGGGAATTTAAAGCGCGAAGAGAAGAAAGAGAAGACAACAAGGAGATGAGTGCAGGAAGGGGCGCTTTGAACGGTTTTGGGGGCGCTGCAAAAGGTTATCCCCCGCCCTCCGCAGTGAGGTTCCCTACTGAGTTCCCTTGGGAATGAATTGTCGTGTGCGGTCGTGTTGAGCGTGTTCGTTGCACCGGCGTGAGCCGTGAGGCTGCAGCATCGAGGATACAGGCGGGGGGAGACGGAGAGCGCGCCAGCGTCCGGCTGTCAGTCGGCCCGGACACCTGAAGAAACAAGGCAGCCCATGACTTCCGATTGCTGTCCAGGGACAGTACGGTACCTTGAGGTTTCGGCAGACAAAACCGCTGCGAGGCTGGACGAGGGGAGGAGCGTGGAGAGCGTGGGGATGCTGAGATGTTAGATGTTACAGGTACCTGAGGCACGGCGGACGGCGCCCCCGAGAAGCGGGCGCGGATGAGCGCACGCTATGTGCAGCTGATTTCGGCAACGCGGGGCTGCAAGCGATACGGGAGGGCCCGTCTGCTCGTATCCTTAGCCCGCCCCAGGCGCCTCACTGGAAACTTCCATATTCCTGTTTCCTTTCATCGTCAAGCGCTTTCGGGAGCGGTGCACCAGGCTTGAGATAGGTCCAGCAGGCGGCTCGTGTGCCCTCACAGGCCCTCTCCTCCGCCCAGGGCTGGTGCCAGCTGGTGCCAAACGATTGAGCAGGAGAACATGGCCCTACGGTGCCAGTTTGGGTTCCAGAGGATCGAGCCCTCAAGTATCGCACTACGGTTCCTTGGCCGCTTTCCCTTCCCCGGCTCCCCTCCGCCCCCCACCGTTTAGTGTACCCCGCGCCGGCACCCCGGCTGCGGGTCCAGCTCACGATCGCCTAGCGCTTCGCCCGGCCCTCCTTTCAGGCACACAGCAGCGTGCTCCACATGTCCGGAAGCAGCATCGAGGCGGCATTCTCGCGGCACTGCTGAGGGATCCACCTATGATAAGCCATTTTCCAAACGCTGGCGCCTGGTGCGCACGCGAGGGTGGGGGTGTATGTTGTGCAAATGTAGTGTCGACAGGAGGGAGTGAGCTGCTGGCATGCAACGGGCAGCAAATGGGCCTGCTTAGAACGCTTCGCGTTATTCAGGGCTGCACGACAACCGTACTTTAAGTGGACCTTGGGCGGACCGGCTCCAGTTCGGCTCTTGCTTGCGACCCCTCGAACCCTGCTATCTTGCCCAAGTAAATGCAGAGGTAGTAAACAGTAGCGAGCTCGAAAATGGGGTGTGGGTCGTCGGTCCCGGTTGAGGCGGTGGACCAGGATAGGCAGCAGCAACAGCAGCAACAGCAAGGCCCTGCTTCTCCCAAGCAGCAAGGTATGTCTGCAGCTGCAGGCAGAAAGCGGAACGAGGAGCCGACGAGATGACTTTGCTGCAGGCGCGGCGGGTAACGCGGCAGAAAGCGCGGAGTCTGCCAAGGCGAAAACGACTCGTGCTCGTCGCCTTAGCTACATCTCCAATGATGCGAATGGGGCAGCGGTAAGGGAGCTGGACCCGCAACGTCCAAGCCCTGGCTCAACGCCGCTCTTCCCGCAGGTAAACGCGCCGCCCGGCGCGGCAGCGCCCGCTGCGGCTAACCCCGGCGGACGGTCTGGGAACACGAGGGCCAGGCGCCTGTCCTATGTGACCAACGACGTGAGTCCGAAATGCCTAGCTGTCTTGGAGCGAACTTATGACATGTGCCCGCCCCGCAGCCCAACGCGACCCCGAACAACCTTAAGTACCCTGGGGATGCGGAGGGCCACGAGGAGCAGGAGCTCGAGGGCGGCGACGAGCCCACTGTGCAGGGGCAGCTCGCGCCCGAGGTAAGCCGGGTCAAGAACCTATACATGCGGCACCCCTTTGACCCCCCGTGCCCTTCTACCCCATCGAAGGAGCAAGAGCGTAGAACCCTACGCGTCAACGTGGCCTGCATGTCCCGGGCGGGCCGCGAGCCGGGCTTTAAGAAGACGAACCAGGACAACTGCTTTGCCTTTGAGAAATACATCACAGAGGACCAATCTCTCTTCGGAGCAATGGACGGCCACGGGCCGCACGGTACGTTTGAGCGTGCCCGCCGGCTCGATGTGAATTCAGCTCGTGACCCATGTCGCATGCTCGCGCAGGCCACCTGGTCTCCGGCTACGTCAAGCAGCACCTGCCCATCATACTAGTGAACCACCTGACGTTGGAAAAGGACGTGAAGAAGGCGCTCACACAGGGCTTCTGCGAGGTGGACCGATCGCTTGCTAACAGCAGGATAGACTGCGAGTTCAGCGGCAGCACGTCGGTGGTCAGCTATTTGAAGGTGCGCAGTCCCCATCCCCCTGATATCCCATTGACACGTGACCTTGGCAGCGTGCGCCTCCCTGTGAACCCACCTGGCCGCCATCCGCCCACTAGCGGCCTCCGCTGGCCACAGGGTTCGTTACACGACGGGGGGTGGGGTGGGGTGTTTGTATTTCCTCACGGGAATGGACATGCTCATGCTTCATGCTTCAGCGGGGTAGTAGTTCGTGGCGTGGGGGCGTCAGGTACCTTGGCCATGGGCCCTCCCATGTGCCACGCACGTCAGTAAACAAATATCGTGCGCCTTGCGCGCCTGCGGCCCAGCCGCACCTGGAGTGCTAGCTGAAATGGGCGTGTGGCATGACGGTCCGTGCCAGTATGTTGGCATGGCGGCCAAGGCGAACTCGGTTTGCTGCTCGCTGCCGCGCAGGGGAAGACCCTGACGACGGCATGGGTGGGCGACTCCCGTGGCGTGCTGGGCCGCGAGAGCAAGCGGGGCTGGGAGGCCATTGACCTCACCACGGACCACAAGCCCACGGCGCCGGAGGAGAAGGCGCGCATTCTCAAAGCGAATGGGCGCGTTGAGAGGTAAGCGAAGACCCGGGCTGCCCTCTTGGCAGGCCACCCTGCGGCAAAGAGTCTTCCCGTTGGGTGCGCGGAGCGCCCCTTGAACGGTGCTGACGCTGCCCTGGCGAGCAGTATTTCACGCCTTGTTGATGGCTGTTGACACTTGTTGCCAATGCTGCTCCTCCCGCTCAGGCTCGTCGACGAGATGGGCCAGCCGATGGGCCCCTTCCGCGTATGGCTGCAGTACGCGTGGATCCCGGGCCTGGCGATGAGCAGAGCGCTCGGCGATGTTCTGGCTCACCAGTGAGTACACTTGCGGGGCCGGCATTCACGGGGAAGAGCGGGTTCAGAGGCTAGGATGCGGGGACTGGCGGTCGGGTTCAGAGGCTAGGGTGCGGAGGCCGGGCTATGGTGCGCGTCTGGGAGAACGGATGGCTTCTCATCGTGGACACGGTACGGTTAGTTTGAGCTTGCTTGAAAGCCTGCATAGAATTCAGGATGATGCACATTCGGCGGCCGGACAAAGGTCTGTACGCGGCTGGGGGGCATTACGCGGCTAGAGGGCATGAAAGCCTTCAAAAGCGCCTCTCCCAAGGTTACGTGAGGTGGAACCTGCCCTTAACGAGAGCGTGTTGGGAGCAGGGTGGGGGGCGATTTCAACATGCGGGTTGCGCGAGTGGAGAACCATCAACTAATTTCGCCGTGCCTCGTTAGCTGCTGGTCGCGCTGCGGGCAAGGGTCTTAGGTCGGGTAGGGCGTGACAAGAGGCGCCAGGTCAGGGCGCGGGCAGCAGCTATGTTCCCGTGAAGGTAATTCAGAGGTCAGCAGCCACGGCGTGGAGGCAATCAGTCGCCGGACAGCATGATCCCTGGCCGTGTTCCGGTTCAGAGTATGCGCTGACCGTGTGCTTCTTGTCCGTGCCTCGTCATCATTCCCCGCAGGGTGGGCGTGACCTCGGAGCCGGACCATACCACGATCGACCTGACCCCGCAAGACAAGTTTATTGTGCTGGCGTCGGACGGCGTGTGGGAATTCATCTCGAGCAAGGAGGCCGTGGAGATTGTGGCGCAGTACGACAGCGCCGAGGAGGCGTGCCGTCAGGTGCGCGACTACTGGGGCATGGAGCATGGCGGGGGGCAGGATGGCTTGTTTGCAGCGCGTGAGCCCAAACAAGCCTTGTTGCTGGGGGGTGCACGGCGCCATGTGTCTGCACGGCCCGGCTCACTTGCAGCAACACCATTGCCAAGCACGCTCGGCGCCTTGTTCAGTTTGGTTCTGGCAACCATGCTAAGCCCGCCTACATCACCCGTATTCGGAACGTGGATATGATTCGTTATCCAATGTGTCGCTAATGTGCTTTACCCTCCTTTAACTGTGCAGCTCGTTGACGAGGCGTACCAGCGCTGGCTGACGGAGGAGGAGGGCGTCGTGGACGACATCACCGCCGTGGTGGTGCGCTTCATCCACCCCTCGTAAGCGGCCGGTCCATCCAGGGCGCGGCCCCGCCTGCGGACCCACACATCGGACCCTTCAGCCATCCCTTAGGAGAGGTCGGGAGTGCTGCTGCAAGAGCGCAGCATCGTCATAGCCCTTCGCGCGAATCCCGGGGCGTCAAGAGATGGGCAGACATGGTGTAACAGTTTCTTACAGTGGATGGAACGGACGTGGCCCCGCACCCCGGGTGGGAAGGGCGCACAAGCTTAGGCTCGGCGGCTTTACCGCGACGACGTACCCGTGGCGGCTCACCCGTGGCGGCTCGCCCGTTGCGCCTACCCGTTGCGATGGAGCGGGGACGGCGCCCGCCTGCTTGTGGCGGGCGGCGCCACCCCCGCACCCTGGAAGCCTGCGCGAGCCGTTGGAGGGCCGGGGTGGGGTGGGCGTCCTAGGGCGCGTGCCGTAGTGAACAGCTCCCTGATGTATCATTGTACTGCTGTGTGCGCTGGTCGCGTTGTCGCGCCAGCTGACTTGTGCACCAGGCGCAGGGGCATGACCTGTTACGAATCGTGTGTTGTGCACGTGTGTGTCTGTGTGTGTTGGCACGTGACTATGTGCGAACATTTGCGGACCATCCTCGCATTGACGTCGTACACATCTTTTCAAGATACGGTTTCTGTGGTGGTTCATTCCTACTGGGACAGTTTAGCGGGCGTGATGGGTGTTCTCTGTGCGCCGTGAAGGAAAACATAAATGCCGCTGTAGCTTGTCATCGGCGCTTTTGGTTTGGACAGGCGAGCGTTGGCCGGGGCGCGCTCTTTTCGCGCGCCTTGGCGCGGGTGCGGGGTACTGTACCTCCTTATGAATTGTACAGTTTGACCGGGCGTGCTTGCCTGGCATGTGAGCGAGCGACGGCGATGGCTGGCTGGGTGTGGGGCTTGGTAGCAAACCTGAGACATGATTTATGGTGCTTGCTCCTGCTACGTCCAGCCATGCCCGTCAAGTGCGCGCACGCACAGCAGCTGTGGCATTCTTGATGTCAGACGGCGGCTCGGCAGGGGTGTGATGCTGTGCAAGCGTAAAGGATAAGCTGCGCCTGGAGCGCGGGACTGCAGGTGTTTACGCCTTGATTGGTCTGTAACGACAGGCCACATTTCTTATCGGAATCAGTTAATCAGTAATGGAATTGCTGCACCTTCCCTTCTGGGCGCAACGCGAGGTCTGGGCCTGAGGCTGTTGGCGTACGCCCGTGAGGGTGGTGTTTAACTTCTAATATAGGAGTCCAGTGTCGCCTCACAGGCTCGGGTTTTCCCTCAAGCAGCATTTGATGGTGCAGCAAGCACCATGGAAACAAGAAAAATGTTGTCGCAGCATGGCATGCCGACACGGCTGCTTCTTCGCTTCAGATCCAGTGCGCGGTTAAGGTATTACCTCAACAAATATATGAACATCATCCTCTCTAGTTGCGCAACTCGGGTCTCCAGGGCTCTGTGATTTTGGCGGGAGCCGTACGAGTTTCAAAACAGCTCCACGCGTGCGGCCTTGAGCCCGCGTATCCGTTGCATGCACTCTAGGAACGTGCAGCCAAATGACTGTGCCTGAGATTGTGGTGAATCCTGTGGAGGCCATCCAACGGCTCTACCAGCAATCTGGCTCCCCGACGGTTGCGGATGGCGACTGGGGCGTCATCGCGCACTTTGAGAAGGCAGTGGCTTCCTTGGGGCCTGGCGAGGTCAGGCAAATTCGGTCGGCATTGCCGCGAAGTCCGCTTGGCCCTGGCGAGGCGCGAGCTTGATTTATGATCCCCCCCTCTCGCCTCCCCATCGTAGATACCGCGACTTGACAAAAAGTCAGCGGAGCGGCTGCCTCATCACAGCCTCGTGCGGTTCCATGGCATGGTGAGGTGCCTCTTCTTTCTGCAGCAATCCGCAAACTCAAGTGCCAACATGGAACCACAAATCCCCCTTCATGCCCAAATCTAGGAACATGTAATTGAATACCCCCGCAATCATCCATACGCAGGTGCAAGACCTGCTGAACCCAGAGTACTATGTGGGTGCGTTCCAGGCGCCCGACGGCAAGCGCGTCACCACAAAGTTCTGCGACCCAGAAGTTACCGGCAGCTGCGAGGACAGCGCCACCGGGCAGCCCATCGTGTGGGAGCGCCGCCCCATCGTCTGTGTACCCATCCCCGGCCTCAGCAGCTGGGCTCTTCCGACCGCCGCCTCTTCCTCCTCCGCCCCCGCCGGCCCTGCCACTGAGGGTGCGGCGGCGGAGGCTGGCCCCTCCGCGGCCGCAGGCGCAGCAGCCACTGTCACCGCCGGCGCAGCGGCCACGCCCCAGGCCCGCCCGAAGCGGGAGCGTTCGTCCGACGCGGACGCGGCCCACGACGCCAGCCTTGCCTCGCCCTCCGACTCCAACAACAACAACAACACGCCGTCAGGGCAGCACCCCCAGTCGGACGACAGCAGCCTCGACACCGATCCTCCGGGGGACCAGGGGGACCCGCGCCGCCATGCGGCGGCGGCCGCCGCTGCTGCTGCGGCGGGCGCTGCGCTCGCGACCGACGACGGGGACTCGGGCGCAGCGCGGCCGCGCACGCGCCGACGTGAGGATCCCGGGGTCGGTGCTGGCACCGCTGGTGGCGGCGGCAACGCGCAGGAGGGAGGCAGTGGCGGCGGCGACGCCGCGGCGGCGGCTGGGGGCGCAGGCGCGGCGGAGGGCACCGCCGGGGCATGCGGTGTGTGCGGCGAAGGACACGGCTGCACGCACGGCGCTGCGGAGCGGGCGGGCGCGGCAGCGGAGCAGCAGGAGGCGGGCGCGGCCCAGCACCAGGAGCCGGCTGGCGAGGTGCCGGGCAGCTGCATGATCTACGTGAGTGCTGTTGGGGCCGGGTCTCGGTGATGCTGGGCCCTTATCAGAAGGGCGTACGGCGGCATGGACCCACACAGGCCTCGCTCTGAGCCGTGAGCTCCCTGAGCCAGTGAGCAACTGTCAAACGGTCACATTCGCTCACGGGTGATGCAGTGTTCCGCCCGCCCCGCGCTGGGGGGCTGCTCTCCCGGGCCTTGTGTGTTCTATATGATCCCGGGCCTTGTGTGTGTGTGTGGGGGGGTGCGCCGCTCCAAGAGAGGGGGCCGCACCCCCTCCAAACGCGCCTCCCGCCTCCCCACACACGCGTGCATGGCGATGACGCATTCTTGTGTCTTATGTAGACGCTGCAGCGTGCGCTGTCAGTTTTGCAAATAGACAGCAAGTAATGCAACCTGGCCGGCAGCCCATGGACCCTCCGCCCGACCCAGCAAAGCACCGCCCCCCCCCAAAAGAGCTTGACGTTGGAACGTTGGGCTGGTCTGGGCTCCATTGCTGAGCTGAGCTGTGTGCATGTGTTTGTGTTTGCCTGCAGCTGTATGACACCGCGCCGTCACTCGTCCTGCACGAGGTGGTCGAGGTGGTTGGCGTGCTCTCGCACGTGCCCCACCTGGCGACGCTGGAGTACGACGCCCAGGATCCCCAGATGGATCCGCTTCTGGAGCGCGAGCTCGCCTCCCTGGAGCTGGGCGGCCAGCGCGGCCAGCAGCCGCAGGGTCAAGGCCAGGGCGGCGCCGGCGCGCGTGCCGCCGGTGAGCTGGCAGGGGAGCGACTGGCTCTGGAGGCGCTGCGAGCGGCCCACCCGCCCACCAGCAAGGTGCGTGAGGCGGCTGGATTTCGGGTTGGATCGGGTAGCTGGGTCGGATTGCTGGGTCGTAAAGGAGTGCTGAGTGCCAGCAGGCATTCGCCAACGTGTGTTGTGTTCTATGTTTTATATTCTAGCTATGGGGATTCGTGTGTTCTATATGCCTAACAGCGAGCTCAAACAGTTCTGCTGAGACAGTGAGCAAGATTTGGGTGCGTGTGTGTTTTGGGCTCGCGCGCGCGCTGCGTGACGTTGCTGTGAAGCGGGAAGAGAGGTGCCGAGCGGGCCAGCCAGCTACCGTGAGCGTTCCGTTCCGTGGCGCGAAACGCATTTACCCTGCTGTGCTCACGGCCCCTCGGGCCACTGCAAATGCCGCAACAAGCACGGATACATACCTGCGGTCCCCCGACCATGTGGGGTCGACATACTACACGGTTGATGTTGCAATGCCCTGGCCTTCAGCTGTTTGACCCGTTCCCACTCCACCACTCCCCGTTGCCCAGGTCATGCGCCTACACGCAATCCTCGTCCGCCGGGCGCCGCCGCTCGTGCCACCGCCCGCCTCCGCCCCCGCCATCGCCCCCGCGCCGACGGACTCCGCCGCCGCCGCCGCGCCGCCGACGGACTCCGCCGCCGCCGCCGCGCCGTCGGCGTCGCCGGCTGACGCCCCCGCCGCTGCGTCCTCGTCGCGGCCGCCGGTCGGTCCCCTCCGCGAGCGGGCCCTGTCGCTGCTGCGCTGGGCGCTGGGCGGCGACTGTGTGGCTGCCGAGTACATGCTGATGGCGCTGCTCGCCCGAGCCACGGGCCGCGGCGACCCGGCCGCCCTGGGTCAGCTGTCCATCAACCTGTGCGGGTAGGTGCACAGGACCCGTGCATGTCGTACTTTCTGTTTCTTTGGAGCAGCAGCGTGATGGGCTTGTTGGTCTTCTCAGACTAGTGGTAGTGGGATGCGTGTTATCAGTAACAGTTGTCGCCCGTCGTTTAGCCGGGTCGGGATGTGCGGGTCTGACGATTGGGGCGGTCGCGGCAGCAGTTGGGAGGGGGCACGGTGCCGCAGCGACCACCCTGTACCGCTATACGTGTGATAGCCCCCTTCCCTTCCTCCCGTTGGAGGACCTCGCCTTCACCTGCCCCGTTCCCCTCTGTCTACAGCTGCCCCCAGGCGGAGACCCCGTCGCAGGCGCCCCAGACCGCGGCCAGCCAGGCGGCAGGCCCCGGCCCCGCGCCCCCGAGCTCGCCCGCCCTTGCGGCGGAGCGCCTTGGGGCTCGCGGCCCGAGCGCCTTTGCGTCCGCCCTGCACGCCGCCGTAAGCCGCCTGGTGCCCCTCAGCGTGGCGCTGCCGCTCACCGTGGAGGCGTGCAACGGGTGAGAGGGGAGGATACAGTTTCTGTGCTCCAGCTACACGATTCCACTCGCATCCCCACCGCAGCCACGCTACCCACACCTCAAGGCTGCCTCCTGTGACGTGATTAGCACAGCCCCCGCTCAGCCTCACCCCTGCCCTGCCCGGGCCTCCCTCCCCTCCCCTCACGTTTCCCCATGATTTCCCCTCTCCTCCTGCCGCCCCGCAGCGTGTCCTGGGCGCCCGCGCGCGACCTGTCCCGCGAGCGCACCGCCCCCTCGCCGCTGCAGCTGGCCCCCGGCACGGTGCTGCTGCTGGACGAGACGGTCATGGAGAGCGGGCAGCTGGGGGAGCAGGGGGTGGCCAGTATGCAGGTGGGCTGCGGGAAGAGGGGGAGGGGGTAACGAGGGGTTGGTGGTCGTCGAGGTGAGGTATGGTGGGGTGGGGTCAAGTGGTGGCAAGTGATGCGGATGGGGGCAGCGCGGCACCAGGGGGTGAGGGAGGGGGTGCCGGGAAAGAGTGGGGCGGCGGCGCGAAGGCCGGCGGGGGCTGGCGGCGTACTGATGGAGGCCAGGTACGGGAGCGCTGCAGAGCAGGAGGGCGGGAGGCAGAGGGCGGCGGAGCGAGTCGCTACTACAGGATGTGGAGCGCGATGGGCCGGGGGTCCGGGGCGATGGGCCAGGGGCGGGCTGGGTTGCAGAGAGCAGCCCCCCCCACGCGCGCGCCCGCGGCTCCGGGGAGCCGCGACGTTTGTCGTGCTGTTGTAGGTATCTGTACCCTTCACCGCAGCGGCCAAGGAAACATGAAACGGCGTCCCATTGAATTTTCTCTCGCACATGCAATCACAGTATCACACCCTCTCATTCTGCCTTCCCCGCGTTCTCGTAGGCTCTTATGAACCTGGCCCGCCGCCAGGAGCTGCTGTACAACTTCGAGTCGTACATGCACCCCGTACCCGTGGACCTGCCGCTGGTAGTGCTGACGCAGGGCAGGTGCGGCGAGGTTGGGTCGAATCTCCCGAGGGAGGGGCTTAAAGCGGCTGTCCACAGGCTCTACTTTCCCTGGTTCTCCTTCCTGCCATCGTAGTGCCCAAAAGGCCAAACTGCCTGGTTCTTACTCCTCCCTTAATGCCGGACCTCTTACACAGGTCGCTGCTGCGCGACTCAGTGCCAGTGCGTTTGCCGCTCAACGCCACGCGGCCGTTCCCCTCCGCCGCCGACGTCCTCGCCGCAACCGACGGCGGCAGCGGCACCGACGCCAGCGGGGATGCAACCATGGCGGCCGCTGACGGCGGCGGCGCCGGCGGCCCGTCGTTTGCCGACCTGGCGGAGGTGCGGTCGTACCTGGCTGCGGCGCGGGTGCAGGACAAGTACGAGCTGGCTGACGGTATGACTGCCGTACTTGAGCAGTACTTCGTCAATGCGCGGCGCAGCGCCGCCAACGCTGCCGGCGGCGCGCCGGCGGCGGCTGGCGGGCAGGTGGCGGCCGCCGCTGCCGCCGCAGGGGCCATGACTCCTGAGGAGTTCCACCTCAAGCTCTCGGTAAGTTGTTCGTGCATGTACGACAATACGAGGCCGGCGGGGGGACTGGGGCCCTACCATTGGGCGGCTTGGGTAAAGCGCGCTCTCCCCCATCCAGTTTTCATCTTCCCCGTTCGCCTGCAATGCCCCCATCCGGTTCTCTCTTCAGTCCTGCTCGCCGTTCGTGCCGAATAGGTTCCCTCCGGCAGCATCTGGCTGGTGTCCTACCTCCCCCGGCGAACGCCCGGGACCCCACCTTTTGCGCATCCCTCGCCTTCGTGAAACCCCTTAAACCCCTCTGTGTCCCAACCCCTCGAACCCCTTTGTGTTCCCCCGGCCAGCTCGCGAGGCTGCTGGTGCTCAGCCACGGAGAGGCGCAGCTGACGCCGGCTCGCTGGCAGCAGCTGCTGCAGCTTGAGCACACGCGGGAGGCGCGGCTGCGGGTGGGAGCGTGAGCGACGACTTTGGTTCGGAGCATGGTTTTGTGGGGTGCTGGGGGATTAGGGCGCATCGTTGTGGGCAAGGTATGCGGCCGCCAAGCTGCGCCTCATGCGTCCCGGGAGGTCCCTGTACCGATTGAAACCACCACTCGTACATAATGCGGGCGCCGCCAGACGTCGCTCTGGCCTAGCTGAGGCGCTGTAGGCAGAGATGTCGCGTGTGGTAATAATCGTGTCAGTCGGCTTGCGCCTGTGCAGGGCGCCACGGCCGGCCGTGCTGGGCGTGTTGCGAGCAGAGCGGGGGGCCCTGCGTTGGGCTTCCGGTGCGTGTGCTCGTCGCGGGGGGGGGGGGCGCACACGAGTTCTCGCGTGGATTCAGCGAGGCTAGCAGCGTCGCTGCCAGGCTATGGTAATACTGGCACACGGCCGCTTGCCCGTCAACAAGGCATCGCAGGAGTCAGTTTTCGGGCGTGCATATCTTGGAATTCTCCTGCCCTGTCGGACGTGGCAGCTCGTGGGAGCAATGTGCTGTGGCGCTGCGCGGGGCTGCGTGCAGAGATGTCATTAATATTGGTGGGGATGGGGGGTTGCGAGGTGGGCGGGCAGTAGGCAAACATGTCCTGCGAATAGTCGACTGTGAGTTTTGGTTTCTATCGTCTGCACGGGGTTTCGCTATCAAGGTCCGAAAGGGCGATGTTGGGCGGTTGCTTTGTAACGGGTGCCTGTATGCTGAAGCGTCAGCATAAGCGGGGCCTCCCCTCATATCCCCTTGCACGTCCGCAGCACTGTCTTATGAGCTTGCCGTATCCGTTGGCAAGGGCTGCCGGCCGCTGCCAGGGTCGTGCCAGGAAGTGCAAATCACGGCGTGCACACATTTGTACGGCTGGTCCCGGAGCATGTTTCGCACCCTTTCCTCTCGCTCTAACTCGACGGCCATGTACAAGAGCGTATAAAGTTATACAGGATGCATGCCACTTTGCAGGCTCCAACGGCTTCGCCATGCTGCCACTTGCGCAGGCCCGCGCTGCCCGTCGTGCGCCCAATTCGCCTGACGCAACTTGTTAGCCAACGACCGATCATAATTGGGTCGAGCCCGGTGGCAATTCCGGGCGTAGCCTGCCGCGCGGCGCAGCAAGAGCCGGAAGCGACGACCCCGCAGCTCGTGGGCGAGGACGCTGCCTCGTTCGACTTGGAGAAGCAGAGCCTCCAGTCGTGGGGCCTGTTTGTGGCGCTGCTAAGTGTTGTGCTAGGGGCGCTCTACGTGGTGTGGATTCAGCCGGGGTTCGGCTTGGCGGATGACTACCTCGCAGCCATCCAGTCTCTCGCGGGCAGCAGCGAGGTGACAATCACGCTCATCCTGCTCATCTTCGCGATCGCCCACAGCGGCCTGGCGGGGCTGCGGCCGTACGGCGAGGAGGTGAGTCTAACCACGCCGCGCGGCTGCGCCGCTACTCTACCGCAAGCCAAGGGGAGCACACAGATGCGCCATGGGGTATGGGGAGAGGACAGTGCGGCACGGGGGTGGGGACGCACGGCTGGCCAGGGCGACAGGACGCGGCATGGCGTCGACGAGCCTGCGCGCGGGGGCGGGGGCCGTGCCCACGCAGCCGCCCCAGACTGCTCACGCGTGCCTTTCCTCCGCCCATGCCTCCGCCCGCCACATGCCGCGCCTTTCATGCTCGCCGATGAGACACTTGGCCCTTCGGGCTCCAACCCTATAACCACCCACGACCTCGCTAGTGGCAGACTGGCAGTCCGGCCCCTGCAGTACCGGTACTGTAGTGCCGTCCCTTCACTCGCGCAGACTGCGCCGTCACGTCCGTTCCCTCCCGATGGCCCGGGCGCGTGCATGCCACAGCACCGCCCGGGCCCAGCCCTGCCTTCGCCCCCTCCTGCGGCACGCTCCATCCCCTCCTCTCCCGCACCGCCCTCTCGCTTCCCTCCGCTTGCACGCCACGCCATCCCCCCTCCTCTCGCGCGTTCGTTCCCAGTTACTGCGTCTGCGCCGGCGTGCTGACGCACCTTGCCAACACCTCATCTCCATTTCCCTCCGCCTCTCCCCTTCCCCGGGGACATACGCTGCTGGCGCCCAGCACGTCGTTGTTCATTCCCCTTTCCCTTCCATCCCCCACGCCTCAACCCTAACTCCAACGACCATCCATAACCCCAACCATAACCTCGGCATCCCTTCAAAACAGATCATCGGCCCCCGCGCCTACCGCGTCATGTTCGCGCTCGTCAGCCTTCCGTTGGCGGTTGTGGCCATCGTGTACTTCATCAATCACCGCTACGACGGCGTGCCGCTGTGGGACGTGCGCGGGCTGCCTGGCGTACACGAGCTGGTGTGGGTGCTCAACTTCGTGTCGTTCTGGTTCCTGTACCCCTCCACCTTCAACATCCTCGAGGTGGCCGCCGTGGACAAGCCCAAGCTGCACCTGTGGGAGACCGGCATCATGCGCATCAGGTTTGCGGGGGGGGGGTGAGGGCAGATGCCGTGCGCTGTCGTACGCCGTCGTACAGGTTCCCTACCCGAGGCGCGGCTGCGTCTCCGCCCGCCCGCCCCGCTCCACCACACCCCGACCCCCTGCTCCCGCCCTCTCCCTCTCTCACCCCCTTGCTCTCCCACCCCCACCCCCCATCCCCCCATCCCCTCGCCCCCCCTCCACCACCGCAGCCGCCACCCGCAGATGGTGGGCCAGGCCATCTGGTGCGCCGCGCACACGCTGTGGATCGGCAACAGCTTCATGGTCGTCACGTCGGCCTGCCTCATGGCGCACCATCTGTTTGGCTGCTGGCACGGCGACCGCCGCCTCAAGGCCAAGTACGGGGACGCCTTCGAGGCGGTCAAGGCGCGCACGTCGGTGATCCCCTTTGCGGCCATCCTGGACGGCCGGCAGCAGCTGCCGGCCGACTACTGGAAGGAGTTTGCGCGCGCACCGTACTTTGCGGTGACGGCGCTGACGCTGGGGGCGTACTGGGCGCACCCGCTCATGCAGGCGGCCAGCTTCAGCCTCAAGTGGTAGAGGACGCACAGCGCCTTACAGCGCAGTACGCAGTTGTGGTTGGATCTCGGACGGCCTTCTCGCGGGGGAGGTGACTGGCGGAGTGGAGGGAGGCGTTCTGGCCGGCGAGGGAGAACCTGGGGAGGTCTGGGCGGTGAGTTTTGAAACGCCGGCGAGGCCGGGTGGTGCTTCCCGGGGCGGGTACCGTGAGATCTACGGCAATCGCGTCGACTGAATCGTACGTCTGGGGGCGGTGTTACGTTTGGGGTATATGTGCGGGAGCGCATACTGACGGTGTGGTGTTCTTGTGCTGCCCCTGTCACCGGTGTCGCCCCGGCCCAAAGCCTGAAGCAAGCAGGGGACCAGCGGGCAATGGCATAGTGGGGTCGCGTATCAAGAACCACATAACGCCAAATCACATGCATCGAATTCTGCTCGTGTCGTCGGCGGGCTATCTTTTCGGGCAGCTGCGGGCCACGCGGTTGGTCGCCGCCGCCGTCCGCGCCCGCTGCCTGGCGCTGCTGGAGTGCTCGAGTCGACTCATCATGCGGGGCTGGCTCCAGGCGCCGGAGCTCCCAGCGCTGACACCTCGCAGAGGGATGGCCATGCCCGGGGTGGCCCCGACAATTGGCTTGACGCTGCTAGCAGTTCTACTGGTACCGATGCAGCTCGGCTTCGGGAGCAGGCCGAGAATGGTCGGGACTGTACGGCTTCCCGATATGCCTGACCGGGTTTGGGCATGGGTGGTTTGGGCATGGGCGGCGCGTGCCTCCGCATAGCGCTACCCAGCCGCACCTGCGGTTGAGCGTTGTGTCGGGCCGGCCGCCCGGCGCTCGGTGCGGCCATCAAATGGAGTTTTGATCGGCGCCTAGATGGGGCCGTAGGGCGATATACACGTGCCCGCGTCATGTGCATCAGGCTGCGCACCGACGAACACAACGACGCACTGTAACCCCGAGGCCAGTGGAAAGTCACAGCGCAGCGTGTGGCAGCGCAGCACGAGCTAAGGTTTGCGATTCAAACTGATTGCCCTCTGGCAGCGACGGACGGCGCCAGAGTCCGACCAAGCTGCCTTGCGCGCATACATTCCCGTACAGGGCAGCACGCGTGCCGTACCACATACGAAGGTACAGACGTCAGCGGTGCTGCCAGGTCAGGTTGGCGCGGCGTCTGCGAGCCACCCGCGCTCCTCCGGTCCAGATCCAGACTCTCGAGGAATGCGAGTCCCCTTTGAATTTGCACGGTAACAGGCGACGCGATGCGCCTCCCCGCACGCGCGATAGCGGTCGCCGCGCGGTGAAACCGAATGCACACAAGGAATGCTGCAGCAGCTGAAAAAACGGTGCTGCGATGGTTCTGGCTTCTGAGTGGAAAGAACCGGGACTCAACCTCCGAAGCGAGTGTCGTGACACTCCTTAAAGGCAAAGCCCCTCAGCGGCGCTTGGAGCCTGGAGCCCAGGCACCCAAGCCCGCCGTGCATCCAGGACACCTCCACCGGCTCCACACCAACCGCCCGCATTTCCCTCGGGCGGGGAACGGGTCATGCCTACTGCGTTAACATGGTTTTCGCGTGACAGCGCACAGCGGGCAGCGCGGCGCGCTCTCTCCCCCCTGTGGGACAGATACGATTGGCTCGGCGGACGCGAGGTTCTACGGCAGACTCGGCAGTGACGCAGGCACAAGCACTCAGAAACACCTGGATCCCACACACCTCCGCAACCCCACCCTCTTTGTCACCAGCTACTCACGCCGACCTCCGCCCGCCCACCGGTGCGCCAGTCACTGGCGGCCGGGCCGCACGCACGCACGCACGTGACGGCCCCACGCCTGCACAAGTTCTTCCATTGAGTACATTATGCGATTCGGTGTTCGCAACGCGACCCGTTTCCCATCTGCATTACCCACACCTGCTCAGGTGCCCAGCCAGCACGCACGCTGTCTCTTCACAGAGACAAAGACGAGCATAACCCGCGCCACTGCACATGAATTCGCCACTATTTGCTCCAAATCGCGGGCAGTTTTATGCAAGGGGGTTACCGTATCGGGCAGATGTGCTAATGGTTCTACCCAAGAGCCGTACGGAAGTGACTCGGGGATTGTGTGCTGCGATCACGTCAGCGCCATGGTTCGCTGGATGGGCGGCGGCCTCGTCCGGTGCCCGGCCCGGTTGCGCACCAAATGCACCGGCCTGCCGTAATGCCGGACGCCTCCGACATGCACGGTGAACCGTACGACATGTACGTCCATACATGCCCCCAAAACAGCTCGCGTCCAATGACGAACACCCATCTGCACCAAGAGCCGTCCTGTACCAAGGCCACTCTGTCCCTCCCGCCCCCCCCTGCCCGCGGTCGCTTCCGTTGCGAGCACCCAACTCCCGAGCTTGCATAACACGTCCTGTAGGTCCAACGGCTTGGTCCGAAAGCACATGCCCACCACTGCAGTCGAGGATACGAAATCTGTAGTCCTAGCCTGTTCTCGAAGCGCGCGCCCCTGCCGCGCTTCAGCACGGAAGCGCCACGGTTCCCGGAATACGTGCCGCTCCACACCGCCTGTCTTGCCAGGACACAGAGCCCCCCCCCCCGAAGTCACGTTGAGCCATAACCCGGCGGTACTTGCACGCTAAGCCTTGCCCCAAAGAGACACGTGCGATGCCCCCCCTGGCGCCCGCAGCGCGGCCCATCCACACCACGCCGCGCCCCAAACCCGAGTGCGGGGCACCGCCTGTGGCTGTCAAAGCTCGAGGCGCGCGGTCTTCCGGCCAAGGCATCCCGCTCGACGGCCGCTGTGCATGGCGCGCCTCTGTTACGCTCGTCTGCTTCGGTTCGCAATGCCACTCACGTCACCGTTCCATTGACCGCTCCCGCTCCCGGCCCCGCTCGCGGTCCGGGGAGCTGAGCGGGGAGCCAACATCCGCGCTCGGCCGCCCCGCAGCCTTTACCGACGCCTGCGCCGCCAGGATCTCGTACCTGCAGCGGGCAGGCAGGCGTCAGGGAGCAGGTAAAGAGGAGTGAAGGGGCCAAGAGAGGGAAACGCGCGAGACAAGTGGCGGAACGACGTGGCGGGAGGAACGACGTGGCGGGAGGAACGACGTTCCGACTGCCCAACGCCACTCTCTCTCGGTGTGGACGTGAAACCAGGACCGCGCAGCCCCTTCCATCACCAGCAGTGTTCGCTGGCAAGAAGCACACAGGGGCCACAACAGGCATAGCTTCATGAGGTTGCAACTACGACAGCCCCACGGTGACGAGCGCTGCGGCGCCGCTCACCGCGCGGGCGGCGACGGCGGGCTGTGGTCGGCTCCCAGCGCCTGCGGTGGCGGCGGCGGCACCAGCCCCTCCGCCGCCCTCGACGGCGCCGCCATCGCAGCCGGCACCGTCACCGGCGACGTCACCGATGCGCCCCTGCGCACGGAAGCGCCCGGCGCCGTGATCCCCAATGCGGCCGCCGTCGCCGTCGCTGCCGCTACCGACGTCCGGCCGGGGGTCGCGGGGTGCGCGGCGGGCTCGGAGCGCATGGAGGAGTGCCCTCGGTCGAGGGGCGGGGGGCTGGAGATGAGGGAGAGGATGGAGCCCTCGGCGTGGGTGGCCCGCCGCATCGCGCCGCTGCCGCGCAGCGAGCCCTGCCCGTCGCCCGGCTCGGTCTTGGGCACGCCGGGCGGCGGCTCGGTCGCCTGCTGGGAGGTGCGCACGAAGAGCAGGTCCACGAAGCCGCCCTGCAGGACGCTCCAGGGGTGCGGCGAGGCGGCGGCGAGGAAGGGCTGCTGCTGGTGCTGCTGGTGGTGTTGGTTCTGGTGTTGGTTTTGATGTTGGTGGTTTTGGTGTTGATCGAGGCTGTGCCGGGTGGGGCTCGGTTGGTGCAGGCCGTCCCGCGAAGCCGGCGCCCGCTGCGCGCCCGCGGCATGCCCTGGCGCCAGTGCCGGCGGCGAGGACGGGTGTGGCTGCTGCTGCGGCTGCTGCTGCGGCTGCTGCCTTGGGTGGGCATGGGGCGGCAGCGCGTGCCGGCTGCCGCGCCCGGAGTCAACAGCCGGCCCCGGCCCCAGCCCCGGCGCCGCCGCCGGCGATGCCGCCGCCGTGTGCTCGGCCGCGTCCTCCGCCGTGACCGCCTGCGCGGGCGCCGACAGCCGGGGCCCCACGCACGAGCCCGCCAGCGACACGCGCTGCGGCAGCGGCAGCGGCGACAGGCGTGACGGGTGCCTGGCGGCGAGACCGCCGCCGCCGTCACCGCCCGGGCTTGCACCTCCGTAGTCGCCGCCACCACTGCCACTGGATGCAGCCGACTCCCGCAGCCCGGGCCCGGCCCCGGGCCCTGCGGCACCTGCGGCGGTGGCGACTGCCCGGGAGGACGCCTCTCTGTGCAGGAGGAGGCCGGGGGGCGCACGCGCCCGCTCGCTGCTGTGCTGCTCCGCGTGCTGCCGGAGCAGCTCCGCGCTAAGGTGGTGGCCGCTGCTGCCTACGCAGCAGGTGCTGCCGCCGGCTGACGCCGCCAGCCCCAGAGCGGCCGTGAGGTTGGAGGCAGGGCTGTAGCAGCGGGCAGTCGCTTCGAGGGCGGCGGAACCGCCGCCGCCGGGGCTCGCAGCATCGCCGCCGCTGCCACCACCGGGGCTGACCATCTCGCCGCCGACGCCCGACGTCCAGGAGGGCCGCGGCGCGCACGAGTGCGGTGACGAGTCGGCGGCGTCGTGAGGCGACGGGTCGTGTCCATCACCGCCGCTGCCGCCGAAGCCGGCGACGGCGGCGACCTCTAGCGCCGGCGCGGGGAACACACGCCGGCTGCTGCGCCGCCCGCCCGCCCGCATGGACGGCCTCGACGGCGGCGGCGAGGAGGTCGCCGCGGGCGGCGGCGGCCCCGCCACCTCTGCCGTGGGCGAGAACGGCGGCAGCGGCAGCGACGGGCGCAGGCAGTCCGAGACGGCCGACGCGCTCATGGACGGGGCGGTGCTGCTGACGCCCAGACCTGCCACCGCCGCTGACGCTGACGCCGCGGCGGCGGCGGCGTCGAGCGCGGCGTGGGCCACTGAGGCCATGGGCGACATCGCCTCACCCATCTCGCCCTCGGGCACTGCCTCCGTCACCGTCGATATGCGCAGCCCGCCGCCGCCGCGCCGGCTGATGCTCGTGGCGCTGTGCCCCGGCGTACGCAGCGCACCCGACAGCGAAGCGCCCCGGCTGCTCGCCGTCAGCTCCCCGCCGCTGCCCCCTCCGCCTTCGAACGATGTAGCTTTGGCGCCGCCGCCGTTCGTTCCTGTGCTGCCGCGCCGCGCGGCCAGCTCCAACGACGAGTGCCGTTGGTGTTGCGCCGCTACCTGCGGCGCCGCCTCCGCCTCCGCAGCCAGCTCTGTCGCCTCCGGCGCCGCCATCGTATCCGATGACCGGCTCATGCTCTGCCGCGCCGGTGGCTGCGTCGCGCCCAGGTCAACGGCCCTCACCTTGCCGGAGGCAGCGTCCTCCTCCGCCTGGAAAGCCGCTGCCGCGGCCGCCGCCATGGCAATCATGGACCCCGCACGGGCCTTCCGCGGCTCCGCCGTCCACGCGGTCGCCGTGCCGCGACGGTCGCCGGCGGTGGCGGCGACGGCGGTGGCGGCGGAGGCGGCAAAGGAGCCGCTTAGGCTGCCCAGCCTGCGGCCACGGACTGCCCCAGAGCCATGGCCGTCGCTGGCGGTGGTTGCGGAGGCGCCGCAGTAGATGTCGCGGCGGGAGCGCAGGGGTGGCCGGCCCGTGGCTCGCGCCTTGCCGTGGAAGACCTGCAGCGCGTGGGGCGCCAGCGGCATGGCCCTGCGAGGCGGCGGAGTGGCCCAGAGGGGGGGCGGTGTTGCGGGCGGGGCGTTGCTGCGGGCGGGGCGTTGCTGCGGGGGCGCTTACGGGCAGCACAATGGCTGACCCACTTTGGGCGCGCCGCCAGCGACAGCATCGCGGATCCTTCTGGGCAACGCAGCGACCCTCTAGCCGGCCGCTGCCAGACGTTCGCCCCCCAGCCCCCTGGTCGCTTGCCAGGACCCTTGCACAAAACCTGGCCTCCCCTCAAACACCCACCCGAACACACCCTAACACGCACGCTCGTGTGCCCGGAGGCGAGCGCTCGCCCACTCACGCGTTCATACGGCGCACCAGGCAGCCGCAGCAGCAGCCCATCGCCAGCACGCACGAGGTGAGGCGCGTCACCTCGGCCGGCACCATGCGCTCGGGGCGCGCGCGGCCCGGCGCGGGCTTGAAGTGCGGGCTGCGCAGCAGCTCCTCGCACATGGCGCGCGCAAAGTGGTTGCAGTTGCGTTCGAGCACTGCGGGGGACAGGCAGGGGGTGGGGGCACAAGCTTGAAGGGGAAAGGGCTGGCATCCAGGAGCCTTCTCCGATCCAGGGGAAGGCGGTGGGGGGCGGGGAAACGCATCGGCAGGGGGGCCGCGTGAGGGCACTGCCCTCACTGGCGGCAATTGCGGTCAGTACTCGACGACGCTGCGGCACCGGAGCCGTCACACAGTGCCGACCCGTGGGACTGCTAGCGCCACACAGACTACGATGACCGGTAGGCCGCCACCGACCCGGAGGGCACGCCACCTCGTCACCGGCGCCGCACTCGACACTCCGCACCGGCCTTGCAGCAGCCCCTGCCCGCCTGCCCGCCCGGCCCAGGCCCCAGCCCCTGCCGCGCCCGCCCCGCTTCTCACGTCGGTAGGAGGAGCCGATCCACATGCCCTGCAGGGTGGGCGGGGGCGCCGTGGGGAGCGGCATGTTTATGAGGAATGCGAGCGAGCGTGACTCGAGTCAATGGGCTAAACGGGCGGTACCCCCCTCCGGCTGCATGTATGCGCGGGTGTACGACACATGCCCACCCCTCGGCGGCCCGCCGGGTCGACCCACCCCCTACACACACGGGTACAACAGCCCCTGCGTCCAACCCCCTGCGTCCAACCCCCTGCGTCCAACCCTATGCGTCCACGCGAGCCGGGGCCCAACCCCGTCATGCACACACGCCACCCCGGTTGCAGCCCGCCTGGTCCGCGACCGCCCCTCACGCGCTGTCCGTTCCCTCCCCGCCTCTCGTCCGGACGGACGAGATCGTGCCTGCCGCAACCCCAGCCGCCGCGCGGAGAGGGGGAGGCGGGGAGCGGCCCCTCCGCAGCTCCCCCATCGGCCGCTCCACCCCTAACTCACCTGGTGGTGCAGGTTGCTGATGACTGCCTCCAGCCCGGGCAGCGGCCCCATCCACCAGCCCACAACGGTGCGGGAGCGCAGCGGGGGCACCCACTGCAGCGAGGCCGCCGCGCTGCCGTCCGCATCTGCGTCGCGGCACCGGGACGGGGGCAGGGGCAGGGGAATCGGGGCACGGGGATCAGGCCGCTGGGCACACGGGCGCATGGCGGGGGTCCAGCGAGGCAGGGACGGAGGCCAGGGGGCCACATTGTTGGCGCGCGGAGAGCCACGGGCCGTCATCACGGGAGGTCGGGAGCACCGTCGCGCGGGGCGGCTAAGCCGACACCTCCTGCCGGGCCGAATCCCGAGCCCTCGCACCGCTCTCTGCCGTCGTGTGCACCGCAACCGCACCCTGCCCCGCGCAGCTCCCTCCCTACCGCTGCTGTGGACTGGGAGATGCACGACCCCACGCCTTTGCAACCCGGGCCGCGCCCCTCGGCCGCCTCCCTCACCCCCGCCGACCCTCGCCGCCCCTCAAGCCCCCAAGCACGCCGCTGTCGGCCAGCGCCCCGGCTGCCACTGCGCACAATGGACGCCGCCCACGGCCCCACGCCGCTCCCAGTCTCCGCTGCCTCGTGCCCTTCGACGTGCCTTTTCCCCAAGTGCCCTACAGCTCTTGTAACCAGGCCTCTTGGCCCCCGCTCCCCGGCCGCCCGCTGTCGCGCCCCTGCACGCACCCTCGCCGTCCCGCACCGCCTCCTCCGCCTCCTTGCGCAGGACGTGCAGCGGTCGCGGCAGCGCCATGAGGCCCTGGTCGTCGGAGGGGTGGCCCCCGAACGCGTACTCGGTCCCCGCCACCTCCACGCCCGAGTGGTACGCCCCGCCGATGCCCAGAGCCGACAGGCAGCCTGCGGTCGTGGTTTTCCGGACGCATCGTCGTCGGTCGCGTGGGATCGAGGTACAGGGTCTGGCGGGTGAAGGAGTGTCAGAGCTGGGGCCCAACAACCCGGCCGGCCGCATTGCGTCGCCTGACGCGATCGGCGGTGATTGGCGGGGTACGAGCTTTACGCTGGGTGGGGTGCAGTGTTTGCCCTAGGGACCTTGGGGACTAGCCCACTGTGCCGTCACGATCGCCGCCCTCGTGCCCCCTGAAGCGTCGTACCGTTCAGCCGCGCCGGGAAGAGGTCATACACGTTGAGTATGACCTTGTAGCCCCGCACCAGCATATGGCTGTGGCACCACACAATGTAGGGTGTGCCCCATGGATCCAGGTAGCGTCCAACCTGGAGCTGGCGCGCCAGCAGCGCCCCTGCAGGCAGCGAGACGGCATGTTGGGTCCAAACCATGGCGGGCACATGTGCCACGACTCAAGGGTCCCGGCTTGATGGGCTGGGTGAAAAGGAGACGTTGCGAAGACGCTCACTGTCTTGGTGTTCCTTGCCAGCGGGGGCTGTCGAACGCGGGACAACGTGCGACGGCACGGCCATGTCCACTCCGGAGGCGGTGTACCGCTGTTGTCACCGCTTCTCATCAACAAGCGCCGGTAGGCAGCATCGAGCGGGAGCGGCGCCCGCGCCCGCTAACGCGCGGGTCACGTAAGAGTTCTCAAGGGAGCCGTGACAAGAGTTTCTTTACACGTCAGTTATTGATATCAAAGCTTCTTAATGCATGAAGCAACTCGCAGTCAAGAAGGTCGGCCTGGGAGGTTGACGGTGAAAAACTCTGAAGCGGAGGACTCCCGACAATAATGGAATAAACACGCAATCTAGTATTACTAGGTAGCGTTCGGGGATGCCACACATAAACCTCACATGCCGTCCGTCTATCTCCCGTGCGGCGACGAGCGGCGACAACACTTTGTGCGTGCCTTTTGCTTGCACTTTGACAATGTCACGACACTGTATGCCAAACAGGAGCGCGAATCCCAGATGCAGAACCACACGCAAACCCAGACTTTGCCCGGCAAGTGGGCCCGTGGGGCATCTGTGGCAGAGATACCCACACGGCCATCCCCCCCCCCCAAAAAAAACACCTCTCCACGAGCTCTTCAGCAGCTTCACATCCCGGAGCAACTACAGCCTCCGCACTGCCTTACTCGTCAGGCAAACTGACACAGCCGTGGAATGCCCTGCCGCACAAACCATAAAAGGCAAGGATACGGACATGAGTAATCAGGTAATGCATTTCGCTCGTGTACCCCCAATGCTTCAAGGCGCCGGCACGTGGCAGGCCAGCATCGACACCGCCTCGGTCTGCAGCTGCAAAGCGCGCCCACGCCCACGCCCACCTCCCCCCCTTAACCCACGGTCTGCAGCCCCCAGCCTGCCGCGTAGCCGTGCCGGCCGCTGTCCGCGAGCGCCTCCGCTGCCGCTTCCCTGATGCGGCTCTCCCGCCGTGCCGCGGACGCCGCGGCGCTCGCCGCCTTGTCGTTCTCTCCCTGCTGCGTGAGGACGGCCGCCAGGTGCCGCTTGCCCTTCGCCTCGGCCCACAGGTCGCCTGCGGACGCGGCAGTTCCATGCGTAAAACGAGCAGAGGGCTTACGCGAACGCACCGCCGCGGCGGTGACCGAAGGAGAGCGGACGTCAAGCGCCGCAAGGTCCATAGGGCTTCAGCCGTTCCTCCCCTCCCAAAGCCCGCCCCTACCACAACGGACCACCCTCCGGCCGCACCTGTGGATCTGCTGAACCCGTTTGCCGAGTGGATCGCCTCCAGCGCCGAGTGCGCGTCGCCCTGGGCCAGAAACGTGGGCGCCAGCTCTTGCAGGATGCAGCACACCAGCTGCGTGTGCCCCACCCTCCGGTGCGCCGTCTTGAGTGCGCGGGACAGCTGCGGCAGCGCGGAGGCGGGAGAGACCAATGACACCGTGACTGGGTACCGTACGTGGCAGCTTGTGGGGCCGACTCCGCGTCGAAGCGTGTGTGACTTGTTGCTTGGCCCTCGGACGCACCGTATATGCGGTACGGCCGCGGCAGCCATCCCTCCGCAACCGAACGAACAAGCGATACCGGTAGCACGGCATGCACGAGCGGGCTCCCCACGCGCACCGCACCATTTGGTTGGCCTGCA
Source organism: Gonium pectorale (assembly GCA_001584585.1). Classification (NCBI taxonomy): domain Eukaryota; kingdom Viridiplantae; phylum Chlorophyta; class Chlorophyceae; order Chlamydomonadales; family Volvocaceae; genus Gonium; species Gonium pectorale. Next base: position 24,853 of record LSYV01000072.1, read on the forward strand.
TGAGCTGCCCCTGCTGCGCCAGGCAGGACGCGCTGGCCATCAGGCAGACCGCGTCCTCAAAGTAGCCCAGCGGAGCCGCGCGGCCGCCGCCGTTGGGCGCGGAGGCGCCGCCGCCCCTGCGTGACAAACCACCAGGGAGCCGTTGACCCCTTGCAAGGCTCGCAGCACTCAGCCCACGCTACCAGTTGTTTTGGGGCCACGCCGCGGTGCGCATTGTGTGGCAATGTGTGGCAAGGCGGCGAGGGAAGATAACCAGCTGTGCCCCGGGGCGGGCGCTTGCGCCGCATGGCGGCCCAATTTGCAACGGGAACCCGTTCTGCAGTGAAAGAGCCCGGCTCACGCTATGGCGTCCGAGTAGAAGGACCCCAGGGCCGCCACCGCCAGCGCGACCGCGTCCGCCAACTGCTGCTGCTGTTGTGGGGTATCTTGCCCCTGGGCTTGCCCCTGCACAGCCGGCCCTGCTGCTGCGGCGGCCAGATGCGCCTCCGCCTCCAACATCGCCGACACCGCGGCGGCGCAACGGTTGGAGGCATGGGCATTCGCGACCTGCGCTCAGGCACGGGCAAGGAGAAGAGATGCAGCCAGCGCTCCCTGAGCCGAAGCCTCGCCTCCCGGATGCTCATGCGCACAACACCGCCCCAATCACCCACACAAAGAGCAGCACCTGCAGCAACATACGTGCCTCTTACACGTGTTTTGCAAGATCAAATACTGACACTGCCATGTGCCGGGGCGGCAAGCTCTTATGCCGAGGCGCTTAGGTTACGGGGAGTGTGCAGCCGCCCCACGCCACGCCGCTCCCTACCTTGAAGTGCGCCGCCGCCGCCGCCGTCTCACCCACCGCCACGCAGTACTGCCCCGCCAGCAGGTGCACGCCCGGCCGCAGCGGCCGCAGCAGGCCCGGGAAGCGCTCCTGCAGCTGCTGGCAGCCCAGGACCTCCTCGCGCGCAGCACGCAGCTCCGCCTGCAGGTGGGAGCGAGCGAGGAAGCATGGGCGGGGTGAGCACGGCTAAAGTGTGCCGTATTCCACACGCTTCGCTGCGCTGTGCGTTGAAGGCTGGCATGGTACGAGCAGGATACGGGTGCGTTGCTCGCCAGCGCCGGCACGGTGCGAAGACGCAAGGGGGGGGGGGTGTCGACGGCAGCGGACAGGCGGCGCAGCAGTACCGGTAGCAGCCCGTGCCAACTGTGGTCCGAGTGCACCACGCGATCGGTGCAGCCTTGGGGCATCCGCCCGGAACGTGGGCATGGATGGGGGCTACGAGGCAGGACGGCAGGCGAGTGCGCAGACTGGAAACCGTAAACAGCAGCAGCACTCGGCACCCTCGGCGCCTGGACACACCCGGCTGATCATTATCTGCGCGCGGCAGACGAGCAGCAGCTGCTGCAGCTGCAGCGCCGCCTGCGCCGCCTGCGCCGTCTGGAGGGCCAGGGCGTCCTCGTGCGCGTCGGGCGCCACGCCCGCAGCCTCGAGCAGCGCGGTCACTGAGCGGAGGCCTGCGGCGTGCAGGCCGGAAGCGGGCGGCAAGGCGTTGGCCCACCCGATGGCGACGCGCCGGAAGCTGCAAGCCGCACGGCGCGGCGGCCGTTCCCGGTGGTCACGTCACGCCGCTGTGTCACTCGTGCGCAGCTAAGGCAGGCGCGGTTGTTCCCCCCCCCTCCCCGCGCGCCCTCCGCGCCCAGCGGATAGCGCCTTCTCATAACCCAGATATGATACGCGCGCCACACTTCCCGAGGAGGGCTGCGATGGGGCGGGGGGCCCCCCCGTTCCCTCCCGGGAAAGGCCCGTCCGGCGCACCGCGCTGCAGGTACCGCTCCGTGAGCTTGGGCTTGGTGCAGTCGACGCGCAGCGCGTGGGCGAACAGCAGGCACAGCAGGGGCTCCAGCGTCGGCAGCCCGCGCAGCGCGTACGGCGGGGACGTCGCTGCGCGCGGGGGGAGGTATGCAGGGTCATGTGGGTTTTACAAGGCCGAACCTCTTGCCAGCAGGCAGCCCGCGCGGCAGTGCACAGAGCGTCCACCTTTCATCCATCCGGCACCTCAACCCAGCAAAACTCAGCAGCACCGCTCAACGCTTCGCTTTAGCAGGACCCCCTTGGTGTCCTACCACCACCACCACTTCCACCGGCCAAGGAACGGCCCGGACTGTGGCCCGGACTGCGGCCCGGACTGTCGGCATCATCTTTGGCGGCGGAGACCTCTGATACTAAGGCGCAGCGCCCGTAGCGCAAAGCCCTACAAAAAAAGTACATCGGTGCCGCCGCGCTCACCCGTGAGCTGCTCCTGGGCCTCGGCGACCTGGGTCAGCAGCGAGTCAAGCTGCGCCAGTACCGGCGGCAGGTGGCCATCTGGGTCGTCCGCTTCCGGCGGCGCCTGCTCTGCCTCCTGCGGCTGCCTGGCGTGCTGCTGCGGCTGCTGCCCCCCTTTGGTCAGCTCGGCCACCTTGCCGAGCCGCAGCATGTGGAGGACCTGTGCGGCCGGGGAGCCAGGGTGTTTATCAACAAGGGAAACCGGTCGCGTTGCGGACACCGAAGCCGGAGCTAGGGTGGGTGCGTGGGGCACCTGCCAGTGGCCCGGGCCGGCCGGGGGACGTACGACGCATCGAGCGCCGAGCGCGTCGCTGCGCGGCATCGAAGAAAGGCAAGGGCAGCCGAACCGGGCAGCAGCATGCAGTGCGCTGCAGCGCACAGCAGGCCTGGGCAGGAGCGAGTTCCCTTTGAGCAGCCTGCCTCTGGCAGTCACGCCCATGCGGACAGGCGTGCATGTGAAGGCCCCGCCTGCCATTCCTTGCTCCAGCTACGAATTCTCATGGGCCCTGCTCGCCTGCAGCAGATTGAAGTGAAGGCGGTAGACAGCCGCGTCCAGTGCCGGGGCCCCAGCATCATCGCCCTCACGGCTGCCGCCGGAGGATGCCGTCGCTGCGCGCATGGCGGCCGGGTCGGCGATCAGAGCGGCGAGGGCCGCCTGGTGGCGGTCCGCGGCGTCGTGGTCCCACCGCGCCAGTGCCAGCTGCAGGCTCAGCAGGAGAAAGCTGACCTGCGGCGCAGGAAGGTACAGGAAGGTACAGGAAGATGCTGGTACAGCGGCACCGAGGGTGTTGAGCCAAGGCCATGGGTGGGCTACGGCACTAAGGCGGCAGTTAACGGAGTGGCCCAGGCTCGGGGAGGGCCATTAGAGTGATGATACGACTTCGGGGCGGGCCCCGTGCAAGGCCGCTGCACTGGGTCGCGCCCACGCCCGCGCAGCGAGCCATTTGGGGAGCACAAGCCACCACCCCGCCGCCCAGCCCCATCACCCGCCTCCCCCATCATAACCCCCCGGCGGTCACCCGCTGCTGCTGCAGGCCGTGCGCCTCGGCGAAGCTCAGCCCGGCCGCTGCCGCGTGGTCGGCATCCTGGTGCCGCTGGCAGCGCGCGTGCAAGGCGGCCGTCCGCTGCGCCAGGCGGCACACCCAGGTGGCCACCGCCGGCCTGGGCAGCGCGGTGGACGGGAGGGAGGTAGGAAGGGAGGGACAAAAGGAGGGAGAGAGGCAGGGAAGGAGGGAGGCAATGTGGGTCGGCCACCCGCCGCGTGAGCCGGGTGAGGGACGGAGAGCGTGGGGGCACGGCGTAGAGCGATGTGCAGAACACAGGGAGGTAGGATCGCCAATCGTACGGTTTGCAGCATGAGGGGCCCATCAGGCAGTGTGTGGAGTGGGTCTGGCCACGCCAATGTCCAGGCGGAATCGTCCAGCTGGAATCGTCGGAATCGTCCAGCCCAGTCCATGCAAGTGCGCGCTCCTTCCGCCGTTCTGCTCCTAACTGGGTTAGGACACGACAGTGCTTCCCTCGTGGGGAGGGCCCACCCGCAGCGTCCCATGCAACTGGGTTGCTGGCAACGTCTCAACCCCTTCGTACCATTCACTGGAGCCCTTAGCGCTCGTCCAGAGCTCCGCCACGGAGGTGAACGCCTGGGGTATGGCGTTTGGGGCAAAGGCGCTACGCTGCGTTACGAGGACGCTCCGCCCGTCGCCGCCCGTACACCGCCGTACATGTTGCCCTTGCACAGCAGTGCACATCCGACACACTACAAACACCAGCCACACATGCATCGGATACGACACAAACATATTGTTTCAGGTGGGCCGCTGGAGGGTGTCCTGAGCGGCCTGGGGTCGCAGGGGCTGCACTTCAACGCACGTGTTGCACACAGGCGAGAGCTCCGTTTTTTTTTCGTTGTTTCACCGCACCACCTCGAGGTCCGGCAACCCGCGCAATCCTGGGTCCCCACCTCCAGTTCCAGCCCCTCCTCGCCCAAATATTGGTAGCACGTTGCCAGCTGGTCCTGCACCTCGTACTTGAGGCAGTAGTTGCCGATGAGGCCCCTGGCGAGCATTTGCTGCAGCAAAGCAATCAAGGGGAGGGCGAGGGGCACCAGACAAAGGCACTGTTACTCTCGGGAGAGTCATAAGGCAGCGTCTACGGCTCAGGTAACAGGAGGGTCCGCGGCTAAGATTGGACGGGGAGAGGAGCGAGGCTCAGGGAAGGGCACGTACCGCGCGGACGAGATGGCTGCACGCCTCCTTCAGGTTATGCGTGTGCCCAAGCAGCAACCGAGCCAATGCCAGACGTCCTTTAGCCTCGAAGTCGGGCGGCAGCTGCTGGTTGATGAGGGCCTGGAGACAGTGAATCGCCTGAATGGGGCAGCCATCGGCCTCATAGCTAGAGGCCAGAATCGCCAGTGCATCTGCTATGCTCCTCGCCATGCAGCGAGGAAGGCTGTGCCGCTACTATCGCTAGGGATTGGTGTTCGGAACGAGGAGGGCGCGAAAGTTTGCAGCTCGGAACTCTCTGAGCAGACAGCCAGCAAGAGCAGCTGTCAAAGTATGCGCGAGTAGGTATGGTCGGGGAGTGCGGGAGTTTGTGAATCCGTCCCAGCACGGCACGCCCAGCACGACGGCGGGCAATTGGCCGCTCAGCGGATTCCTAAGAATACAGCTGATATTAGTTGTGATTTCAACTTTCTGGATGTAAATGACAGCGTCTCATGCGGGTCCTACCCTTGGCCGACCTTGCCGACCCACGGGCGACCGGCACGACCTAAAGGCGCCCACCCGGCGAGCTGGACGAAAGTCACATGTCTTGCTCTGTACCCGCCCGCCCTATCGGAAACGTCGTGCCTGCGGGCGTGTATGGCCTTAGAGGCGGGCTCCCTCTTTCTGTGCAGGTTTCTCTCTTTTTTCACCCCTTCGGCTTTCCAACCAAACCCCTAATCCCAACAGACGCATGCTGTGCCGCTTCTGACTACCTCATGGTCGCCCCTGCTGACCACTCTGGCGTAGAATGGGTTCGACGAGAGTCAAGTGCGGCCACTTTTGTATTTGCAGGTTACAAGGTGCATCTTGCTTCCCGCCCCACCAGCACAATCAACGGACACCTAGAGCAAACCCACCGAAGTTAGTGGCCCACCACATGGACACATACACGCACAGCAGCAGCAGGAGAATGCGCTCTGTGCACCCACGCCCAAGCGACACCACCCCGAGTGAAGACGTGAGTGAAGATCGCGGCCGTACCGCCACAATTCACGCCGATCGCGGCCGTTGAGCGAATATGACGACAACCTCTGCTGACCATGGAGCTTATTACACCCACCGCCGACGGCAAGAGCCGTGCCCGACACCCACGCAATGCCTGTCCGCCAGAAGCTCATATGATGTCAAGCTGTTTACGGAATTCCAACCGTCCATGCTGATATGCACAAGCAGCAGGATGTGCCCAGCTGGCCCCACGCCTACTGCCCCCGCGGACCACATTGTACTGACCACCCCAGCAGCCACACCGGCAGCAGCCAGCAGCCGGCTCAGCGTCCGGCCGTGGAACGGGGCCGCCTCGGCAACCCACGCGGCCCGCGCCGAAGAGATGAACGCAGCCAGCGCTGCGCAACAACCCGACCGCTGCTTGAGAAGGGGCCCCAAAACGCAAAAAATGTCCCGACTCACGCGCTTGCGCTGCCTGCGACTTGTAAGCGTTGGCAGCGTGGCGTGCCCAAAGACCTTCCAGGCTCCCAAGCAAACACGCCCTTGACCAGTTGACCTCACCCATAGAACAAGGTGCAAGCACATGCCACGGACAGTACATCTTGAAAGCGACTGCCATGCGTATCACTTCCCATAAGAACTCGCGCTGCTTTGGTCGGCGCCGACGAGGGTACTCCCCGGCTTGTATACAGCGCCCCTTCCTGGTGACCGCTCATCTCTCTCGATGCACGGCACTGTCGTACGAGTATGCCCAACGCCCACACACGCCCACAGACTTGCTTGTATGCCGACAGGGCCCGTCCTTGCCAAACACAGGATGAAGCAGGATAGCGCCCAGGCGCTGCATTGCGCAATCCAGCCCGGCGCAGTCCTCTTGGGGCCAGGCATGCCGCACGCGACACCAAACAGACCCGCCCGCTAAGCCCGCAGCCCAGGCGCCGCTGCACATCGGCGGCCAAGAGTCTTGCGAGGGGGCACGCGTAGGGCAACTTAAGCCCGCCGCCTGCCCGCCCACCCAGCAGACAACACCGCACATTGAAACGCCCTGAGGCCAGAACTTGATTCTGCCTTCTAGATCAACATACTGCCATCGTCCCACGCATGCGCACATCAGCTCCGAACGTGATGCCCATGTCGTGTTGCAGAACGTACGCTCGCAGAATGCGTGGGCAGGGAAGCCGTCTGCCCGGCTCCCGCCCCGGTCATGTGACCAACAGGTGCAGAGTGCCCGTAATGGCGTGCGCCGAGCTCGTCCCACTTGTGTGTGTGCAGTCGTACGTGCCCCCACAGGCCACAGCACGCAACCACGGAGCCTCGGTCCTGACAAACGCGACGACGTCATGGCATAGAAACAAAGAAAAGGCACGTGATCATTTAGGCCCCCACGCGCGCGCGTCATTCGCATTCAGTGTACGCGGGCCCGCTGCCAGTGAGTGATTCGCCCCCCCCCCCAAACGAAGCATATACCGTAGCCAGGCGCCCCAAGACCGCAGCACTCGGCACTCCTATGCACCCAGTGCAGTGCTGCTCACCGTCGTCACCGTTCATTGTACCTCAGGCGCAACAGTGCTTTCCGAGTAATAGAAGAGTCACGTTGGCGGCTCGCCTGGCGGCCTCACCAAACCGCTTGCTTGGGGACCGCATGCACATGCCAAGCATTCCAAGCCCCTTTGAATGCCCATGCCGCAACCCCCATATGCTTACTTCACGCCGCAGTAAAACTACCCCAGTGCGCGAGGCATGGCGTTCTCTCCCGCACCGTTGCATCGCCCTCCAGCTCATAACATTCCGTACGTGGTACGGACCTCAATCGTCGTACAATACAGTCCCTCCGTCCACAAGCACGCCGTGCATTCCGTAAATCCAGTTGTGATTGCCGCAGCCCTTAAATATCATGTATTGGTGCTCTGTAGCGTACGGAGTCTTGTGGCCACGCCCCGTCCCGCAGCGTGTCCCGCTCTCGATGGGCGCCGCACCTCCGGCTCCCGACACTGCATTCTAACTCATCCGCAAGCCGCCGCGGCAGCAGCTCCATCTGCGTCCTTCCCCGCTGTCGCCGCCACTCTCGCTGTTCAGCCGCTGGCGGGCTGTCTGCACTGGCTTGGCTTGGCTCGGCTCCGCTCGGCTGTGCTGGGCTGTGCTGGGTCGGGCTGGCTGGCTTCGCCCTCGGTGGACAGATAACCGGCTGGCCGCGCCAGCAGGTCACCGCCGCAGCAGGGAGGACAGCGCGGTGACCAGGTCGGCGGCGCTGGGCCGTTTGCGTGGGTCGGCGTTCCAGCACGCCTGCGCGAGGCTCCTGCGCGCCACCAGTCCGCGGACGAGGGCGGGACACGGGGAACATGGAGTTTGGCGACGAGGCCAAAGGCCTAGATTCCCGCACTGCGTTCCGGCCTGCGCCGGAGGGCGAGCGGTGCCGCCGCCGGCGCGCGCCGGCGGCGGAGCGACCACCTGGCACAATTGCATCGGCGGGGTTTGCGTCTCGGCCGGCCGCATGCAGCTGCCCCAGCGCGCCCACGCCCCCCCCCCCGACCCCCCGCCCCCCCCCAACGCGCCCCACCCACCCTCAGCGCCCCATGCGAGCCCCCACCACACCACACCTGTAGCACAACGGCACGTTGAGCGGGAAGCTGGGCCGGGCGCCGCGGATGACGGCGCCGCGGATGTGCTCGGGCTTGAGGTGCGAGAAGGGGCGCGCGCCGCCCGCCATCATCTCCCACCTGCACGGGGGAGGGGCAGGGGGGAGGGGGGAGGGGGCTCGCGCGGGAGGGGGGGCCCGCATCGGTGACACCACACCCCAACCACACGCGCACCAGGCGGCCGTGCGGAGGATGCTGCGGCGTGCGTGGGCCACACAGTGTGTCTCAGCGGCGACCGTCTCTTTGGTGCTTTGAAGTGGTGCGATGCGACCTGGGCTGTCTGGCCTGACCTGAACTAATCTGATCTGGCCTGACCCCGCAAGCTCCCCGTCCTCTTCCCCTACGTTCCCCCATGGCCACAGCCGCTCACATCAGCACCCCAAAGGCGTACACGTCCACGGCCGCTGTCACGTTGGCATCTGGAGGGGTGGGAGGCGGGCGGGCGGGCGGGGTGGGGGGGGGCGGTGGGCGGGTCCGGCAAGCGGGCAGGTGGGGCGCGTAGCAGCCAGGCGGCACTGCGGGCCACACGGACCTAGAAGGATCACACTGCGTGGGCTCGCGGTCGGGAACGGCGCCAGCGGGGAGGCAGGTGCGCGGCCATCCGGGGCTCGAAACCCGCAGCGACGGCACGCCGGCAGGCGCGCGGGCAGGTGGGTGGGCGGGCGGGCGGGCTAGGCGCAGCGGGCCACACTTACTTGAGAAGAAGCTCTCAGGAGACATGTGCGTAACACTGCGAGCAATGGACGGTGCACATGGGCTGACGGGCGGAGGGGGCCCACAAAGCGGCGGGCGTTGCGGCACGAAGCACGGAGCAAGGTGACAACCGGCTGGCAGCGCGCCGTGCAGTACGCGCCACTGTACGACTGCAAGCGCCGTATGTTCACATACATATGCACGGCTTGACGTTTTCGTCCCAGCTTCCGTACTTACGTGCCGCACGCCTGGTCCGCGATGCCGTATCTGGTGCCGTCCTCGGCCACCTCGCTCAGCCGCATCACGAACCCAAAGTCCGCCAGCTTGACGGTGAAGCCGCGCGGGTCGCGGGGCGACGAGCGGAGGAGCAGGTTGGCGGGCTTGAGGTCTGTGTGTGTGGTGGTGGGGGGAAGACGGGGTACGGAGAGATGGGCGGGGACACCCATCAGGAGCATTCCACACAGGCCGTTGGTGGGGGACCTGAAAACGGGGTGCCTGGTGCAGCAGAGCCTCTGCAGCACAGCGTCCGCCAGCTTGCGTGGCGCGGCACGCTGCCCGCTGCCCGCACGCGCATGCGAAGGGACATCGGGGGTTGGGGGGACACTGGGGACCCTCCGCTGCCCAGCCTCCGACGGACGGGATGACATGCGCCTCCGGCCTCCCTACCGAGAACGCCTTCCCAAGTTCCCATCCTCCGAACCCTCCACCCCTCCCGCACCTCGGTGCACCAGCCCGCTGGCGTGAACGTGTCGCAGCGCCAGCGCCACGTCCAGGAGCGTCAGGTACACGGCCTGCGGTTGGCGGTTGGCGGTTGGCGGTAAGAGATCGGGACGTTGGCAGTAGGGTACGGGGGATAGGGCTTCACCGCTGTGCTGGGACAAAGGCGAACGAGGGTGAAGCACGAGTCCCGCGCCGTCCCGCCCTCGCCAAGCTCGGCGCGCCTCCTCCACTTCCCCTTCCCGTCCCGACCCGTCTCGACCCGCAACCCGAGTACCTGCATGTCGAAGTCGAGATAGTCCTCGAAGCTCGCCCCCGGCGCGCGGCGCACCATCGGCCCGCCCGGCCCGCCCACGCAGGAGGCGTCGACGAAGCCCATGGTGGCCATGGCACCAGCTGCCGCAGCTGGCCGGCGGAAGGGTGGCCCCGCGCCCTGCAGGGCCGCGTGCAGGGAGCCCAGATCGGCCCACTCGCACAGCATGGCAGTCATGGGCTGCACGGGCGCTGCAGGTGGGGAGGAGGAGGAGGGCGGATGCGGAAGGCGATAAGGCGGGGTAAGCAGGGCAGCGTGGGGTGAGGGGGTTTGCGAAGAAGGGTGTGGAACTGTGGATGTCAACGGACTGGGCGCCAGCAGCATTGGTCCCGTGAGGGCGGCAGCCTGCGACAGGCTGGCTGGAAACAAGGGCCCCGAGGATGCGGCAGGGGGGCGCGAGGCGCTCACACATAGCGCGAAAAGGGAAGAGCAGGAAAGCCGGGAAGGTGCGGTGGCGCTGAGGGCTTCGAACTCCGTACGGTGGGGTTCGGGTCGCCCCACCTTTGCCCTCGGCGCAGTTCTCCAGCGCCGCGCGCGCCAGCTCGGGCCCAGCCGGCACCAGCCGAAAGTTGGCGCCGCCGGCGGTTACCAGGTAGACGCTGGGGAAGCTGCAGTACACCTGCGGGGGTGGGATGAGGGTGGCGGCCGGGAGCGGGAGCGAGGGCTCTGGGCACGGGGCCGGGGCCCGAGGTGCTCCGGGCAGGGGTGGCCACGCCGCCGTCCCACGAGGACGACTGTCTGCTCACCGCCAGGTCCTCAACACGAGTACATGACGCTGCTTGCTCGGCCTGCCTCCCTTGCCTCCCCCTGATCGTACCCCTTCCCCCTTCAGGAGGGCGGCCAGGTGCGCGGCGCGGCACAAACGCGAGCGTGCACGACGCCGACGCCGACGCCGACGCCCTGACAGCTCCAGCGCCCATTGTACTCCTTGTGTGCGCCTGCCAGGTACGCCGGCGTGCGGGCCCCCCCCCCCTACACACACACCTTCGCCTCCCGCCTACACCTCCACCTCCACCTGCCCCCGCCAGCCCGCCTGATCGCCGGCTGACGGACTGAACACACCCAAGCTGTACCCGCCCGCCCCCCACCTGCAGGATATTGGGGTGCGACAGGGAGGGCCAGATGGCTCGCTCCATGCCCATCCGCAGCACCTCCCGGCGGACCGCCAGCTGCTGCTCGTCCTCGGAGCTGGCGCCGGCGGGGTGCACGGGCCGGACGGGCGCGCCGGCGGCGGCAGCGCCGACGGCAGCAGGCGTGGGCGCTGGAGCAGCCGCGGCCTTGAGTGCCGCAGCGGCTGCGGCTGCGGCTGCGGCTGCGGCTGCGGCTGCGGCTGCGGCTGCGGCTGCGGCTGCGGCTGCGGCTGAGCTGGCGGCGACCCCAGGCGCCTCCATGAGCTGCGGCGGGGTGGCCCAGGGGCACGAGGGCGGAGCGTCGGGGTTGCAATGGAGCAATGGGCACGTGGAAGGTGCCAGCAGGACTTTGCCTCCGCCTGCGCGCCTGGCATGGCGCCTGGCATGGCGCCTCCCTGGGATTTCGTCGGCTGCCGAGGCGACGTCCGGCAGGCGTGGATGGCCGGTTGTGCATAGCAGCCGGGGGCAGCGTCCAACAGGCGGGAGACCCGGCTGGTCCGGCCATTGGGAAACGGAGCGGGTTGCGACCCCACGCGCGCACGCAGGGCAGTGCGCTGCCCTGGGCTCAAGCGCGCCTCCATCTGGTCGGAGCAGTCTGGCCCTGGGCTCAAGCGCGCCTCCATCTGGTCGGAGCAGTCTGGCTCTGGGCTCAAGCGCGCCCCGCTTGCCCACCGTTGTGAAGTCCCCTTGCGCGCCTAGTAAGGTTCCCCCGTTGGAAGGCCACGTGGCCAGCCCAGCCGCCGGCCATCCAGCCAGCCAGCCTCCCCGCCGCCCGCCCCCCGGCGTACCTTGACGGCGACCTGCTGCGTGTTCCAGCTGCCTCGGAACACGGTGCCTCCGCCGCCCTTGCCCAGCACCTGCGTGAGGACCAGCGCGTCCAGGTCCTCAGGATAGGCGGCGCTGCGCGGGCAGGTGGGGGCCGGGGGGCAGGGGCAGGGGCAGGACGGGGGAGGGGCAGGATCAGGATCAGGAACAGGAACAGGATCAGGATCAGGATCAGGATCAGGATCAGGATCAGGATCAGGATCAGGATCAGGATCAGGATCAGGATCAGGATCAGGATCAGGATCAGGATCAGGCGAGGGGGCCAGAAAGGGGCAGGAGCCGGAGCAGGAGCAGGGCAGGGCAGGGGAGGGGAGGGGCCGGGGCACGGAGGAGGGCAGGCGTGGGTGCCGGCGGTGAAGGGTATAGGGAATTGGGGATGGCGCAGGAGGGCAGGAGGGCACGGCGGGGAGGGCGCCGGTGAGGTGTGTGGGTGGGGAGGTAGGCATGTGCGGTTGGAGCGACGTGCGGGCGGGGCGACGTGTGGATGACCTGCAAGGGATGTGTGGGTGCTGCGCGGGGAGGTTCAGCCAAAGGCTGTGCTGAGAGCTACAGCTGCGTCGCGTTGCTTGATTTCGGCTGGCGGGCTGAGGTATGGTGTCTGCCGGTGTCACCCCACAGCCTGGACAGAAACGGCGGAACGCCCAGCCACGCGTCCCGCGAGCCCATACCGCAACGAAGCTCGCGTTCGCTTTCCAGGTACGGCACGACATGCCAGGTTGGGTGTCGGCAGGGAGGGGTGGCCTGGGCGTCGCGAGCCTTCGTGCGTGTTTTGAACACGTGAGGTGCGTGTCCAATCAGGTCTAAATAACGACAGCAAGCAAAACGCTTCGTTTGTGTATGTGTGTTACGTCATGCGAATGTGCGTGCTTTGTGTATGTGTGTGTCGACACCGTAAGGTCGAGGTTGATCCAATCTTTTTGATCTGCTCGTCGCGCGACACCTGCGCGCACCTGCTGGCGTCCGGCAGCCGCGCCGCCCCCGCGATGCTGCTGGTCAGCACCTCCATCTGCCGCCGCAGGCTGGTGCTGGCGTCCTCGGCCGCCGTCACCGTGATGAAGGACGACGCGCAGGTGCCTAGGGCGTCCACGCCCAGCGCAGTGCCGCCGATCCCCGACGTCACGTCGCCCGACTGGCTGGTGAACAGGAGGCGCAGCATCGCTTCGTTGTGCGTGGCTGCGCCGCGGCCAGCGCCGCCGGCGCCGCTGGCGCCGGTGCTAGCGCTCGCGCCGGCACCGGCGGCAGTGGCGGGGCTTGTGGCGGCGGCGAGGAGGCCGACGGAGATGGCGGCGGCGCCGCCAGCCGCCCCGATTTCCTCCTCGCTCTCTCGGCTTGGCGCTAGGCCGCCGAAGGCGCCTCCGCCGTTGGTGCTCCCGTGCCGGCTGCCGCCGGTGGACTGCAGCGCGCTGACCACCCGGACCAGCGCCGAAGTGACCCTTCCGCGGCCCGAAACGGCGTCTGTTGGCGGCAGCATGCCCTCCGGGCCGGACCGGGAGGTGGCTCGGCTGCCGCCCTGCAGGACGGGCGTGAGGCCGGGCGCCGTGGCCGCCAGGATCCGCGGCGCACGGCCGGAGCGGGGCGGGACGGCCATGGAGGTCTGGGTGGCGCGGGGACTGCTGCTCGTCGCCATGCGGCTGCCTGCGCACGGCCGGCAAAGCGGAGAGGTGATAAGAAGAGGTGCAAATCATGCAATGCAAGCAGCGCTGTGATGCAGACCGGGGGCCCGGGGCCTCTCACATTGCTTCACGGGCAGGCACTGGTACTCACGTAGTAGCTCTGCTGGCATCAGCAACAACATCACCCTAAAAACAGCCGGATTCACAACTTCACACAATTTACTTTTCGAGGACACGTGGCGGGTAGGGGGCGGCGTCGGCACGATGAGCGATTCGAGAGTCATGGTGGACAGGGGTGACCCGTGGGTGGAGCCGCCGCCGCCGACGGCCGCCCCGCCGCCGCCGCCGCTGCCGCTGCCGGCCGCCAGCTCCAAGGCGCTGAGCTGCTGCAGCGAGTTCAGCTGCGTGACGATCAGGGAGTCCGCGCGCAGCACGGCGTACGACCCGGGTACGGCGGACTTGAGGGTGTCGTACTCGGCGGCCATGCGGCCAATGAGCGCCTCCAGCAGCGGCCTGCGCAGCGCCTGTTGCGGACGACAATCGTCGGGTTGCGAACACGGGAAAGACCGAGTCAGAGAGTGGGCGCGAGGCGACACACGCCAAGTTACATCTAGGTAATTCAAGAGCTGGCGGACCTTCAGGCATAACCCCTCTGTACGGTAGCGTGTCCGTATCACGCAGGTGTGGTCCCAGCGACATGCAACCTAGGCCCGTCCTGCCCCGCCCCGGCCCCACCTGCTCCAGCAGCTCCTGGCCGCTCTTCCGCACCGCCTCCAGCAGCGGCCCGGGCAGGCGGCGCGGGAAGCACAGGTACAGCCCCAGCACCGCGCCGGGCTCGGCGCCCTCCTCCTCCAGCGGCAGCAGCAGGAGCACAAGCGACTGCGGCGGGCCGCCGCCGCCGCCGGCGGCGGCGGCGGTGTCCCTGCCATCGACGCCGGTGGCGCCGGTGGTTCGGGCTGTGGGGTCGCGTCCGGAGCTGCCGGTAACGCCCCGCAGGCCCGACTCCACGTCCTCGGCCGCCATCAGAAGCCACACATCGGTCGAAGGCTTGTGTACGTCTTGCATGTACGCCCCGATGTCCTCCACAACGAGAGGGCGCGTGGCTGCGGCCTTGACTGCCTGGAAGCTGGCGTTTGCGCTGGAGCTGGCGACGGCGGCGGCGGCGGCGGCGATGGGCCCGGCGGCGCCTTGCTCGCCGTCGGCGGCGGCCAGCGCCGCGCGCAGCAGCGTGTGGCGCAGCGGGAAGGCCTTGGCTCGGAGGCCTGGCGGCGGCGGCGGCGGCGGCGGTGGCGGGGCGTCATGCTGTGCGCAGGGGCTGTGGGCGGTGCTGCGGAACCGTGGGTCGGCGGCGGGGTTGGCGGCGGGAGCCAGCGGGACCACCACGGAGCGGCCGCTGCCGGCGACGAGGCCGCCCGGCATCAGCGGCCGGCCGCCGATGGGTGGGGTGCGAGGGTCGCCGGCCGAGGTGGTGAGCAGGTGGAGCAGGCGGGCGGCGTGCTTGTCCGCCTGGGTCAGCGGGTCGGCCCTGGGAGGACACGGACGCAAGGACAGGAGGGAGGGAGGGTGTCGGGCGGCAGGTCTGGCACCGGCACTGTGAGAAATCGCCGTCTGTCCCACTTGCGCCGTTCAATGGCCTTCCCAACGAGGACGCCATGCCTTCTGTTGGTGTATTCGTACAGGTGGCTCCCTGCCTGTACGGCCATAACAAGGGCCTGTAGCTGGACTCCTCGGCATCAAGGCACTGGCGCGGCACGCCCGCACACGCGCTTTAAGGGCCTCCCTTCGTACCTGGACTCCTCGGTATCGCCGCCGGCGATGAGGCTGAAGGAGCACGTCCGGGTCGCCAACGCCGGCTGAGCCATCCGGCCACAAGCGTCCCGCATCGCCGGCGCTGGATTCTGCGGCGCAGCCGCCGCCGGGTAAGCTGTGGCAGGGGGGGTCAGCTCCTTTCTGGGCGAGGGGCACGCGGGGCCGTAGCCGTGGCCGCCGTGGCCGCCGCTGTTGTTGGCGTTGTTGTTAGCGTTCAGCACGGCGGCAAGCGCCGCGCCCGGCTGGAAAGACAGTGTCGGAGGCGCGTCCGCCGCCGCAGCTGCCGCCACCGCCACCGTCACCGTCGCCGCCGCTGTTGGCACAGCCGCTTCCTGGCCGGACAGCGCGTCCGGCGCCGGCGCCGGCGGCCCCGCGCGCGGCGTGAGCAGCAGGCCGCACTCAGCGCCAGCGCGCGGCACCAGCGCCGGCCGCGCGGCGGCCTCCAGGCTGTGCCTACGAGCCACGTGGTCCGTCAGCGCGGCGCACAGCTCGCGCAGGAGCTCCTCCAGCCCCTCGGCGGCCCCGATGCGGGCCGTCACGCCGCTGAGCCACGGCAGCCAGGCCGCGTCGCCCGCCCCCAGCAGCCAGGCTGACAGAACGCCCCCCAGGCAGCCGAGCTTTGCGGTCGACCAGCGCTCCAGCCTTGGGGCGGCGGCGGCCGCGGGAGTCGCGGCGGCGTGGCTGGGGTTGGGGGATCTGCGCGCGGCGGGGGGCTGCTGGGCCTCGGGCGCTGGGCCTTCGAGCCACAAGATTGCCCTGGGACCTGTTGCTGCGCCGCCCTCGCCTTCCGCCCGGGCCTGGTTCGGCGGCGTTGCGATGAGGGGGACTGCCGCCACGCGGCGGCGGCTGGGTACCGTTGCACTGTCGTGCACGAGGGTCTCGCTGATGGGCACCTGCGGGTCGTTGGCACGGCATGCGAGACACGGTGCACATGGGCACGGCGCATTGGATGCTGCGGTTGCGGAGTGAACCGTGAGGCGGTTTTGGCGGTGATAGGTGGCAGGTTGGCCCCACGGCGTAATCGAGCCGGTTGTATGTTTCGAGCCCACTTGACCCCGCAGCTGTCTTGGGGATCCGTGCCTGCTTATTACGGGGCGCAGCCGGCAGCGAGTTAGCTGATATGCATTGAACGTACCTGCAACTGCAAGGCCTTGTGCAGCAGCGCTGATCGCGGCGTCTGCCGGGGGTCAGCGCAATGCGCCGCCCCGGCGAGCATAGCGTACTTGAGGCAGCCCTCTCTGCTTTCGTCCGTTACACCGAGGAGCCTGTGGGTAGGTTGACTGGCGTGTCAGATTGCAGGCTCCGGACCCAAACCTCGCACAAAACCGGCTCACATCGCCTGAGTGTCCCGCCCGTAGAGAGGCTTGACGGCCTCCACGATAACCGTGAGAGATGACAGCAGTGTTTGACCAGGCTTGCGGTCGCCGCATAGCGCAAGAGCCGCGAGGATCTCCTGCACGAGGAAGCGGTTTGTGATGTGTGCATGTGACTCATGCCGGGTTCGTAAAGCCTCCGACCCGAGGACAGCCGCACCTCCAGGAAGCTCGTGTCCTCCACATTGCCGGGGGTAGAAGCGGGTGGCAGAGGCGAGCCCTCGGAGCTGTGGGCCCCTTCACCGCCGAAGCACCCTTTCGGCAGTGCCGCCAGCCAGCGCAGCGCTCCAGCTTTCCGGGCCTTGCCCTTGTCTGCTTTACCTCCGTATTCTTCCCTGGGCAGTGCCGCGCAGCATTGCATTGGTTATCTAGCTGAGCGTCCCGTCGCGTTTTAGCAAATCAAATGGACCGCATCTGGAAGAATTCAATAAGCTTGCCTAGGGGATTATCGAGGAGTGAGGTGCGCCACCGCCGGAGTTAGCAGTGTCCGGCAAACGTATGACTGATGCACCCCCCCTTGCGCCCCCCCTGCGCCAAGGCTGTCCAAGCTGACGATAATCAGGTGCTACATTATTTCTGCTAATTCCTTGTGGCACAACATCCGGACGACAGTTGGTGGGCACGCGATGGGCTTGGTGTCAACTTTGGCAAGGGAATAGACAGGACTGTGACGACGAATGCACTGTGGCAAGGGAATAGACAGGACTGTGATGACGAATGCGCTGTGGACGTCCATGGCCACTTTGCAAGTGTTACTCATTGGTGCGGTCTGTGGTCCCTGCCTTCATATGCCAATAGGCCGCTCGAACGCCTTTACGAAGTGTGCTTTTGTCGACGATCGCCCAAGGACGCCCAGGGTTCGAACCGTGCCCCTTTAGGGGCATGCCAGGGGCTGCGCCCACAGGCCAGCGGCCACACCGCCGTGCTATGTAACAGGCAAACAACCGTCCACCACCGGCGCGAGCCTTCCTATCCTTCAGGTGCCCACCCTTCCACCCATCCCCAAAATGAGTCACTCTTTCTATAGGCCGCAGCTCACGCAGGGCGCAGCGGTCTGAGGGGCCCGGGCCGGGGCAGAGCCGGCCTGGGACAGTCTTGTACTCAATTGCTGACCTAGAACCGCTACGACACATGTACACACACGCCACAGCTCACGCACGTTTGGCTCGGGAAGGGCCCAAGCACTTCCGTGAGTCACTCCAATTACCCGCACATCCGGTGAACGCTACAGCGGCGGCAGTCCGCCGAAGCGGCTCTCGCCGCCCTCTGCAGCCGACCGACTCTGCGGGCGCAGCAGCGGCAACGTCCCTCCCCTGCCCCCGCCCCCGCCGCTGGTGCTGCCGCCCCCGCTGCCGGCGGCGACGACGCCACGGGGCGTCACCAGCTCCGCCGGCAGCGGCAGTCCGGTGAAGCTGAAGGACGTGCCGAGGGACCGCTCCGAAGCCTCCTCACCTAGCGGTGCAGCCTCACGCGTCTCGACATCACCGCCACTGATGGACCCTGCCGCCCCGGCGGGAGGGCGCGATCGAAAGGAGGGCGGTCGCTGGCGGCCCTCCGCGTCGGGCGGCGCCACCTCAACGGTGACGGCGTCGTCGCTCCCGTCGGCATCGCTCCCGTCGGCATCGCTGACGCTGGTGCCCCTGAAGGCCGCGGAGGCCGAGCCGCCGCGCCGCTCGAGTCCTCTCGGCGCGGGCGGCAGGTGCGGCATCGGGGCAAGGAGCTGATTGCCCGCCGCCGCTGCGGCGTCCACCGCCTTCGGGGCCGGCTGCGGGCCGTCGTCGCCGCTGGCCCCTGAAGTGGAGCTGCTCTGCGGCACTTCAGTGCCCTGGAAGCTGGGCGCGCTGTTGCTGCCACTGGTACTGCGTCTGCCACCGAAGGCGACGCGGCCGCCTTCCGCCTCGCCGTCGGTTCGGCCGCTGAGCGCCTCGACCTGGGAGGCGCTGTCGCCGGCGCTGAGGGAGGCAAGGGAGCCGACTTGGGAGCCGACTTGGGAGCCGACTTGGGAGCCGACTTCGGAGCCGACTTCCCACACAGCGTCGCCATCCCTGGCCTGCTCGTGAACCAGGCCACGCGGGGCGGCCGTAGGTGCCGCCGGCGGGGAACCCCAGCTACCCAACGCCGTCTCGCCAGCGCCAGAAGCATCCTCCCCGCTGTCGGCCAGAGACACAGTGTCCCCACTCACGCCGTCGGCCGGCAACGCAGCCTCGCTGAGAGGCCCGATGCCCGCCGCCGCTAGCGCAGCTGCCGCTGCCGCAGCCACGGTGGCCGTCAAGGCAGCAGCTCCGTGGGGACCCTCGCCGCCGCTGCCGCTGCTGCGTCGTGCCGCGGCGCCAGCCGTACCTCGCCTTGTGCTCCCACCGCTGCCGTCATCGCCGCCACTGCTCGGCAAGCCCGCCCCTGACGCGGCCGCAACACGCGGCTGCCGATTCGCTGACCTGATGCCACCCGAGGTGTCGCTCCCAGCCATGCCGTGCTCCGTCGAGGAACCCGAGCCCAGGCGCATCTCATCCCGCGACGCCGAGGTCGCTTGGCGGCTGGCGCTGTAGGCTGGCGGCCGCAACAGCGGCCCGCCGGAGCCCTCAGACTCCGTCCCCCGGCCGCCATCAGTACCAGCTCCAGCCATCGGTGGGTCCTGCCCCTCGCCGGCCGGTCGCTGCGCGGCCCCGGGGTTGGGCGGTCGCGCCAGCCCTGAGCTCGTGCCGCCAGGCATGGCGCTGCTGTGGCTCCCTGGCACCGCCGCCTCGAACCGGTACCACCGCGTCCCAGACGAGGGCCCTGCGCCCTCGGCGCCGACCTCCGCCCCCTCTCGGCCCGTGGGATGCGCCGGCGGCGGCACACCAGCGGCGGCCCCGCGCTGCTCCGCTTCCCACTCCGCCGCCGTCAGCACACGCGTCGGGTACAGCTCCAGGTACTGCCAGTCGCCGCCGCGGCTGCCGCTGCCGCTGCTGCCCCCGCTGCGCTCCGGAGCGATGCCCCCAGCATCCCCGGGGGAGCCCTCGGCGCCTGCTGCCATGCCTCCTTGGTCGGAGGCCGCATCCGTCGCGCTGCCGCCGTCGCGGGATCCCACCTCCTCGACGCCACCGAGGCCTTCATCCCCCGCGCCGGCCCGGCCTGCCTCAGCGCATGGGCCCGTCCCGTCATCGTCGCCACCGCCACCCCCACCGCCACCCTCACCGCCTGCATCGCAGCCCGTGCCAACGTCGCCGCCCGCGCTTGAACTTCCGCCGGCGCCGTCGGGGTGGGCAGCCACCCCCAGCGTCCACTGCAGGCCCCCGGTCTGGCGCAGCCACGCGTCCAGCGCCACGGCGATTGAGGCACGCGCCGTACCCACCACCAGCTGCTCCACCGCTTGGTGGGTCAGGATCACCACCTCCCCGCCGCCACCAGCAGTGCCGCCGGCTCCGCCGGCACGCCCATCGCCGCCACCGCCATCTGCGCCGCCGCCAGTGGAAGCCACCAACCGTACCGGCAGGGCCAGTACGGGACCGGTTACACCCTGGACTGCCGGATGCGGTTCCGGCGCTGGAGGCGGCGGTGGCGGCGGCGGTGCGGCCGCGCCGGGCCTTACGCCCACGTACCAGGTCGGGCTGGGGCCGCTCACCGTGGGCTGCTGCTTCTGCTGCTGCCTCCCCTGCCCGCCCCGACAGCAGCCGCTGGCGCTGACGCATTCGTCGCCTTCGGCAGCCCACCCGCTCCGTGCGCGGCAGGCGTGGCAGGCCGCGGCTGCTGCGCCGCCGCCTCCACCAGCGCAGCCGCCACGGCGGCGGTGGGCTCCAGCGCGGGCTGCAGGCAGCTGAGGGCACCCAGGCTGGACAGGGCCGACAGCGCGGACAGCGACGCCACGCTGTCCTGCAGCTGGTGACGCAGGCCGCTCACGGCGGCCTCCAGCCGCCCCGGCGACGGCACCGTGTGCAGCGGCGGCAGCGACGCCAGCAGCGCCGGATCGTACCGGGCCACCGGCTCTGGTGGCATGGGCGCGGGGGCCATGTGCGGGATGGTGCCGATCTCGCTGTGGATGGATGCCCGAGTGGTTGGGGTCGGTGCGCGACGTGGAGGCAATTGGGGGGAGGTCTGCTCCGGCTGGTGTTGTTGGGGGCCATCCGGCTGGGCATCGGAGGGGTACTCCGCGTCTTGGCGCGGGGTCGGGAGGGCGGCCGCGCCCACCGCGGCGTCCGCGCCGCTGCGGTCGGGCGGCAGCGGCGAGGCGGGTGGAGACGCGGCGGCCGGGCGGCGCGCGGCAGGATGGGGCGGAGAGGAGGCGCCATCAGCTCTATGCTGGAGGGGGCCTTGAAGGTATGCGCCAGCGGGCGGCGCTGCGACAGAGGTGAAAACTGCGACAGGGCGGGTCACTTGGCGGGGTGGGTGAGCGCCGAGCGGCTGGTGGCGGTGCTGCTGAGGACGCTGGTGATGGAGCTGCGCACGGTGCAGGGGCGACTGGAGAGAGGCCGTAGGGTGGGCTGAGCCTGCAGGGCCGTGGGGTGCTTGCCAAGGACGCTGTGGCCCGGCGTGTTGCCCGACGAGCGGAGTGGTGGATATGGACGGCGGGTGGAGGGTCGCGACGCTGCTTCCCCGCAGCCTGATGCTCGTAACCAGACCGGGCTGGGAGGGCTGGGATGTGGGTCGGTGTGGGGAGGGCCTGGAGAGAGCGTCGAGTGCGCTGCTTGGACGCCACGGAGTTGAAAATGTTGAATAAAATCCTGACCGATTGACAATATTTTGTGAAGCCACTGGGGCTTGGGGGCTGTCGCGCATGGAACCGAGTGTAGACAAAAGGGCGCCATAGGAGGCCGGACCAGAGAACATTGTAATCTCGTAGGGGCCCAGAAATTCCAATGCAATGTTAGGTCGAGAAAACCGAGGCCGCAGTAGCGAACCGCATGGTAACGGAGCGGCATTCCACCAGGAAATGCATCCCTGACATTGCCAGCTCTCACATCGCGCCATGCTTTACAGACGTGTAGTTCTTGTCCATACCTTGCAAGCAGTGCTCTGACCCCTGGTGCCGAGTGCCCGCGGACTGCAATAGGCTGTCAGACATCGCGTGTGAAAATGAGTGGATGGCCTGCATGCCCACATCGGTTGTCGGCCCGGCGAGCATGCAAGCATGGTGGCGGGGTGGGCCACGCGAGCGAGCGGCGCACACGATTGCAAGCACGCAAGGGCTTCGGCGTAAGCCTGCCCAAGCTGCCGTCGCTCGGGGGAAACAAGCAAAAGGTCCCCGCGGGCGGTGTGGCGCCACAGCCTCTCATCGAGCTGGGCATGCCCGAGGAAGTGGAGAAAGCATGGGCATCGGCGCAGGCCCAATGGCGACAGCGCAGCATTAATGAACCGGTGATGCTACCGGGGTTGGGAGCGCAAGTGCACCTGGTGCCCGTTGGCGCGGACCTGCCAGGGGACGCCCTCCTCATACGCGACGTGGTGGCGGCCGTGCGGCCGGATGCCATTGCGCTGGAGTCTCCTCCGCAAGTGAGCAGTTTGTTGGCCATCAGCATCGTCGCAGCAGCTGGGGTGCCCGCCGCCTGCCCGCTTGACCCACGTTGCGAGATGCCGAATGGCGAATGGGACGCAGTCCGTGCCACGTTTGGGATAGTGCACGCCACACGCCTCATGCGACGGCGGGCCGCACGCGCTGACTGGACACTTCCGCCCAGCGTGACCCGCCGCTCACCCGCAGGGTCCACGTGCACCAGTACCACCCGCTACCCTCTCGCCTCCTGCACCGACGCGCGCGCAACCGTCCCAGTGTACTTTTGCCTAGAGCCACTTTGCACATGCACCGCACGCCGCAGGCTGACCCACCGCCGCTTCCCACGCCCAGCGCCCGCCTGACAGCCGCCCCATTGCCTGCCCCGCAGTACCTCAAATCCTACACTTCGGTCGCCAAGGCGCTAGAGCCGCTGCTGGCGCGGCTGCTGGCGGCCGATCCCGCCGGCCCGGCCGCCGCGCGCTCCTGCCTCACGCAGGCGCAGCGGGAGGAGTACCAGCAGCTGCTCCTGTCAGCCTGCCGCGGCGCCAGCTTCAAGCCCGACCCCGAGCAGCTGACGCAGCTTTTCCGGCTGGGCAGCCTGCCCTTCGTCGAGTGGCTGGTCCCGGCGCACCTCGCCCGCACCGCTCCGTCGGGCTCAAGACCCGGCGGCGCAGCAACGACGCAGCCGCTGCTCGCGTCGTGCGGGCTAAGCCGCGAGGAGCGGTCCAAGTCCCCAGCCGCCAGCCTGTTCCTGGGCCGGGAATTCGACCTGTACTTGGAGGAGGTGGACGGCGCGCTGGGGGAGGGGCTGGTGGCGGAGCTGGAGGCGTGGCGCGCCGCGCTGGGCGACCGGCTGGAGGGCGCGGGCGCGGAGCGGCAGCTGGCGACGCTGCTGGCGGCCTGGGAGGCGGCGTGCTGTGTGGGGCCGGAGCAGCAGGCGGAGCTGGTGGCGAGGGTGGAGGGGAGGGTGCGGGAGGAGGCGGCGGGCGCAGCGCGGGGCGGGGGCGAGGAGGTGGCGCTGGAGGTGGTGCGGACGCCGGCGGACGCGCGGGTAGCGGCACGGCTGGTGGAGCTGGCATCGGGGCAGAACGTGGTGCGGAGCTGCCGGCGGATCGTGGCGGTGGTGGGGCGGGTCCACCTGCTCAGCGTGGAGGAGGAGCTGCGGAGGCTGGCGGCGGCGGGGCGGCAGTAGGTGTCCGTGGCTGGCCGCCAGAGGCACCGTTGGGGGGCTGGGCGGTACGGGTAGGCTGCAGGTGGGCTGTGTGGCTTTTGCTGGGGCCGCGCTGCCTGCCGTACACCGCACAGCACACCAATGCCCTCTTGGACGGTATGGATTGGCGACCCTTGATTGCGAGTGGAGGATGTACCCAGTTGCTGCTCGGGTGCAGCTCTGGGCCCGCTTGTGGCACCCTGCGAGCTCCCATGGGGTTGGAGCTTGAGTTGTTGGGATGGGCAGCTGGGCAGGACCGGGAGGGTAGGGCCTTGGTAAGCGAGGCGAGAGCACCTGCCCCTGCCGCGAGGTTACAGGTTACACGCCCGTCAAAGCCGGGGGGGGCCATGGACGAAGGCATGGCAAGGGCTTGCCGCTGGTGGTGGTGTATGCATGACAGGGCAGCGGGCTTCAAGGCGCAAGGCCCGCACCCGGGTGCGTGAGATGTGCGACAAGGACGTATTCTTGTTGGAGTGCACCGGGTGGACGGGCTGCATGCGTCCGTTATGGGCGCCGGGTCGGTGGGGCGGCGGCTGTGCGACTGCACATACAGGCACTGCCGCGACGATGGGAAAAGCAGGCATGTCACACATACGTGGTGTATGCTGTCAGAGAGAGCCCTCTCTCTGAGCCCTCTCGAGGGTCCCACGCACGGCAGCTCAGCGGTCGTCGAAGGGCTCAAGATTCAGATGCAAACGGAACCACCGCCATGGATTTGCCTTTCAGTGCACGCAATTGCAAACGAGGCGGCGTATGCATACCGTACCCGGGTACTGCAGTATTGCCACGTGTCGGCCGCAGCAGGGCTACGCAGTGCAGAAGGTATAATTTAGGCGGCAAGGCCTAAGTGTACGGGCGACAGTAACCTGGTACTGCACTGGTCAACCGACAGGCGATTTGCATAGCTTGCACGTGAGATTGCGGCATGCAGACTCCGCTCTCGTCGTCATCAAGTACAAAGGGCACGGCAGGACACAGACCCAATGACGTGGCGTCTGCCGAGTGAGAAGAAAAAAGCTGCAAAGAAAGAGGGATCCACAGCCAAGAACATACACACCCGAAGGTACGCCATGCCACATGCGCCTTGCTGAGCGGCACAACCGCCGGGTCCCTGGGATGGGGCGAGCCGCGGCGCCCACTCCTGATACGCACGGCATCCTGCTCGCAGTGCGACGGCCGGAGCGAGATGCCACAGAACGACCTCCCGCCGCACCTAGGATCCAACAAAATCGCGGGTGCGAGGATGCGGCACCGCAATAGCAAGATGTCGCCCCACTGTTGAGCCACTGCCACGTCGCCGACAGGTCACCGCAACGGATTTTAAGACGTCACAGTACTAAATAAAGGACCGCAGCAGCGCAACGGCGCGTCGCTGCATGCGTGAGCATGAGCCGGCACCGCAGAGAGTCAGATCCCATCCTGCTGTCGTACGTTCGTACAAGTGTGTGTCGCCAGGGCCCGTCGCCCCATTGGCCATCGCAACGGAACTCAAACCCGTTCCTCATTCATGGATATCATTCATGCCTGCGGCAGTGCATGGCGTGGGCGGGTCTTGAAGTGGCCAACCCACGAGGCACTCTGCTTAGGCCGGCCAGCCATCCCCTGGCCTTCCAGCAGGCCACCAATCTACGAGCCCTCCCGCTCCAGCATCAACAACAAGCGCTCCATCCGGGCCGTGGCCGCCTGCGCCTCCGCGCGGGCCTCCGCCGCCTCTGCCCTTGCCCCTCGCAACTCCTCCTCCTTGGCTGCGAGCTGGGCCTGAGCCGCGGCGAGCTGGTCCCCCAGCCGTGCCGCGGTGGAAGCCGCTGCTGCCTCTAGCTCTTTGACCCGCGCCAGCAGCGCCTGGCGCTCCGCCGACCTGCGCTCCAGCGTCTGCAGGAACTTGGCTTCTAGCATGTCGGCCTTTGCCGCAGGGTCCAGATCTGGGGCTGCGGCCCCCCCACTCGGCGACAGGCTCGGTGCCGCCGCCGCGGCCCCCACCACCGGGGCATGGAGTTCCACCACTGGCGCCGCCGCCGCCGACCCACTTGGCGCGCCGCTGCTGGGCGGCGATACCTGCTGAGCCTGCGCCGCCGCCTGGCCCTCGCCACCGTCAGCGCATGGCTTGAGCGCGTGCGCTGCCGCCGCCGCGCCCTCGGCACCCAAGACCGCCCCGCTCCCACTCCCCTGCTGCAGAGCAGCGGTCGGCAGC
This sequence comes from Gonium pectorale, assembly GCA_001584585.1. NCBI lineage: Eukaryota > Viridiplantae > Chlorophyta > Chlorophyceae > Chlamydomonadales > Volvocaceae > Gonium > Gonium pectorale. The sequence continues at coordinate 50,347 of LSYV01000072.1, forward strand.
CTAACGCCTGCAGCCTCCAGCAGCTCGTCCCGCCCCGCGGACGCCACCCGCTGTACATCCGCCACGGCCCGCAGCACCTGCCCTAGCCGCACGTCCTTGGCCACCAGCATCCGAAGCACCTTGGCCATCGTCAAGTCCTTTGCCGCCAAAGCCCGCTGTGCCTCCGCGAGCTGCGCGTCCTTCGCCGCCGCCAACCGGCGCACCTCGGCTAGCTGGGCTTGCGCAACCCCCGCAGCCCACTGCGCCGCCGCCAGCTGCTCGGCATCAGCTGCTGCCGATTTGTCGCTGCCGCTGCTGGTGCCGGCTACAGCGTCCTCGCCGGCGTCGGGTGAGGGCCGTTCCTCTGCTGGTTGTCCTTCCACCGATGCGGCGCCCAGCCCCGCGTTCTCCGTGCCAGGTGGTGGCGGCGGCACGGCATCCGCCGTTGCCGCCTGTGCCAGCAGCCGCAGGCCCTTGGCCTCCGGCGGCTGCGGCTCGCCGTTGGCCTCATCGGCCACGGCATGTACGGCCCCAGCGGGGCTTGCAGACGCAGGATGCTGCTGCGTCTGGGGAGGAGGAGAGGGGCCATGCAAGTCGTTCACCTTCAGCCGCTTACTCCGCCGCCCCTGCGGCGGCTCATCGGGCGGCTGCTCCTCCGGCTGCAGGTCGGCGCCCGCCGCAGACGGAGCATTGCCTTCAGGTGCCGGTCGCTTTCCCGGAGCCAGGTCGCCTGCTGTTGCATGCAGGGGCATGGCACCGTTTTCAGATGCTCAGTCATTTTTTTCTCTCTAAATGCCAGCTTCAGAAGAGCATGCGTACATGCAAAACACAAACCGCGTTGTCCCGCAAGCGCCAGGGCACTGGAACAGTACGGTGGCGTGAGCGGCGGAGTTTTGTGTTCCGAGTGGGATCACTCGGAACACAAAACTGATGCAGCATGCCGGCACCTAGCTAGCGAACATCCCAACCCAGCTGTGCATCAACAAGCCTAGCCTTCGTCAACCTCAAATTCTTCGCCGTTGAGCCAGAGTGCTGTACGGCGGCCTGCCGTACAGGTTGCCCCAACATCCCCGTCAAGGCGTACGCACGCGCCCGTGCGCAAGTACGCCGAGTCAAAACGACCGGTCGAAGCAGCGCTTTCCGAATGCAAGCACGAACCCAAGGGCCACGGACGGATGGCGCAGCGCCATTTGGCCGATGGGCAATGGGACGCTGCCAATCAACACGGCGTGAAGGGAGGTCAGGCGCCACGCTCGCACTGGGCAGGCACCCACGGGCCACGTACCGTACGCGCGTGTACCGTACGGGTACGGGGGAGGTCAGTTGGCGTGAGTGGACCTGGCCTGGCTGCGCTGGTTGCGGTGCAACCCTGGCCCCGACCCTTCCAACCCCGGTTTGCCGACCTGGCAAGTAGTAGTCCTCGCACATGCGCTCATGCGCCCACAGGCACGCACAAACGCGCGCACGTAGGCCCACTGCGCCCGCGCGCACCCGGCTCCCATTGGCGCCATCTCACCTGCTGCTGCTGCCGCTCCAAGAGCCTGCTGCGAGGGCGGAACCACAGAGCCGCCGACGGTCGGCGGTGCCACCACTGCTGCAGGGGCCTGCAGCGCCGCCGGCCCCGACCGCGCCAACGCAGCGTTCACCAGCAGGTTCGTGGCGGCCCTGGAGAGGACGGCAGCCAGCCCCGCACCTGCAGGCAGGCACGCATGCACGCACAAACAAACGAACAAACGAACAAACGAAGCTATAATGAGCAAACAGACAGCAAGGCTCGCACCCACAAAGCCACCACAAGAGAAAGACAGTGAGCAATCAGGCACCATGACGCAAAAACGCACCAGCCGTTAGACCTGCCGAATGGAGCTGCAGCGCCTGATGAAGCGGGGGGATCTGGGGCTGCAGCAGGGGCTGACGCTGGGGGGCCAGCAGCGGCACCTGCAGGCCTAGCAGCCGAGGGTATTGCTGAAGGGCGCGATCCTGCTGCTGCTGCTGCTGCTGCTGGTGTGCACCACGCACCACCCCGGGCGCTTGACTGTCAGCTGCGTGCGTGCAAAACAAACCTGTTAGCATAGGCAACACTCGACTGCAGCTTCACCTCCACGCGCGGGGAGGTAGAAGAGGCGGTGCGTTAGTTCAGTATGCGTAGCAGCGTGCCTCCCCCCACACATCCAACATTACGCATTTATCTTCTCGATCGTATCGAACACATGCTAGGTCACTAGCAGCACGTGGAGCAGCGCAGCGCACACGCACCGCTGACCACGAGTTGGAGTGCCTGAAACGGGTCGGGGGTGAGTCCCTCGATGTCCAGGTAAAACGCCTCAGTGGCGCGATCCGCCGCTGGTATGGAGCTGCAGTCCGCGCGCCTGCTGTACGTGTGCTTGATTGCAGCCCAGACCTTGTGTCGGGCAGCAGTGGTGACCACCCCGGGAAAGAGTCCCCGCAACTGCGCCTGGAAGTACTGGAAGCCGTTCTCAACCCATGATACCTCAAAGTCGCCACACACCACGGGCTGGACAGGGAATACCGAGGGGGGTGCGTGGGGTATGGGGGTATAGGGGGGCAAGGGGGCGGGAGTCAAGACACCAGGCGGTGACCAGGTGCACGTGCATGCAGGCAACTTGGGGCCCATCTCCGCACCCATCCATTCCATCCGTGTCCCCTTGCTTGACCCCGCCGTCAGACCTGCAGGTCTTTCTCTGACGCAGGGCAGGCGGTGTCCGGTGGCGGCCCCATCCCCTCCAGGTCTTTGCGAAGCTGCTGGGCGCCGGCATCCGAACTGGGACTCGTCCAGACCGTAACAACCATGCACGCGTAAAGGGCCCAGTGCAGCAAGCTATGCCGGGCGGACCCGCCTGGTGAGTGCTCCGTGTGGACAGTAATTGCCTCCCTCGCCGCGCTCATCTTCTTTGATTTACGTATACTATATTTTTGAAGCTCGCCCGCATTGTTTGCATTCAACTTAGCAACTAGACAGAGGCCAGCTCGCAGTGCTCGCTGTGTTGCGGCCATCTTTTACAAGAAGGCCGCAACAACCTCAACGAAGGGAAATGAGCTCCCCATTGATGACATGAAATAATGGACTTCGTCCCTTGTTCGTCCCTTTGCCGTACCTCGTTGCCTCGGTTCTCATCGGCCCTCGTTTGCACGATGCACGCCTTGTTGTCGCCAACTCTCTGGTGACATGTCGCATCACAATGTTCCGCACTTGCGTGGCGGCTCGTGGGACAGCCTGGCGCCCGATCTTGTCGCTCGCATCGCGAGCCGCCTGCACAGCAACGAGGTGGCGAGCAGCCTCCGACTGATCAACAAAGCGACCGCGGCGCTGTTACGGGGGCCAGAGCACACTACCCTTCACTTGTCGCAGCCCATGGCCCATCACGTCTTCGCCTCGCACTGGCTCGCGCCGGGGGCCACCCGGGGGCTGACGCTGAAGCAGCGGCGGAAGCTGCTGAGCCTGACGGCAGCCAGCGGCGTGGCGGCCAACCTGGAGGTGGCTGTGCAGGCGGCCGGCTGCGAGCCGACGTTCGAGGTCGTTGCGGCGGCCGCAGCCAGCGGGCAACTGAGCTCGCGCCAGTGGCTGAGCGCGCATCGCTGCCCCTTCAGCGGTCGACCCGGCCTCTTCGACACCGCTCTCTCCGCGGCGGCGCGCGCGGGCCACCAGCACGTCTGTGAGTGGCTGGGCACGCTGGGCTTGATCTGGCAGCCCTGCCACGTGGAGCGGGCAATTGAACTGGCGGCGCGCGGCGGGCACCTGGGCCTGGCAGACTGGGTCATGCGGCGCTATGGGCCGAGCGCATGGGTGACGCCAATAGACGCTCGCATGGCCACCGTGTTTGGCGCGGCGCGTGGCTGCGACCTGGCCGCCCTGCAGCGGCGATTTCTGCAAGGCGGCTGGGGCACGCGCGCCCCAGACACCAAGCGGCAGGCCCTGGTTAATGCCGCCGGCAGCCTCACGCCCGACTGGGCCGCCAAGATGGAGTGGCTTGAGGCGCAGGGCGCCCCGCGGAACGACGTCTGCGTTGCGGCCGAGGCGGCGGCCCTCCCCGACGACGCCGGCGCGCTGGCCCGCTTGACCTGGCTACAGGGCCGGGGGTACACCGTCGACGGCCGTGCGGCGGAGTCGGCTGCCCGCGCTGGCAACAAGGCGGCGCTGCACTATCTCATCGGGGAAGTATCTGTGCAGCACGAGCGTCCACATCGATACGCATCTGTGGCCGCGCTGCGGGGTCACCAGGCTGTGCTGCAGGCCCTGGTCAACGGCGGGTGGCCGGTCAAAGAGCGGGAGGTGTTCCGATGCCTGGCACGCGGCGGCCATATGAGCGCGCTGGCCTGGCTTGCGGGGGCGCTGGGCGAGGGGACGGTGGCGGAGTTGCTCCGGGACAGGCGCCTGTTTGCAGCCGCAGCCGGCTCTGGCAGCATGGAGCTGCTGGCCTGGCTGCGTGAGCGGGGCTGCCCCTGGAGCAAGGCCGCCATCACCCAAGCTGCAGGCTCAGGCTGCCTTGCGGCTCTGGAGCTACTAGTGGAGCAGGGCTGTCCCCTACCGGTCAGTCCTGGGTGGTCCCTGCGGGCACTGTCTGTGGTCTGGCTGTGTGACGAGGAGCTTGCGGGCTTGTCTACGGCTTCCTGCGAACCCCTCCATTGTATGATGCATGGCAGCGCCTTCTGTTTCGGTAGTAGACAAGTGCCATGCGTATGAGACGGGCTGTGCAGGCCAGAGGCTTGGTGTGGGGCTTCCAGCTGCTCGGTCCAGCTTGCCTTCATCGCGGCTCACACCCAACCACGTCCGCAGGTTGACGGCTCCCCCTACACCGCCGCCTGCCGCAACGGCGACCTGGCGGCGCTGCAAGGCCTGCGGCGGCTGGGCGTGCCGTGGGGTCCGGTGGGGAAGGTGGCGCTGGAGGTGTTACGCGGGGCAACCTACGACTCGAACTGCTCCAACGACACCGACGGGTCCGGCGACGACCCTCCCAACGACTCTGACGACGAGCGCGGGTGGGACTCGGGGGACGTTCCCGTCCCCGTCCTGCGCTGCTTGCTGGAGGAGGGGTGCCCCATGGACTGATGCCACGTGGCTGGCGGAGAGGCTGCAGCTGCTGGAGCGGCACACGCTGCCGCCGCTGCAGCACGGCCACGAGGACGCGGCGAGCGAGGGCGTGCGGGAACAGGGGTGACGCAGCATACCGTTACTTGTACGGCTCCCCGCGTACGGAAAGGCTGTCGGCGGCCTCCGAGCGCGCGGAGCGGCTGTGGCGGGCTCTCGGCAGCTGGGTGCCCCGGGGGAGGGAAGGCGGTCGACAGGAATGATGCGCGTGTGGTATTGCAGTGGCAGTGGCTTGGTTCGTGGACGCACGGTGCTGGCCTTTGTTGCAGGGACGAGACTGCGAGACTGCATCTGCCTTCGCCGGGCGGCGGGCGCCTGAAGACGCAGCGCGGGCGGGCGGCAAGCGGCAAGCGGCTGCTCTGGGCGGAGCGTCGTTGCCGGGTGACGTGGAGGCACAGATAATCCGGGGTTTGGACCCTGACCATCGAGTCAGCTTTGGGCTCCCTGCTTCCGTACGGCAGGGAAGTAGGGGTTTACGGCTGAGTGCGAATCGTGCATCGCGCTGCTGTCGCGGAGGACTGGGCGGGCGCTCGCTGAGGCCGTGCGGGCGGCTGAGGTCCAGCGTACGGCGGTGCACTCGTACGGCCTGTGTCGGCAGTGAAGTAGCCACGCAGCGATGCGACGGGGTGCGTGGGAAGCCGTACGGCATGGCAGGGTGCGACATGTGGCGTTTCCACACGGTGTGGTCTGGGGAGTCGTCTGAGTGAGCGAGGCCGACGCCGGAGCCGAACAGTTTAGTGTCCGGGCGGGGAGGGTCCAACGCCCTGCACCGCTGCACGCTCGCCGGGCTCCGGCCCTTGGTGTTGGTGACGTTGCAACTTGGAATGGTGCCGTCATGATACATGTGCGGAATCCAACACAGAACAAGAGGGCACTTACGTATACACACAATGGACGCATTGCAGTCCGAGACGCGCTCTTGCTAGCGTTGTATTAGAGGCGCGCTGGCTGCTGGCCGTGGGAGTACTGCATTCCGCTGGGGTACAGGGCAGGAGGCCCGAGCTGGAGGCGGGTACAGCGCTTAGCTCAACGTTTACACTCGACCGTTGTGGATCGCGGGTTGAAGGAAGGGTGGGAAAGGGCCGGCGCTTCAGCAGAATACGGGTAGGCTGGCCGGGGGACGCGGGGACCCCGTAAGCTTGCCGCTCCGGGCACAGGTTAAGCTCGGGCTGGACGTAATGGGGGGAAGGGCGCCGCGTGGCGCAGGGTGGCGCAGTAGGCGGGTTTGGTACTGCCTGATGGGCTGCCCGTTCAGCTCCTTGTTGTTTAGCGGTTGTCAAGGCGATTGGGTCCAGGCTTACCACAGCTGTCGCTGCGTATCTGTGGGACATTTAGTTCTCCCCGTCGGCCCACGTCCGATGTGCGTTATGGACATGTGGTCTGCGGTTCGGGAGCGGCGTCGGGGCGTCGCGACTGCGGCCCGGCTTACGGGGCGCGCGGCACTGCACGTCACTGCACGTTCAAACCACAGCTCACTCGAAGCGGCCGTACCGTACCTCCAGAGCTACCCCCTGGGCTCATCAGACCCCACCGCAGCTCCAGAACACACCCCAGATGAGCCGCTGTCCATGTTATGAAACGTACCTTCGCACCGGCCCAACCGTATTACCTGCGAGATACCGCCCTCCGCCGCACCCAGGCGGGCCGCCGCTGCGGCTGCCTCCATCGTGCTGTACCGGACCGAGCGTGACGCGCCGCCGGGTGGGGCGTGGGGGCCAACGGCAAACGTGGGGCGTCGCTCTCCGCCGCACCCAGGCGGGCCATCGCTGCGGCTGCCACCATCGTGCTGTTCCCATACGAACCCGATGCACTGCCGGGTGGGCAAGGTGCCCCATTAGCCCCGTCTCCGGCGCAGCCACGACCACAACGCCGGTGAGGCGCTGGATGGTCAATCTCCTGGAGCCTCCCACAAGCCCACAAACCAACAAGTATTCGGCGTTGGCCGGAAGCAGACAACGCTAGCGATCGATGGCGAACCTAAGTCGCCCCACATGGTATCCGTCATCGTAGCACTCACCATAAAAGTAACATCACCGCAGCAACCCTGCCAGTGAGCAGACAGCGTGAGCATTACCACCCAGCCTCTCACAGCCATGCAGAGTGCGTCGCACCGTTCTGACCTTGCACTTCGCGTCGCCGAGGGATAAGCGCTGCGCCTCCGCGGCAGGCTCTCGCCAGTACACCAACAGTTCGGCCCCGGGACCCGCCTCCTCCGCTCGACAGCGGGAACATTGTGCAAGAAGTGTCGTGCTGAAGGACGGTCCTGCGCACGCTCTCAAGCCAGGCAGGGCAGCGCAGGGCAGGGCAGCTGCCAACCCCCACGTAAACGCCTGCCAAGGCAAAGCCCCTCTCCGCCTTTCGTGGCAACTCCAGCGCCCGGGTTGTTTCATCTACAGCCTCCCGCCGTGCACACACATATTACATATGCGCTTACGCTCGTCGCCTGCGTCGTTTCATTTCAACACATATTACACACATATACGCGCGCACCGCCGGGCCCCCCTTCAGCCCTCCAGCTGCTCCCACACGCGCACCGTCTTATCGTCGCTGGCCGTCGCCACCGCCAGCTTGCCCTCCGCCCCGGGCGCCCAGGCCACCGCCGTCACGGAGCCCGAGTGGCCGTGCAGCTCGGCGCGCTGCTCGCCCGTGGCCGGGTCGCACAGCATGGCGTCCCCGTCGGTCATCACCACCATCAGGCTGCCGTCCGGCGACCAGGCTGCGTGCTTGGCGATGACCTTGATC
>LSYV01000072.1:70271-85562 GCA_001584585.1 Gonium pectorale
GCTACCCGCTGCCGCTGCCGGGGCGCCGCCCGGACCCTCACCTCCGCCTCCGTCGCCGCCTTTGCGCAGGTCCGCGAGCCGCAGCTCCGTGAGGCCCTGCGCGGAGAAGACGCGGCGCAGCGCCGGCAGCACCTGCCCCGCCGCCGCGTCGGGCCGCGTGGTGAGCACCAGCCGCACCCAGCCCGGCAGCCGCTCCAGCATCGTCGTCACCAGCTGCAGCGCGCCGTTGCCGCACACCGTGGGCACCGCCGCTGCCGCTGGCGCTGGCGCTGCCGCTGGCGCTGGCGCTGCCGCTGGCGCTGCCGCTGGCGACGCAGCTGCCGCTGGCGCTGCCGCTGCCACTGGCGCCGCTGCTGCCACTGGCGCCGCCGGCGGCCCGACCGCCTCTGCCGCTGGTGGCGGCGCCAGCGCCGCCAGCTGCAGCTCCAGCGGGTCCGCCTCGTCGAGTGCGTCAATCAGCAGCACCAGTCCGTGCGGGGGGCGGTCCTCGGGCGGGAGGGCCTCCAGAGGGCCGAGAAGCAGCTCCCTGAACGCATGGTCGGCGTCGGTGGTGCGCGCTATGGAGGGCACGTGGAGCGACAGCAGCTGCTCCGAGAAGGCCGGCAGCCTGGGCGGCGGGGTTACAGGGGGGAAGGACGGAGGGTGAGTGGGTTGGCGGGTGTGCTCAGACGAGAGGCAGCAAGAGGTGGGGCACGCGGTTATTGAGCACGCCATTCTTACATGTATAACACACAAACACGTGCATCAGCACAGGCCCCAGAGACCCGAGTCCCCGGGGGCGGCCCCAGCTACCTGCCGGCCAGCTGGAACGCCAGGCTCTTGATGATCTGCACCTGCTCCAGCCGCCGCAAGTCGTTGTACTTGAGGAAGTGGTGCGCCGCGATGCGGTCGCCGAAGCCGCCCGCCGCCGGCTCGGCGCACAGCAGCGCCGACAGCGTGGACTTGCCCTCGCCCGCGCCCGCCGCCACCAGCAGCACGCGGCTGCGGGAGGCGGCCTCGGCGGACAGCCACCGCCGCACCGGCTCCCAGTCCCAGCCGCCACCGGCTCCGGTGGTGCCAGAGCTGCCAGCAGAGGCCGGGGGCGCGGGCGCGGACTCCTCGGTGGGTGTGGGAGTGGAGGGGGGAGAGGAGGAGGCGGGGGCCGAGGCGGACGGCGAGGAGGAGGCGGCCGCGCGCTGCTGCAGGCGGCGCAGGTCGACCCGGTAGGAGAGCGGCTCCAGCATGAGCTGCAGCTTGAGCTTGGTGTTGAATGCGTGCGGGGAGCCGTGGTGCTCCACCACGTTGCCCATGATGAAGGCCTGAGTGCGGGGGCCGAGGGGGGGGTTTGAAGGAACAGAGTGTGTGTGATATGAGAAGACTGGACGCCAGCTGCATTCGCCCGTTGTGGGGCCGAGGGGGGCAGGGGAGGGAAGTTGGAGGGGAGTTGGAGGAAAGGGGTGTTCATGATAATGGGCATGGCCAGGGTGTGCGGACCCCTCGTGTGGGGGGTAGGAACCCATCTCTCGCCCCCTGACCCACTGCAGAATGTACAACCTGCCCACCTTGTCCTCAGTGGAGGCAGGCGCAGCACAGGAGCGGGTCGCATGCACCAGCCGCGCGCTTGTGTGTGCTTGTGTGTGCCGAAGGCACACGTACGGAAGGCGTTTGCTTGGAAGGAAGCACCGTCATTCCTCCCTTCCGCTCTAGCATGGCGGTGCCACACCTCAGCCCAACCTCAGCCGCAGTGCGTGAAGGCGCCGCCAGCGACACAGCGTCCCGTATGTGCGACCTGCGCTTAGCCCACGCCTTGTTCTCAATGCGCGACCACTCCCCACCGCGCCTTATTCCCATCCCTGCCGCGCGCTGCCAGGCCCACATCTATGGTCAGGGAATGCAGGCCCCCCTTCCTCCCTCACCCCCCTGCAAGAAACAAGAGTGCGCGCTCACCTTGTCCTCCTCCTTGAAGCATTCGGCTTTCTCCACGTCCAGGCTGCCCACCAGCGTGCCGCGCTCATCGGGGCCCAGGCCCGCCATGTGGAGGCCGTCGGGGCCGTGGTCGGCCAGCGTGTGAGCCCACTCGTAGATGCACCAGGCGCGCGTGGCGGGGTTGCAGCTGCTCAGATCCTGCGCACCGGCGGGGTGGGGGCGAGGAGGGGAGGGGGCCGGGGTGGCGGCGGGGCGGCGGAGGAGGGAGTGGGCGGGTGGCGGGATGCGGTGCGCTGCAGCGAGGTGACAGTGGGATGGGTAGGGGAACCGTGGGGCCAGCAGCGGAACTGCAGTGCGGCCGCCCGGCGGGGTATCGGCGCCGACAGGCTCGCATTCCCCAAGGGCCATACCCTACCCCCACCCCCGCCCGCACCCGCACCCGTGCACGCCCTCCTATTACCTCCCCTCCCTCCCCCACGTTATCAGCGACTACGATCAGCGGAGGTACGCTGCAGCGCTGCTCGCTCGTCGCCGACGTCGAAGTTTCACAGGTCGTCTACAACTACGTCAAGACCACTACAAGTCCTTCCATTGAGTACAGTATGCGATTCGGTGTCCGCGACGCGTCCGTTTCCCATTCCGTATTACCCACCCCCCACACACCCGCTCCCCCCCTCCACCTCCCCGCCCGGCCTGGGCCCTTCACCTCACCATGACCACCAGCGTCCCCGCCGCCGACGCGTGCACCACGTCCGCGAAGGCCCCCACGTCTCCCGCCTGCTGCCCCGAGTCGGCGTGCTGGTTGACGGCCAGGATGTCCACCCACACGCGCGTGTCCTCGGCGGCGCTGGCCAGGAAGCCCTCCACGCCGCGCAGCAGCAGCTCGAACGAGTTCTTCCACGCGTGGCTGGCATGGCGGGTGGGCGGAGGGCGGCGGGGCGGGATGGGTGGGATGGGCGGGGGAGGGTGAAGACGGTGGAGGGGGCCGAAGGGGGGCGAGGGTGGGGGCGGGCGGGGGGAGGAGGAGGGGGACGTACGACGCACGGCGCAGCGCTAAGGTGGCGTATGGAGATCCGTCTCGCGGGGCCGGGGCCGGGTGCGAGAGCGCGGGAGGAGGTCAGGCCCGGCCGGATTCCCCTTCGTCCACCCTACCGCACCGAATCTCACCGGCCCAAACTACGAGTCGAACGCACACGAACATGTACACGCCGCTGGTGACTCGTGGCCTCAGGTTGGGCCGATCCGTGCATGGTTGGTCCCCTCCAGCGTTCCCCGCTGCCCCCGCTGCCCCTGCGTGCCCCCGCTGTCTCCTCGTGAGCCCACCCCCTCACGACCAGAGAGACCACCACAAGCTCGTCTGTTGCATGAGCAATTGTTGGGTGTCCGCGGCGCGACCCGTTTCCCTTCCTCATCACCCTCCCTTACATGTTTCATCCCTGGCTGCCCTCTGCATCCCCCAGCACCCCAGCACCCCTGCGCACGCACCCGCCCGCCCGCCCGTCCCTGTCCCTCCACCGCCCGCCCGCCCGCCCATCCGCGCGCCCGCTTGCACGTCCGCCTCCATAGCCCTTGCATGGCGAGCACGTCCTCGTACGCCCTCGTGCGCCCCGCCCGCCCGCCCCGCCCCACCTGATGAAGTACAGCGGCGTGCCCACGTCCGCCGGGTCCATCAGCTCCGGCGCCTCCGCCAGCCGCACGCGCCGATCGCGGGTCACCACCTGCGGGGAGCGCGCACCGCAGCACACGTCGCCCAGGCAGGACGCACCGCACGCACGCGCCGGCCGCCAACACGCGCAGTGCCCCCAGTCAGTTCAGCGGAGCGCGAGGCGCGGCCACGGTGTGATCGCGATGGTCGTTTGCTGCGTGGCCCGAGCACTTGCGAAACGTACGGCGACATGTACGGCGAGCGGCAGGGTGGCAGAGTGGGCACTGGGCCCGGGCATAGGGCGCGGAAAGCGGGGCCCCAGCTGCGCTCCGGATGCGGCAGGGAGCGGGAGTCTTGAGGTCTTCGCTCGAGGCTTGATCGACGGCCAGGGCGCGACCGCCGCGCTTACTGCCACCCACCCTCCACGTTTGGGAGGTGGGACGCGTAGCTGGACCCTATGCGCCGCGCCGCGCTAGACGCCCCGCACCTCACCTGCACCCACTCGGCGTTCACTTCGGAGGTGGAGACCTTGCTGTAGCGCTCCTCGCCGAAGAACTCGCGCAGCTGTTGCCGGATGCGCCGCAGCCCGCGCAGCGTGACGCCCAGCCGCGTGACGGCGGGCGGGGGTGCGGGCGCGGGCGAAGGCGACGGCGCGTCGGCGTCCCCTGTGTTTGAACGGGCATTGCCGCCATCCGAACGCAGCGAGAGTCACACTACCACCAGGCAGCCATGCTGTGACTGGCGCTTGATGCCGTACTGCAGTCCCCGGCACATTGGTGCTCCATGCGCTACTCATTGAGAACGCCAGGGCACGAGCGAGTGAGCGAACGATGCCACGGGAGGGGATGAGACAGGGCGGGTGTGCTGGTGTGTGGGCGAGGGGCGGGTTGGCGGGTGTGTGGACGGGGTGCCGGGGGTTCTCCCTGGCCGGGAGGCCGACGGGAAATTGCACAAGGCGCCCACGCAGCGGCGGCGGCGGCAGCGGCGGCGGCAGCGGCGGCGGCAGCGGCGGCGGCAGCAGCGGCGGCGGCTAGAGTGTGGGGTAGGCCAGGGGGCAGGGGCCGGACGCACCCTCTTGCTGCTGGGCGGCGGCGGCGGCGGACACGGTGGCAGCAGCGGCGAGTGAGGCCGCGGCGGTGCACCTGGCGCAGGCGCAGCTGTTGGGCAGCGCCGCCGGGACTGTCACGACCACGGGCACGTCGGGCTCTGCGGGCGGGCGGGGGGAGGCGGGTGGCGGACGGTGCGCGGGAGGGGCGGGAGGTAGTGGGGAAGGGAAACGGGTGGGAACGCGTGACGCGGGATCGCACACGGCGGGCGGGGGAGGGGCAGGAGAGGAGCGCATTAAACGCAGGAGAGCGCTGGAGCGCATTGAGTACATTCAACGACAGGGGGGCATCGGGTGCGGTGCAGGTCCGGGAGATGTGTCCAACCCCAGAACCATCACACTGGGTGTTGGAGGGGGTGGCGGTTGTGGTGGCGGTGACGGCGTGGTGGTGGCGGTGTTACTTTTGTTGTTTGGCGGTACCCCTAATCTGCTTTGGTCCGGAAGGCGCGCATGCGCAAGCCGCTACCCAACGCGAGCCGAAAGCGAAGGCGGCGAAGAGAAAGAGCTCCATCGCTCACCAGGCGGAGGCGGAGGCGGGGCAGGAGCGCCCTGCGGGGCCAGGAAGGAAGGCATGGGGAGGCACGAATGGTTGGCCAGGGCCGGCCGAGCGTCCCGGCTCCGGCGCATACCGGACGTCAGTTGGGGTCCCTGGTCCCTCCCCCACCACCCCACGTGGATACCCTTCCAACCCAACACCCCCGCGTGGATGTCGAGAGTGCGGCTATTCCGCGGTGAGCAGCTGAAGGGACGACTGGTCGCAATGCACCTCTGTCACACAGGACTTCACCGGTAACCGACGTCAACCAACCCTGGCGCCCACAGCCCTGACCTGTGCTGCTTGCGCTGCCTGCGCTGCCTTCTCTTCCTTCGCCTTGGCTATCGCCGCGGCGCTTGTCTTCGGCTTGAGCGTATCCTTGTGCACCACAATGGTGGCCCCGCTCTTGGTCTTAACCTTGACCCAGTCGTCCGAGTCCCGCGACGCGCCGCACCCCATCCTGCCGCTCTGGCGGTTACGACAGCAGCGCACCGCTTCGTTGCTGCTGGGCCCTGTTTGCGCCGACACGGGGAAGATGTGCAGCAGGGTGGCTGGGTGCTAAATAGCCGTACACATACAGGGTCTCCGTCAGTGTGCACATTTGTGTAAGTTTTCAATTGTCCTGGATGTGAGTAAGTAGGGTGCGGGGCTGCGTCGCTGAAAACGCGGGTAAGCAGGGTGCGGGGCTGCGGGTTTCCGGGTGCCGGCCTCCACGTTGCGGCACTGTTGGTAACCTACCCTCCCGAAGCGCGTTTCTCGCACTTAGACTCAACGCGAGACCAACATCACATAATGTTATTACGACTAGGTAATGCCTGATACCTTTTTATCGGCTGAGAGTGCAGTTGAAGGGGTCGCCCCTGTTTGCCCCTGATACGAATGCCACCAAATCAATCGATCATCAAGAATTGTCAAGGATAATGCTCGCAATAAACTGTGTCTGCGCTGCGACGCGTCAGTCCATGTCAGACCTTTCGAAGTCGCTGTCGAAAAACGCGCAGTGCTGAGTGCTGAGTGCGCCGAATATTTGAATAGGTGCATACGCGAATAGCTGTTGGTCAATATCAACTATTTTCCGTTACTCGTTGCTTCCCCGAAATACTGTCGTACTGTTGTACAACTGTCCCCAACCCCACCAAACGGTACGATCTGCCCCAAACCCAAAGAGCACTGAATCGCAGTCGATAACCCATGTACTTGGAAATAGAGGTATGAAACCCACGGCCACTCTCACCATGGTGGTCAGCGTCTCCTTTCCTTTCTTTTCGTCTTTCTGCCTTCCTGTTCTGTGGTCTTTAGGTGCAGGGTTCCTTCTCTTCTTGTGTGTGCCGTCGGTGTTTGGTCTTGGCCGCCGTGGTGCGCTGTAGTTAGGGCAGGGTTTCGGTGGCTCTCATCACGGGAGGGCTGCTTGTCCCTCCCGTTGTCTGCGCCCTTTCTTCGCCTCTCCGCCTGTAACCTTTCCACAGAAAAAAAAACCATAGGCCGGCCCTGTGGCTACTGGCGGTGATCTGCAAATGGGCCTGAAAACCTCAGCCATTCACCACAGGCCCGCTCCGCAGCTACTGGCGGCGTCTACGCCAGCTGTACTCACCGCCGTACTCGCGGCGTCCTGCAGCTACTGGCCGCTCTGGTGTTTGTTAGCAGGTGGCGCAGGCTGGACCTGCTGGACTGCCTCACCCGGAAGTAATGCCAAATCGTCCGATTGGCGCTTTGACCACACTGCCACCGCCCCGCCAAGGGCGCCCGGTAATTGAGACTAAGAAGGCCGCCGGGAGGACGCAGTCGCACCGGTTGTAGACGCTGCAGCCGCTGGAAGGGTGCCAGGAGCAGCCTTGGAGGCCCGTGCTGGAGGAGCGGGAGGGTGCGTGAGGGCCGTCCAAGACGCTAGGGACGGGCACGGTCAGGGCGTGAAGGACAATCATCCTTGCTGCCGTTGCTGCTCAGCAATCGGCATTACCGAGCTCGCGGCCATTACCTATGTGTGGTGCCGCTAGGATGAGGATACTAGTGGAGTGGTTAGTTGCGGAGCCCGTCTGGACCTCTCGCTGTACCTGAGGCCGACGACCTGAGGCCCGCATGCCCCGACGACGTGGCTCCTTATGCCCATAAGTAAGGCCCATTCGAGCCCGCGGGGCCCGGTCCGCGGGCCGCCACGCCTCACAACGCCAGCCGGGCTTGCTGGGCCAGTCAGCCCTCGCTCGCAAGTCGTAACATCGGCATGTCTACTGCTGAGGCTTATGCCGGCAAGCAATCCCTGCGCCCACCCGCCGTTTGAGCTCTTCAGAGTTCAGACGCATCGCGAGCCGCCTGCACGCAGTCAGGCGGCACGTGGCAGCCGGCCTGTGACTGGTCAGCCAGTCGAGCGCAGCCCGGCAGCCCCGGCCGGACCCCGCCACCATCCGCCTCGCGGAGCCCGTGCCGCAGTACTTCTTCGCGGCGCCCTGGCACGCGGCGGGGCGCCACGCAGGCGCTGACGCAGGAGCGGCGGCACCAAGGAACAGGGTCTGTGCGGCGACAAGTGGCAAATACCGGTATGACCTCAGCTGGCTGGCAGCGGTTTGGCGCACACGACTGTCCCTGGGAGTGCTGCTTGCATCAGCGCCCCAACGATACGGCCGGCGGCGGGTGCGGGCCGGTGCCGGCGAAATAGTAGCACAAAGAGGGGTATGTACGATCTTTGTTTGGACCCAAACCTGCACTTAGTGCGGACAGACGTACCGTCGGCCACACGCAGGCACGGGGGGCCTCCGTCCCCAGGGGGCTCCGTCCCCCGAAGCCGCTTCGTGGGGGGGCGGGCTCTGTCCAAGACGCAGACACGACTGCCTACGACTCCGGCGGTTCCGGAGCATCCCCTCAGCCCGTCAGCGCTGATGCCAGACGTGCCGGATGACGTGGAGGAGCTGGGGCTGGCGGCGACGGCGCAGATGACGGCGGCGGCGCTGGCGGCCATCGCGCCGCTGAGGTACGTCACGCCGATGCCGCACAAGCTGCTGGACATACGGCGCGAGCCGAGCGCGCGAGATCTGTCGCCGTCCCTTGCGCATGCCCGCCTGAACTCGTACTTTGCCGGCGGCGGCCTGTGAGGCGGCGGGTGGGGTGGTTGACGGCGCCGGTAACCTCGGCCGGTAACCTCGGCCAGAGCTAGAACCATTGGGGTTTCTGCGGTATGAGGCAGGGCTTGTGATGTGTGGGGGAAATGTGGTAGGGTGTGTATTGGTGGGGAATGTGTGTGTTGAAACAAAAGGACGCATACGACGAGCATAAGCGCGAAAGTGATGGGGTGTCGTTGTGATGGCGTCGTTGGTGGGGGATGTGTGGGTTGTGTGCGGGGGGGGGGGATACCTGGGACCTGTATTGGGCATGAGGATTCCAGCATTCCACGGAGGAGTGGGAGGAGGGCATTCGGGCCGAGTGCGGCGCGTGGCTGGGCTGCCATGGAGGAGTGGGGTCCTGATGGAAGACCCTGCATGGGACGTTGGTCATCAATGGCGCGCATTGGCGGCGTAGGCATGGGCTCAGATGTTTGTTGGCCAGCATCTCGGGTGACTCCGGACCTACGCGTGCAGCGTGTAGGCATGCATGCGCCGGGAGCCTGGGACCATCTGGCGGCTCGACGCACCACATCAACAGAGGTCAGATCAGGCAGGAGGGGTTGCTATCGACCTAATCAGGAGGAGGAGGAGGAAGGGGGGGGGGAGGAGGAGGATCGATGACAGTGATTTCCGGTGGTAGTGCAGCGCTCTGCTGTGCGTCGCCTGCGTCTTACATTTGTACTGCGAACTTAATGCGTCGTGCATACATACACAGCCACCGACGCTGCTGGCCCCTTGTACGGCGGGTTGCCGAGGAAAGTCCCGCCGGCGCGTTGCGCGCCGTGTTGTTGTCACCCCCCATGAACTGCTTACGTTGGCGGAGCTGCGCCTGCGCCCATCGCCCCACACACGTGCAGGAGACGGGCAGACGGTGGATGTGGGGTAAAGTGGAGAATGTTGCAAAGTAGAGCTGCAAAACGTACACAACAGAACCTGAACATCGTGGACGAACGAGAAAGGTTGCCCATGCTTGTACATACACGTATGGCGTGTACCCAGAAGCAGCAGTGTAACATGTACGGCGCCACGCACACTGGGAATGCAGCCCCCGCGTAATAATGAGTGAATAGGGCGCTTTGCACGTTCGCCTGGTAAGCTTGTGCACGCGGTGCATCGGGTACGACATGGTACGACAGGGTTTTCGAACGCAAACGCACGGCCCACGTGCACTCTGTCGCGTGCCTGGCTTGCTTTCCAGCAGGCACGTGTAAACCAAGGCAGGCCAGATGATGCCGCGGTTACGGCGTTTGCAAAGCCTGAACTGCTGAGCGATGACGGCATGATTTACAGATGCAAAACACATGCGTACGACGTACGGTAGGCAGGACATAATAGAGTGAGGACGCGGACCTTTAACCGGTACAACAGCCCCTCGGTTGCCACCGTCGAGCGCGTTAAAGACAGGTTCGCGTCCGCCAAAGCCGGGGGGGGGGGGCTATGGCGAATGGACGCATACACACACATGCCCTAGCTGCAGCAGCGCACACCCCATCAGCTCCTGGCTCACAAGCTCTACTCATGCTCAAGGTGCCACCGTGAGCAGCGACGCACCACACGACACAACACTAGCACTATTGACCTTCAGAACGGGAAGACTCGAGGTGATGTGTGCTGACACGGGGAGGTACAGCGCGGGCGGACGATGAACGGATGCGACGAGTGATGCGCGTACGACTGTACATCACGAGCACAGTACGACACACGGTGCACTGCCTGAAAGGGATGCAACCGAGAATGCATGCCCACGGCTCGTCTCGAAGAATGCAAATATGCAGCACACGAGCGCACGTATAGGGACTGCCGATCCGCATCCGAGGGAGGACCAAACACCTCCCGACAGTTTGCATGAAATAGGCGGTGCGGCGTGCGGTGCGCCACGCGAAGGCAAGTGCCCAGGCCTGCCCAGAAAATCTGTTGGACGAGGAAGAGGAAGGTAGCGGTACGAAATGCATTTATACGCGGGGGGAGGGGCGAGTGAATCCCGAATCAGGAGGGCGCAATCATGCGGTCAGCGCCAGGACCACGAGCAATCGCACGGAAGAGGATTATTCAACAGCGACCCGATACCTCATTCTGACGGGACGTCAGACGCAGACCGCACCACGCAGACGTCACCCCATTTTATCAGCTTGGGGGCCGTGCCGCAGACTAGCAACCAGATAAACCTGATAAGTCAATCATGGACAATGACCCCCATCGGAAGGGCAGCGAGCGAGCGGAAAAGCCAAACAAGGCTGTCACGTGGAATTTACGTGGCGTACGATGATTGCCGAACGCACACGGGGCAGCGCCGGCAGCCGGGCAGTCCGCCCGCTGCGGCAGCTCCAGTCAGCTGCGGCCAGCCACAGCGAGCCGCAGCCAGCGGCCCGGTGACGGGACCACTGCCATCGGGGGCTGCCCGTTGGGGCCTGCGCCACCACCTGACAGAAGTGCCGCCACCGGGGGGGGGGGCAGAAGTGCCGCCACCACTCCGGCGCAGCCCAGCAGACCGCCGCACATCCGCCGCCCCCCAAGTGGCGGGCGGGCGGGTGCGGTCCGGATGGGTCGCTCGCGGCTGGGGACGTTGGGCGCGCAGTCGCAGTCGCCGCAGCCGGCGTCTTGCCCCCCACGGCGGGCGCAACGCAGCTCAGTGGTCCGCTCAGAAGAGCGGCGGCAGCTCCCAGCCCGAGAGGCCCCACTTGGCGCGCAGCCAGGACTTGGTGTAGGGCGCGAAGTTGTACCTGCGCGAGGAGGGAGAGGGGCCGGATGCTTGGGCGGGGTTGTGGGGCCAAAAGACCATGGCAGCGTGTTTTGGCAGCCGTGGCGCGCGGGACGCACACCCGGGTGACGTGATGAGGAACCTCCCGGGGTGTGCGTGGGGGGCTTGGGGGGGCGCAGGATCGATCTCGCTGACGGCATGCCGTCAGGCTGTCGCGAACACGCACATTTTCTCCGGGCTCAAGGGCTGCCGGCTAGTCGCCTATAGAAGTGTTTTGTCGTAGAACTGTTTTTGAGCATACCGTAACGCATACATAACACACATTCCCTGAGCTACCGAAGTAACAGTTGCCGATTTCAAAGTCAACGAACTATGAGTTGCCCTCCGGAGTCGGGACGAATGAGCGGCAACAGAATGAGGGGCTGTGCCTCCTCGCCGCGCCCCAAACCTCCGTCTTTAAGCCCCTCCCCGCAACGGACCGTACCGGCAGGCGTCGGGGCACTTGGGCGTGATAGGCGGTGGCGGCGCGAGGCGGCCAATGTCCTCCACAAAGTACAGCTGACGGCGGGAGGCGAGGGGCGGGGGAGTGGACGTATTCAGTCCGAACGTACGTGTGGGCCAAGGGTGGGGGCAACGGGCAGATGCAAAAGACACATAGACGGGCCCAGGAGCCAGGACGACGTGGGGGGGGGGGGCACGAGTCCATTCCTTGTCGCGATCTCAGACAGGCCGATCCTCCGCCCCTTCCGCTGCAGCCCTTGCTCCCGCACCCACCCAGGCCCCCCGCTACACACCCGCCCCCCCCATCCCCGCCGACCCATCCTTGCTGACCCATGCACGTGCGCGGCAGCACCCGCGTATGGACCGCAGCCGAATACGGCACCCCAAATACGGTACCCCAAAAGTGCGCACTCCCGCGCCACGCTCCCTCGCCCTGGGCCATAGGGTTAAGATCGAGGCCCTCCGCCAACGTTTCCCGCCCCAGTGAGCGGAGCGAGGCTGCCCTTAAAGCGGGCAAGGCCAGCCCAGGCCTGTTGTCAGGGGAGGGGGGCTCTCACCTGCTGGCCCATGAAGATGTGCGGCAGGATGTGGCAGTGGAAGGGCCACACGCCGGGGTTGTCGGCCCGGAAGCGCAGGTAGGCCCAGCCAGAGGCAGCCACCGTGACGGTGTCGCGGAGGGGCGGGTTGGCGGTGTTGAGGGAGGCGCCGTGGAGCTCGGGCGAGAAGGAGCCGGTGCCGCGGCCCAGGACCTGGAGCGTTGGGGCGGGGGCAGAAGGTTGGAAGGCGTTCGGGGGTGAGGGGGACTTGAAGGGAAAGGGGAGGGGGGGAGAGGGGGATGTGCAGAGATCGTGGGCGCACTGAGAGTGCATGTCAGAGCGTGGCATGGGACGCCACTGCTGCCCGAGCTGCCTACCATTGTGCTGCTCGCGAACCGCCCCCTCAGGAAGCCCCGCCGGTGCACCGCGCCAACCCCCTTGCGTCCATGCCGGACACAACGCCATTCCACCGCCCCTCTCCCGCCACGGACGCCCCGCGCGCGGTGCCCCACACACCCAGAAGCGGTGGCCGTGCAGGTGGAAGGGGTGCTGCTCGGTGGCGTTGCGTGTGGCGCCGTTGGGCCGGTAGTCGCCGTTGTTCTCGTTGGCAGGCCGGTTGTTCAGAATCTGCATGGGGGCACGCGGGGAAGGGGGCAACAACGCGTGTGCAAACGGTCGACGATGCGGGAAGACGGGACGTGCCTGCCGCCTGTCTCCGTCTCTCAAGTTCCCGCCGGCCACGCGCCACGCCAACTGCTGCTTCCTCCGCCCGCAGCCTCGCACTCGCATCCCATCCTCCGTCTGCACTCGCCTGCCCCACCCGCCCCGAACGTTCCCCCCGCCTATCCACCTTCAACCCCATCTGTCTGCCACCTGTGCAGGCCGAAGGCAGCTTGCGCCCACCCCAGCCCCCTCGCTCGCCTCGAGCTCCCGCCTCGCCATGCTTCTCCAAAACCAATCGCGGAACCCCCGTTCCCTTGCCTCCCCCCTCGCCCTCCCACACCCCACCCCCCACTCACCACGTCGACCACCTGGCCCCCCTCCAGCTGCACGATGTTGAGTCCCACGCTGGGGTACAGCGGGGCGGGGCTGACGCCGCTCAGGTACAGCCTGAAGCACCGGCCCGGGGGGCAGCACAGAGGGGGAGGAACGTCAGCCGCCCAGCCGAGCGCGTTGAGCCAGGAGCCCGGTAGCGCAGGCCCGGCAGCGGAGGGGTGCAGCCGTCAGGCGGGAGACGCGCCGTGAGGCGAGCGCGAGAGCTACACCCAGATGATCCAGCCCGCCGACGACGCCACGCAGAGCGCCTGAACACCTTCCATTGCCCGGCCCTCCCTTCACTTGCCGCCCATCCCAGCTCACGGCGTGCTGCGGCTGGGCCCCGCAGAGCCGATGCCCACGTTTGGGCCGGCGCCGGTTCCGTTGACGGTGGATGCCGGCACGGCGGCCATGGTCAGGTAGGCGGGGTCGCGGCGGAGCTGGTTCATGAGCGGGCTGCAGGGGGGCGTCTTAGGCATCGCCACGTTGCCTAGCGCCCACCTGCGCGGTCAAGGCAGGGAGAGAGCGAGATACATACTGCATCTATGGGACCATGACACGATTACCCAACAAAAAGAACATTAGCCTGAGGGCGGGGGCGAGTGCCGCTGCTGCCTGAGCAGCACGGCATCCACTCTGACCCCTGCACCCCACCCCCTCCACTCCGACCCCCACAACCCCCGTCCTCTCTAGTGAGAACGCCATTTCCTATCCTGACCCCCACTGCCCGCCCCGTCCGTATAGCCCCCGCTCCCCGGCGCGTGTGCGCACCTCAGCTGTCCGTTCTCCAGCAGCGGCTGCGTGAGGTTGACCACCACCAGCTTGTCGGCGGACTTGGGAGGCGCCAGCGTGGGCTGGGGTGGGGTGGGGGGGGGCAGGGGGGCGGCCGATGGTGGGGCGTTTGGAAACGTATGGACTCTCGTGGGTCTTGTGAGCGAAGCATCCCGGGGATTGCACAGCAACACAGAGTGGCTCCCAACACTCACCCAGGCCACCTCTTACACACCGCATATGATCCCGCAGGCGCCCCCTTCACTTGTTTGTGCCGCCCCGCCCACCTGCCCCTCGCGGCGGTACATGGCAAGGGCCGAGCCGTTGGAGGGGACAAGCAGCTCAGGGGCCATGACGACCTGGGAGGGCGGAGATGGGAGGTTGAGGACATCCGTTCGACACTGGGAAAGGCTGAACACCCAGAAGAATTTCTCCATTTGCGGAGTTTAGGATGCGGCCGTCTAGGGGGCGCGGGTGACGGGTGATACATTCCCGGAGGCGCCCGCATAAGTGGGATTGCCCATCTGGGAGGACCGCCTTTCGCTTGGCCCCCTCTCCCCAAACCGATCCAAGACCCAACCCCACTTTCGTCAGGACCTCCGTGTCGTGCCCCGTCCCTACGACGGATTCTATGCCCACGCTGTCACTACTCCCCCAGCAAGCGCCACGTTTCTTCAAAAATTACGCAAGCTATTGCCGAGAACTGGGATACGAACCCACGCTCTCCCCCGCCGGGGCCCACCTGCTCGTTGGCCTCCTGGCTCCAGGGGGGCATAGCGGCGATTTGGGGCGCCGGCGTGGTGGGGAAGGCGGGTGTGACCGTGGCGTTGGTGCTGGGGTCCTCGTACGACAGCACCGCATAGCCGGCCGGCGAGCCGACGCGGTACTGGGGCGCCACCGCGATCCAGTAGTTGGCGGGTGGCTGGTCGGCGGTCAGGAGCACGTCCAGCCTGCTCGGGTGGGGGGGGGGGAGGTGGGGGGGGGCAGCAGGAAAATGGGCAGGGCGGCGGGCAAATGAGGGAGGGGAGCGTACGGAGTGCAGAGGCAAGCAGCGCCATAGCCGAGCCATCCTCCACGCCCCGACCGCTTCACCTCGGGAGTTCCCGTTTCCGCTGGCCCCCGCCGGGTGAACCGCCGGCTCCTGCTGCAGCCCCTCCCCACCCTTCCTCCCCCCTACCCCTCCCCCCCCAAACGCCCCCTGCACCGCACCTCTGGCCGCTGTTGACGTCGACGCAGCGCGTGGAGACCGGCGCCACGGGCATGGCGTCCGCGGCCAGCAGCGTCACGTTGTGGCCCTCGAAGCAGAGCGTCATGTACACGAGCGTGGAGGCGCCGATGATTCGCAGCCGGTAGCGCTTGCCGGGCTGCACTACCAGGCGCTCGTGAGTGCAGCCTGCAGCGCAAGGGGGTAGTGGTAGCGGGGGGGGGAGGCGGGCGGGGCGGTGGGGGCGGTGTCGAGTGGGGGGCC
>LSYV01000072.1:85582-126758 GCA_001584585.1 Gonium pectorale
TCAGCGGCGGGCGCGGGCAGATGATCTGAGCAGATGAGGCACAGCCACGCGGTCCGGATGGTGAGCGGGCATGCGGGTACATGTCGGGCCCGGACCCACCGGGGTTGTTGTTGGAGGCCCAGGGCTGCTGCGCGCTGCGGCCGGGCGGCACCGTGAAGGAGGTGGGCGCGCAGACGGGCGGCGTGGGGTTGGCGCCCGCGGGGGCGAACAGCGGGCAGTCGCCGTAGAAGCCGCGGCCGTTGATGAGCAGCGCCTGCGGGTTGCCGATCCAGTTCCAGGAGCCGCTGTCGTTCGTCACCTTGGCCGCGTCAAACGGCCTGGCGGGGATACCGGGTACCAGGGGGGGGGGTAATAGCAGGGGAGGTGATGGGAATGTGAGCGTGGAGTGCGAGGGGCGAGGGAATAGCAAGGGCAGCCGAGGAGAGCCCCCTGGCCGCCACCACCTCTCCTCGAGCCGGACCGGACCGAGAGCCACGGGGTGCCATCGCTTCACGTCTGCGCCATTGCGTACCCCATCGACATGACTACGCCCTTGAGAGAGGGATTGCCCAGCCAGCCTATCCACTCCGCCTGGCCCGCGCCAGGCCCTACATATGGCGAAGAGCACATGGCAAATCGTGATTGAGTAGGAGCCACTTCTCAGCTCTCACCCCAGTCTCTTCACCAGACCCCCGGCCAGGGGAGGCAACGGGCATCCCAACGCCCGACTCACATGTTGAGCCGGAACATAAGCGAGTTCATGGTGGCATGGTACCAGTCGCTCAGGAATACAATGTGCTCGTCGTCGTACTGCCACAGGTCGGGCACCGAGGGCGCCGGCGCCCCGGGCGGCAGGCCGGCGGGCGGCATGGGCGCGGCGCGGCGCGGGCGCACTATGAGGGGGCCCTGCAGGCCGTCGCCCTTGAAGCCGGCTGCGTGGTCGTGCCACAGGTAGGTGCCCGGCGGGTCGTTGACCTGCACGGAGGGTGGATGGTTGTGTACGTCCGTGAAGGCGCATACGGGTCCTTTCGGGGCTGTACTGTTGTTGCGAGGTGCACATCTCCCCGTAAGGGGAGAGCCAAAGACAGAGCCCGACAGAGCCAAAGAGTCGAGCGCGCGACCCCACAAGGGCAAACTAGGCAAGGAGGGAGTGCTGCAAGAGTATGGCGCTGGATTACGGTAGGGATAAGAGGGGGCATGGGAGATCGCCACGTCGCCTGGCCTCGTTCGCACGCCAGCTCAGGCAGAAAGCTCCTTCGGGCAGCGCCCCACAACTGCACAACCCCCACCCCACCCCCAACTGCGGGGTCCAAACTTATGATGCCCCTGCCAACCGGGCTGCCGTCTTGCCGTACCTTGAATTGGTAGGTGTATGTGCTGCCGGCCGTGATGGGGCAGAGGGAGATGTAGGAGGCGCCGTCGAACCAGGCAGCGGGGCCACCCATGTGCAAGCCTGCCACGGTTGGCAAGGGTGCAGGTGTAGGCTGAAGCTGACCAAAGGGCGTGGGGGGTGCTTTGACGACCGAGCTGCAAACACGGCGGTTAACAGTGTCCTTTGAGTACGGAGGGGAAACTTGTGAGCTCGCAGGTCGGGCCCGGCTTTCGTGTTGCATGGAGCGGGGAAGCGGCGGAGCGGTGGGAGATGAGGAGCTGGAGGGGACGATGGATTGCGGCCAACCCACCGTGGTAGTGGATGCTAATGCCATCGCTTACTCCAGGGTAGCTTGCCGGCAGATTGTTGACCAAGGTGATCTGCGCGGGTGGGGCGGGGGTTAATGAAGGGGAAACGGGTCGTGTCGCGGACACCGCGGGGGCGGGGGCCTTTGATGAACGGTGCGGACGCGGGGACCAGTGGCCCACACCTTCAGGACATCCCCCTGGTGGATGTAGACAGCAGGCTCGAACATGCCGTTCACCAGCACGATAGGGCGCGCGAAGCAGCTCGGCGCCCCGTAGGCCAGCGTGACGTTAAATGTGAATGACACCTACAGAGCACCAACGGCACAAAGCTCTAGGAAGGGCAACGTGGTGATATGATCCCTTTCCGCGCGTCTGCAAAGCGAGGCGCGCTCCTGTCGAGTTCCCGCGGACCTGCTCCGACAGCTGATAGCTGCGGTGAGACCTTCCAGTTGCTTACCACTGCATCCCCGGTTCTGGGGTCGGGTCTGATGCTGTCGGGCCTCAAAACACCTGACGGCTGGGCGAGGCCCAGGCCTAGCGTAATTGCGGCCAGAGCCGCAAGGAACTGCGACCCGTAAGCCATAGCTATGCAGCTATTGCACAGCCCCTGACACCGATTATGAGTTTTGGTGAACAGCCAGCTTCACCTCTAAACCGGGCCCCGTACTTATGCGAAGTGTGATTGCACGGCCAACCGCCGAAGCCACGTCGGAGGCAGTGGTACAGGAGCGCTGGAAGACTTAAGATCACCTGTCGCAGGACCTGGTACAAGGACTCTTGGTCTCGCACGCAGAGGAGGTCGTAGACAGTATTGCCGTAGAGCATCATCAAGCCCTTGGGCAAGCCGATGAGGACTTTCTCCCGCCAGCGGCCGAGTCGCTGCATGCCCACGAAATTTCGAGCGAGCGTATGGGCGATGCGCTGGTAAGCTGTGCCGTTGGGGCCACAGGGCGGGGGGCATGCACGCTCGTTTGCCTTGCGCCATCCCACTCACTAGTCCACGCCTTCTGACAGTAGAGTTAGCCCCTTATAACATCCCCTTTCTCGCACAGTACACCGTTATGTTACAACCGGCTGCGCCGTGGGGGAAGCACATTCAATCAACGACGTGCCACACCTGAATCGCTTGAGCCAGAATGGCGCCGTCGGGCAGATGGTCAGGCGTTGAATACAAAGAATGCAGGCTGACTGCTGCTTCGTGCAGGATACGGTTTTCTGCCACGAGCAGCACCGGGACCGTCCGCATTAAAGTCCGTATTAAAGTCCGCATTAAAGTGCTGCAGCCCCGCGGCGTGCCCGTCCACCCGTACCACGGATTACTGACAAATACACCAAAGCCCTGCGTGTGGTCCCTTGCGTTGTCGCCGTACGCCGCACGCAGCCGCACCCAAGCCCTCCCCTCCCCTCCCCTTCGGTCCGCTCCGCGCAGCCCCAGCTCAGCTCAGCTACACTTGCGTGTTCGCTCCCGTGGCGCGACCAGACGCGACGTTGCCCATGAGCACACACCCCAAGGTTTGCCGGGGCATGTGCCCTCCTGAGCATTAGCTCGGCACCGCCCGTCCCCCGCAGGCGCCGCCGCTCGGGCGCAGCAGCGCCAACACAGCCACATCCCATCGCTCGCCTTCCGCGCCTCATGCCGCACTCCTCACGCATCGCCCCACCTCAGGATCGCCCCCAAGCGCCTTGCTCTCCATGCTGAGGGCCCTCTGGGCCGCACGCAGCGGCACGGGGGGTGCGCCTCTCCGTGCGCTCCCCGCCAGCTGCCCCACCTGCTGTTCCTGGCGCCGGCCGGGTGACGCACAAAAGGCACACTACCCTACCTACGGAGGGAGGCAACTCCGCCCGCCATCCAAACCGTATGTCGTCATGCTACCGGAGTGCCCTCTGGGCCCCGGCCGCCACTCACGTGCCCTGCCGTCCACCCAGGCCGCCGCTCTCCCGTCCCTCGTGCCATGCTCCCATCCAATGTCTCTCCATCCTCACGCCGCCGCCGTCACCGCCGCCGCAGCAGGCCCAGTCGGCGGAGAGTACACCGCTGCCGCCGGCACCGTCACCAGCTCCACCCCGAGCTCCTCCCGGCTCGGCGCCCGCCCCGCTGCCAGAGCCGCCGCCAGCCCGCTAACGCCGCTGGCGCTGCCGCCGCGCGGCGCCGCCAGCAGCTCCCCCAGCGGCGGCAGCACCGCCGCCGTCAACGCGCCGCCGTACACGGCGCCCGTGTCGAGCCCCGTGGCGGCCGGCGCTAGCTGCAGGCCGCGCCGCGCGTCGTGTCCGAAGAAAACGTGCACCGGCCCGGCCCACAGCTGCGCCCACGGCTCACCGCCCTCCTTGGCCTTCTCCAGCGGCCGGTAGCGCCGTAGCCGGCTTCCGGCGGCGCAGCCGGCGCCAGCGGCCGCCGACGACCCGGGTCCCGGCGCCGGGCTGTTCCCTTCCGCACGTTCCCCCCGTCCCTCCTCCCGCTCCCCTTCCGCCCCCTCCGCCTCCAGCGGTGCCACGTTGCGCATCTTGTACATGGCCCACAGCTCCTGCTCCTCCAGCGGCACACCCGGGACTAGGCCTAGCATGCGGCACGTGGGGCGGGGAGGGGGGTGGAAGCTTGGAACGGGCGATGCTCAGGGGACGGAGGAGCTGCGGTTCAGGCGTCTTGGCGGTGGGTCCGAGCGCGGGAGTGGAGAACGTGTGTTGGCGGGTAGGGAAGCGTCATGGGAGGGCGGAGGTGTGGCGATACAGGCGCGGGGACAAGGCAGTTAATCCGCATGGGGTCCAGTCCGCATGGGGTCCAGTCGCTCGATTGTCCATTCAGGGAGCCTAGGGCGGATCCGGGGCTGTGCAGAGAGACGGTGGGCAGCCCAGGCCGTGTGGACCGCGGCCTCGGCGGCGCCGGGCGCTCCTTGGCGGCCGCACCCTGCAGCGGCAGCAGCCTCAAGGGCTCTGCCCCAGCAACCCTCGCAGCACCGGCCCACAAAAGCACCCTGCGTGACACACGCTGCCGGTAAGAACCCGCTAGCCACAAGCCCACCCACCCGCGTGCACCACAGCAATGCCGTACTGCGGTACGGATATGGTGTACGGCAGCCCCGCCAGCACCGCCGCCTGCTGCTCCGTCATGGCTGCCGCCCAGGCGAACTTGGCGTGCAGCCGCTGCTCCCCCTTCTTATCCGCCTCTGCGCCTTGGCCGCCTCCGCCGCCGGCCTGGAGGCGGCGGCGGCGCGCCGCCAGCCAGGCACCCAGCACGGCATCGTCGTGGTTCCCCCGTACGGCCTCTGCCGCCAGGGTGGGTACGGCATCGAGCACGTCAAGCGAGGCGGGCCCCTTGTTGACCAGGTCTCCCGCCAGGATGAGGTTGTCGACGGCGGGCGAGTAGCGAAGCTGCTCCAGCAGGCGGAACAGCTCCGGGCAGCCGTGCACGTCGCCTGGATTGGGAGAAGGCATGAGGCGGGGTGCGGATGGGGTCGATGGTGGTACTGAGGGGAGTGCGGGGCGTGTCGATGTGCGAGACAGACCTGCGGCGGACGTCGCCATGGGAGGGCGCAGCAAGCGGCAGGCGGAGGCGGGGGCGGAAATAGCAGGTGACAGAGAAAGGCTGTTGGCGTGTTGATTCCCCGCATACGGCATGCGCCGTCTCCTGCTTGGGGATGGCGTTGACGACTGCCAAAGGAGTCTGAACCCACATGGCCCGGCCTCGATCCTGCCCCCATTCAGTCGCCAGCCGCACGTCAGCTGCAATTTTGGCCCCGTGGCCTTGCACGTACCCACGATGATGAGCCTGCCGGGCTTCACGTGCTCTAACCTACGGTGGATGACCGGGGGCAGGGGACTTCCGTATGGCGTCGTCAGTACGGGACGCCGGCGGGCGAGGAGAGGCTGAGCTAGGCGGCGCATTATCCTAGCTAGTAGCGGCAGCAGGGCCACCGCGATCCAGAGCTTAGGATTGTTGCGTCGCATCCGCTGGCATCTGGCCTAGGCCAGTAGGTAATTGTGCTGCATTGTGATAAGGTTCAAGGCAAATGTATGGCCGCGGGAATGGGGCGGGGGCACAGGACAGGGTATCAGGGTTGACAGTTAGGGAGTGCACGACGACGGTTCGAGTTCCTTGGCTTCAGGGTCCTACAGAGGGGACCCCTCGACATACGCCTAAGATGCTTTGCACATTCAAGTATTAATTCATTTCACCCCGCAGCCCGCACAGCTTAAGCAGCTCGACACCCTAAACCGTTATGCGCTCAACTAGGCTGGGTTGCGAAAGCAAGACATTCCTTGACCGTTCACACTAGCAACTGACGCGACGCACCTTCCGTGAGCGCCTCGCCATGAGCCAGACTGCGAAGCTCCGGCTTGATCCCTACTCGGACGCGGACTTCAGCTTTGGCGAAGGGGCAGCGCGGAGACCGTGGAAGAAGGCAAGCGAAAGGCGTGACCGTCGGAGCATGCGGCCCGGAGCTGAGCGCACGCCCTCCCTTCCCTCCCCCAGGTCGCGTTAGCCATCGGCCTGCTCGTCGTGGGAACCATCCTGCTGGCCGTTGGCCTCGGGCTGTACCTGTCCGGCAAGGAGCAGTCCGGCGGTACGTGCGCGCGTGGGGGTTCCTTCTCCGCCCAACCCTCCCCTCGCGGCCTCCCCTCCGCGCCCCTCTCTCCGCTCTGCCATGGTAAAACTGCGCCCCCCCCCCGCCAGCACCGTCGCCGCGACGTTCTCCTCGGAAGCAGCTCCAGGGTCGTGTGCCAACCTTCCCCTCCCGCTGCTCTGCGCTCCGCCGCCCCATCCCCACCCCCACCCCGCGCCCACTCGCCTGCAGGCCTGCCGCTCATCATCTTGGGCAGCATCACCTTCCTGCCGGGGGCCTACCACACCCGCATCGCCTACCTCGCGTGGAAGGGCTACGCCGGCTACAGCCTCAACGACATCCCCGACTTCTGACCCGGCTGGGGGTCAGCGCGCCCTGGGCCGGCCCGACACCCGATCGCGTTGAGGGTACGGCAGCAGCCTGAGAGTCCGCGAGGGAGCTGCGGTCGATGCCTTCCGGCGCCAGCATGAGCAAGAGCTGGGGCCACGCGGCCTGGCGGGGCCTGTCGGGGCGGATGTGGCGCACGGCCTTGGGCCTGTCGTATAATGGTGTGTCGCTGTGGTGTGCCGCAGCGTGATCACGGCCCGCGCCACGGAGCACGAGAGCGTTACCGCGGCGTAGCTGAGGCGGCAGGGAAGCGTAAGAGCGTAATCGGCCGTGAGCCCCGCAAGAAGCACTGGCGGTTGGGACGAGGACGGCATCGGCCTGGAGGGCGGTCCAGGCCGGATGGGGGCCACGAGGAACACGACGCTTTGTTAGTGGATAGCCCTTAGCGTACGCCGTACTCTGCCCGCGCATGCCCCGCGCCAGGCGCTCTCCCACGCTCCGTGACACGGGGGGATGTAGGAGCTGGGAGCAGGGGCGTGCAGGGCTTGTGCGCCCCGCGGATCGTCGACGGTTTTTACGCGTCACAGGGTTCTCTGGTCGCGTTGCGCAGGTACCAGGTGACGAATGTGGGCGCCACCATGACAGCTTTTGGGGCATCAGGGGTGGGGTGCCAAGGTTGGACCGCGCAGCTCACCAGGGGCATCCTGTGCTGTGGGTGACTGAGCGCGGATATTCCTGCTGATGCGTTGCGGGCGCCACATGTTTACTCGAGGGCAGACAGGAGGAGGCGGGAAGGAAATGACAGGTGCTACTGCCGGGCCGCCTGGTGGTGATGTGCCTTGAACCAGCTTGTGACTTAACTACGACGGAGCGTAGCGATCGGAGTTGCTAAGGCCGGTTATGTGCGACTGTTGTACGACCTGGATCCATGCGGCGTAGCTTATACGCTGCGGCTCAACTTGTTCAGGCATTCCGCCTTCACTTTGTTGAGCCTGTTTTGCCAGGTCGAGCCTAGGCCCCTCCCTCCTTCCCCGGCACGTCCCTTGGCAGCTCCGGTTACCCACCCCGGCTCGTTCGCTGCCTATATGACACTCGGCACTCCACATGCCTGACAGCGTTGCCGCTAGGTCCAGGTCACAAGGAGACAGGAGCACAGAATGTTTTCAGTGAAGTGTCCCTGTGTGATGGGACGTACGGTATGGACATCGAGCCTGCCTAGCACCGCGTTCCTGCCTGCGCCAGGAGGCAACGAGCAGGGAACGCGGGAGAAAGTGGCTGCGGACGATGGGCAGGTTGGGAGAATAAAGACAAGTACTTAAATTAGTATAGGGGGGCGGCCTAATAGTCATCAATTGCTCCACTCCCAATGATTTTTGGCGCCCTTATTCCGCAGAAAGTGAGGAATGAACGATGAAAGTTGGAAAGAGAAGTACGATTGAACACCAATAAGTAGCCGAGGAGCAAACAGACCGCCAACATCCGTTGCTCCTCCGCCGCCATCATGCCCACACGCGCAGCCACGCACCACCCACTTGTCTGGCACGGACAGCCAGGGGTGGAGGGGCTGGACGAGGCATTGGGGAGAACGCGCGAACGCCCCCAACACAGCATGACCGGCGGCAGCAGAGTGCAGAGTGGAATGCAGGTAGCTGTACGTGGAGTGCGCAATCTACTACCACAATACCTCTGGCGAAGGTAAGGCCTCCACCTTCCCGCACATAAATGAATGTGAGCCCTAAACAACGGAGGTATGAATACGGTAAGCCGGTCTCTTCGTTGGGAGGGGCCTGAAGGACGAAGCACCATCGGATGTGCGCGGGGAACGTGGGAACGGCGCCCTCAAAGAGGGGAAGGCGTCCGGCTCGGGTGCCAGGGCGCAACGCGCCAGCGCGATGCGAGCACCGCTGGAAGCCACTGGAAAATGCACCGCACCGTAAGCGCCGACGCAGTCATTAACCGCCGGCGAAGCGCTCAACGCGCCGCCATCGTCGTCGTGCCTCGTTAGCATATACATACCCCTCACCTCCCTGCTCCACCACACCGACTCGCCTCAGCGGCCACCAGACAGGCAGGCCACGTCTACTTTTGCGACTCGCCCCAGCGCGCTGCGAGGCGGCCATCGCCCGCGGAGGCACCTTATGTATGCAGGCAGGCGCAAAGGGCTCGGGCCGACGCAAAAGGCAAGGCTATGCAAATGCACAGGATCCCCCACCCATCCAAAAGCCAACATGGAAGCAAAAGAATACGCCCGACGGCCCGCGCCGCTTCATAAACCCATGAGGGTCGCGTAGCGTACAAAAGCCCGCCAGAGGTAGACGCCTACCGGCACTGCGGGAAACCTCTCCTGCGCGGTATCGACTTGTATGTGCACACGCGAAACGTTCCCTGGCCGCGGTCCGAAGCCGCTCCGCGGCATGCCATGCAGGAGCGCTGCACCCGCTAGGGCCCGCACCGGCCTCGGGCCCACCCCGCAGGGCCAGT
Organism: Gonium pectorale; assembly: GCA_001584585.1. Taxonomy (NCBI): domain Eukaryota; kingdom Viridiplantae; phylum Chlorophyta; class Chlorophyceae; order Chlamydomonadales; family Volvocaceae; genus Gonium; species Gonium pectorale. The sequence goes on from LSYV01000072.1 coordinate 94,609, forward strand.
GTCACCCACGGCCCTGCCGGATAGCAGGCATGACGTCAAGCATCCAGCTCGCCCCATTGTTTTCCGGTCATGAAACAAACGCAATCAATCTCGGACCGCCGCCCACGGTGTGGGGACGGTGCGGCCTGGTGCGCGCGCGTCAGACAAAGTAGCGGTCCGGCGCTCCACGGCACGGCGATCGGGCCCTGCACCCGTGCCCGACACACCCGGGCGGCGCGGCCTGCACAGCGCCACAACCAGCACTCTTCCTAGGGTCATATAACGCCTCCCTCCCACAGTCCACAGTCGCATACAAATCTCATCCGCCACAGGCCCTGCCACGCCGTTGCTATATCAACCCGGCAAGCCCCTCTGGCCCTCTTCCGAGACTCGTTGCCGCTCTGCCTTCCGCCACGACTCTTCCAGTCGCGCCCCCGACTAAGCCAGTGCTGCGACGGGGGCACTTGCTGCACACAGGGCGCTCCATGCTGCCAGCCGTCGGGTTATGTTCCGCTTCGCGGGACCAAGGGCTCTGTTCGAGGCATCTTGGGCGCGAGGTCTATCCCTTCAACCCCAAAGGATGAGTTGGGTACAAGCAGTGAAAGACAGGCGAAGTCCAAACGGCCGCCAAACACAACCTCCCTTTGCTCCGCTACAATGCATCACCAATGCCGAGGGCACTACCAAGTACCGCGCCCCTCCGGCGCAAACCTCCGATAACAGTTTGCGTGCAACGCTGCCACACATGATATACCGACAGCATGAGGACGTGCCCTATCGCCAGGAAGCGACCATGCTAGGGCATGCACGCCCCCGATATTGAGAATAACGACACGGGACTGTTAACCAAGGTGCGAATAAATTCCAATCTCGTATACTGGGAGATTCATACAGGACGCGAACCTCCCATCTTTCACATCGGCCCGAGGACACACCGCAAAATGAGGCGACTATCCACGCATTGGTAAACGCCGTGACATGGCTCGACTTGTAACCGGCCGCGCCTTGCAGTTGCCCTTGCGACGCTTCTTCTTGCCTGTCGTGTACCCCTGCTGGCTTGCTGCACGTTCCATCGGCTCGCAGAAAGCACACCGCAATCCAAAGGCACGTGCGGCACGCAGGTGCGCCCCGCGTCCACCTTCCACCTCCCCCTTGTTGCTCACCCATATCTCTCCAATAGCGCCTCGGATGCGTCATAAGTTGAGCCAGCTAGTTGCCGACGGACATCAGCTGCGCCAGGAGCTGGGACAGCGACGACACCAGCTGCTCCTTGTTGACGCCCTGGTCCTGAAGACGGGCCACCAGACCATGCAGGTACGCCTGGTCAATGGCACCGCAGCCTTCAGCGGAACGCCCCATGGCTTCCTGCGCCATGCCGTCAGGGGCCGGAGGCGGGCTGTTCGCGCTGGTCTGCAGGCGCAGCTGATGCTGCTGGTTCAGCGTTGCAGCATCGGGACCGACCCCCGGGTCGGCGCCACCGCCGGCCGAGTTGGGCGACATGGGCGTCAGCGTGCCGCTGTGGGTGGGCGAACCATAGCCGCCGGCGTCGTGCAGCGGGGGCGACACCACGCGGCCGCTCGTGCCAGAGTTGCTGCGCCGTACTGCGCGCGCCGCCGCTGCGGCGGCGGCCCCGGAGCCACCGCCGCCCGGCAGCGCCAGCGCGCCGCTGGCCAGGGCATTGTTCACCAACGGCAGCAGCGACTCCAGGCCTGCCAGATCCGTGCCCAGTAGGCCTGCTGCCTCGGCGGCGGCGCCGGCGTGCTGCGGGCGTGGCTGCTGCGGCGACTGCAGGGCCATGGGTAGGGCCTGGAAGTTGCCGCCGCCAGGGTCCGATAGCCGCGGTGGGGCGTGCGGGTCGTGGCCCGGCTCGTAGCCCATGTGTCCCATCGGCCGGTTGCCGCCGGGGCCCATGCTCGCGGGGCCAGCACTGGCCGCGCTGCCTCCGAAGTGGCCCATTCCGCCCAGTCCGCTGCGCATCTGGATCAGCGAGTCAGACTCGACTGAATTAATGGATGCGGTATGTCCCAGCGACAGGTCACGGCTGACGCTGCTGTTCATGGAGCGGGAGTTGGTCAGTACGCGCTCCAGTGACATCGCCATGGCGCCGCCACTGCCGTTCGGGCCAGGGAGGCCGACGCCCGCGACCCCGGGGATGGTGCCCTCGCGGCCGGAGTAGGCACGCTCAAGCGCGGCAGCGGCTGCCGACTGCAGCGGGGACGCGATGCCGCCGGCCAGCTCACGCGACATGGCGCGCTCCATGGCAGCAGCGTGCGCGGCCGCGACACCGTTCACGCTGTTGAAGGCGGCATTTGCTGCAGCCGCTGCGGCGTTCAGCTGCGCGGCGCCCAGGTCAGAGGACATGGCGCGCTGCATGGCGCTCGCCGCGGCGGCCGCGTGGAAGGGCGCGGATCCCAGGTCGGAGGACAGCGCGCGCTGCATTGCTGCGGCGTGCATTGTGCCGCTGAGCTCGCTGGACAGGGCACGCTGCATGCTGTGCTGCGCCGACATAGACAGCAGCATGTTGGCGGGGTCATTGATGCCATTGAGCGACGGCCGTCCGCGCATCATAGCGTGGCCTCCCATGGCACCCAGGCCCACGTCCTGGAGGCCGTTTAGGGAGGTGCGCCCGGCGAGCAGGCCGGACGGGTCGGGAAGGCCGCTAAGGGAGTGGCGGCTAGGGATCATCATCGCTGACGGCGCGTCGGGGATGCCCGACATCGATGCGCGGGCCGCCAGCACCGCAGCACTGTGGTCGCCGAGGCCGGGGGACATGAGGTCTGGCAGGCCGTTGACCGAGGGGCGGCCCGAGATCAGGGGCGTCGCGTCGGGCAGGCCGTTCACTGACGGGCGATTGGAGGGCGGCAGGGGGCACGACAGCGCCTGCTGGAAGGCCGAGTTGAGATCTGGCATGAGGCCTGGCATCAGCGGAGAGACGGCCGGGGGCTGCAGGGCACTGGGCGGCAGCAGGCCGCTCTCTTGCGCCATAAGCAGCTGCAGGAGGTAGCCGCTCTCGTCGCCCTTCTCCTCGTCAGTGACCGGCACGCAGCGCAGCTCCTCGGCGCTGTGAGCAAAGAAGCATATGGAGCGGTTGCAGTTGCGCCCGAAGGAGCACAGCCGCGTCTTGTACCTGCAACAGTCGGGCCGTTTCTCGCTTAAGTTTCTTACGGAACGCCGCCGGTCAGTCGGTCTCTTCTCAAGCAGGCAAACCTCAAGCAAGCCCTCCGAATTGCACTATAAGGCCGTGGGTCACAAAACGCGCCGATCCACTTTCGATGTTGAGTGAGCCCGACTCACCTGGACGGGTGGAGCCAGTGCTCAAAGACATTGTGCGCGTAGGAGCACGAGTCACCGAGCGGGCACGTTTTCTTCTGCAAGGCACACAGGGGAGTAACGGGCTCAAAACTCCTCTAACCAAGGCCTCACGCCCGGTGAAGGATGCAACCAGAGAGTTGTTGAAAGTGCATTTGGGCTACTCCAGTTAGGCTACTACTGCTCCGAGCAACCAACAGCCCTGCTTGCATTCCAATTCCACTCACCGCCTTGACGAGCGGGCACAGCACGGCCTTATAGTTGATAGCCCGAGGGCAGCGCCGCCTCGCGGTCTCGCCAATATGCGCGCATGGGCACAGCGTCCACTTGTGGGAGTAAGTTTTTGCGCAGGGAACCACCTGCAGCAGGTCGGTGACACATGAGACAATGTCAGGGCTGGAAGACCCTCGGAAATGCAAGTTAACGCTGCCTCGGGCGGGCGTCGGCCCCGTTTCTGCTCAAGGCTCGCGGCCAACCGCCCAACGCCCTTTGCCATCGGCTGGGCATAGGGACAAGGCATGGCGTGCTCTGTGCAGGCCGGGGCGGGCTCAGGCGGCGTGTCAGCCCTCCGAGGACCAACCGCCCAAGGTGCCAGGAGGAGGTCCCGCCGTGGGGCCCGCGGCTCGCTCCCATTACGCCGGCTTTGCTTTCTAAACGCACCTTAAACTCATCCGTCCAAAAGCTGTCTGGCAGATTCAGAGAACGCAAGAGCGAGACACAGTCCTCCGGTCCAGAGCTGGCGCTCCCGCTTAGGCGACGCAGGAGGGCCTCGTCTGCCAGCAGGTGGCACAGCTTGGTGCCGCCGGCTGCTCCGGGGACAGGCTGACCCGGGGCCAAGCCCAGCATTTGCATGTCTGTCTCTCAGCAGTGGGAACTTAACTATGCGTTGTCGTTTATTATACTTGTGCCTGCAGATCCATGTTTTGGCATTTGGATGGGGAGCGGCTGGCAGGAAGGGACCGTGCTTGCAGTACATGTATACGGAAATCGCTGCGAAGTCGAGGCATCGCTGGACGCTGAACGAACGTGCGCTGCACGCCGTGACGGCACACATCAATCTATCGCATGAAAGTGCGAACCCCTGTCCCGGACGGATTTGCAGGCCCCGCCGAGTCGCCCCCCCCCCCGCCGGTTACCCGGGGGTTACCCCCCACAACACGGTCCTCTGTCATGCGCCCATGGCTGCTGGATCTCCCATACTTCACATATTCACCGATGGCAGGTCACGGCAATTTGAGAGGAGGGGCAACAATAGTTGCAAGTCCATTCCAGGTTTCCAGTAGCGCGCGAGGTAAGAGCCTGGCCTTTAAGTACAACACGACGAGTCTGCCTCTGTTGAAGCTTGCACTAGCTAAGCTACCGCTTATGCCAGGTACGTGTGCAAAACGGCCATAACTCGCGCCTGCATCAGCACCCCAAAATGCTGCCTGCTTTTGCGTGCTGTTGCACACCCCCTGGCCCCTCACTATTCACACCGAGAGAGATACCGCCCGGCGCCACTGTAGTGCCAACGGGTCATGAACATCGAAGCGCGAGCAACACCGAAGCGCCCTGGTGTGCACTACCCCAAGAAAGGTGCGCATGGCCGTGCGTCTTCCGCTGCACGTCCCTAACCAGCCGCCGATTGCCGCGGGCACTAGGAGCAATCAGACGGATGTAGGTACCAGTACCTCCCGCAGCCCTCGCCTGACACTGCTGCTGACCCCAACCGTCGCGGAACCGTGCCACGGCCGCCTCACACCACAACTTTGACAGGAATGATGTACGCTCAGGTAATGGTGGAACACAACTGCACTTCCTTCGTTCATGGTGGAAATCCACAGTGGAGGTCCCCATGCAAATCCCACCTTGCGGACGAGCTACGACACCCGCCTGGCGGGCGATGGCTCCAGCGCAGCCCCGAACCCGCTCCTCACCCTCTACCGCATCCCCTGCAGCCCACGAATAACACACATACACACCCAGCGGACCTTAGCCAAACAACGACCCACGCCTCAACCTCACGCCACGACCTTTGCAAGGAAGGTCATGTCCAGAATCTTCATGTCGTTGTTGATGTCGCACTTGACGATGCCGTCTGCGTTGTCGATGCCGATGAGCACGCCCTTGACGCCCAGCACGTCGGCGCTCTCGGCCTTGATGACCTTGACCTTGTCGCGCTTGGAGGGGCGCACCACCGCCAGCGAGCGAGCGTCGTACGTCTCCAACCCGGTGGAGCCTGCACGATGGGCGCGATGAATGTGCACGGTGAGACGTGGCGGTGGGGATATTCAAGAGTGCACGGCCAGGCGGTTATTGGGGCAGGGGGGTCACAAGGAGCGCAGGGCTCAGCGCAGAGGAGCTCCGGTTGCGGCACCACCCAAAGGGCACAAGCCGCCTCCGTAAGGCCGCACTCTCTTCATGGTCAACCCGCCGCGTCAAGCCACACACTGGCACTAGCCGCAGAAGCCAAAGCTCACCGTCCGGCGAGAAGCCCGTCTCCTGGCTGAGCTCCCCCGGCTGCACCGCCATGGTGCCGTCGGGCGCTGCGGAGCGGACCACTGCGAGCCGGCCCGCGGGCGTGGTGACCAGGATACCGGCCCAGTGGGTGAAGTCCTCCACGAGGCCAGCCAACGCCGGGGTGCCCGCCTCCAGGCCGCCCATGCCTGATGTAATTTTGGGGTGGCATGGGAGTTGGCGAGAAGTTCTTCCGTGAGAGGACGTATGGGCGGCCAACAGCAATTTCCCCGAGGAAACTGGGGAGCTTCACACGCAAGGCTGGAAGTGGCGCGGCTACACGTTGGTTCTTGTAGCGTGGGAATGCCACAGGCCGAGCGGAGAGCAGCAAATTGCAGTAGCCTGAATGGCTGGGAGGGAACACACTCCCCGCTTTACCAGTACTGCAGGAGCGCTGGGCGAGGCAGTGCCGCAGGCTGGGCCGGCAGGTACCCGTGCCAAGGAAAGAGTCACCCTATCACGTCCACATTCGGACGTTTGCAGCATCAATACTACCCTCGCCCTCCCGGCCCCACACTTCTCGACGCACCTGGCGTCCCGGGCGTGTAGGCGTGCCCCGAGGGCGTGTAGGCGGGCGTGAAGGCGTGCGGCATGCCCGGCGTGGGCGCCGTGAGGCCGGGCGTGCCGGTAGGCGCGTTGGTGCCGGGGGTGAAGCCCCCGGCGTCGTAGGCGCCGCCGCCAGGCGTGGGCGCCGCGTCCACGCCGGGCGTGGGGGCGGCCATGTAGGGCGTACGCGCCAGGCCGGGAGTGGGCGCCAGGCCGGGCGTGCCTGTTGCGTGGGCGTGCGGGGACGGGGGCAGGAGCGAGGGAAGTGCACGCGAAAGGCAGGGTTGGTTCTTGCACGTGGGCGGGTGCGCACTGGGCGGGACCTCGAGCACCTGCACCATCCCGGAAGAGTGCCCTTAGACAGCCCTCCACCCAAAACCTCAAAAGCCCCTCAAGTTGTAACAGTGCGCCCGGCCTCAACACCCTCGCGCAACCCGCTCACCCGCCATACGCTGGTGGTCGAGCGGCGTGGGCGCGTGCATGGCATCCCCGGGAGTGTAGCCCTGCGGCGTCATGGCCGGCGTCATGGCGTGCCCGCCAGGCGGCGGCAGCTGCGGCGTGTGCGCCGTGCCGCCGTAGCCCGGCGTGGGCGCCGTAAGTGGCTGCGACCGCGCATCGCCGCCGTCGCCGTAGTAGTCGTCGTTCTCGCCGCTCGTGTGGTGCGCGGGGGTGTATGGCGCGTGGGCGGGCGTGTAGGGCGCGTGCGCCGGCGTCATGGACGGGTGGGCGGGCGTCATGGAGTAGTGCGCCGGCGTCTGGCTGCCGGGGTGCGCGGGCGTTTGCGGTGGGTACCTGCGGCCGCGTCGCGGGGGCGGGGAGGAGGGCACGGCAGGGGAGGGAGAGGGGCGAAGAGGATTGGCGCGAGGAAAGGCCGGCATCGAAGGACTGGGAGGGGGGAGGTTGGGCTCTGACGTGCACACGGACCCAGGGCTTGGCCCCGAACTCGCTGATGCGGTGACGCAGCGACTCGTCTGCCGCTTGGCACTGCCGGCTGTTCGCGGCACAGGTTATACCGGCTACAAGCAAGCACCGTGTGCCTTCGTTACGCCACCAGACATAATCCCCCCCGGCGTTCTGCTGACGGGCCCAAACCACCCACTCCAGGCCCGCCCTCGCTCCCCACCCCCCGTTTCCGGCTCATACCCACCGGCCGTCCTCGCGCCCCGCCTGCGGCCCGTATCCGTAGCCGCCGGGGCCGCCCCGGTACGCGCCCGCCGCCGCACCGGCACCAGCGCCCGCCACGACCGAAGCTGCGTTGCCGGCGCGGATGGCCTCCCCCATCGTCACGTACTCCATGGGCACCGTCACCGGCCGGCCCGCCACGGCGTCCAGCTCCAGCTGCACGTGGGTGGCGGTCTGCTGCTTCACGCGGCCACGGTAACCGTTGTAGGGGCCCTTGACCACGCGAACCTGTAGGGTTGGTTGAGACCAAATATTTTCACCAGAAAAAAAATCCATAAGCCTGCCATCCCCGGAATGGGCCCCAAAGGCCGAAGCGGGCCGTCGCCCCCTGAAAGGGACAGGCAAGGTTGTGAGGGTTGACGTCGTGTTGCGCTAGGGACATGCGACCCACATCAGACGCAGATTGGGCCGCTTCGGGGAGTGCGTGGGGATGCACAAAGGTCGGCCAGGGCCCCCGTCACGTTGCACTGCACCGTGTGTAGCCCCCCTAGCCGCAGCCCCTGTCGCCACACACCGATGGTCCGCTTCGAGCGCTGCCCACACTCTTCAGGGCATGTGAGTACGCGGGCGGCCGAGACCGACCAATTCCTTTTTTCTCACCGTCCAAGCCACCGCGCTGAAGCCCACCCCGTCACCCACCACTTTGCCGACGAACTGCGAGCCCGCCTGCGCATGGTACGACCGCCCGCTGAAGCTGCCTTGACCACCGCCAAAGCCGCCGCGCCCGCCGCCCATGCCACCCATGCCGCCGCCGGCGCTGCGCTGCGGCATCGCCATCTGGAACTTCCCGTCCGGGCCAATGCCGCCGCTGCCGTACGCGCCGCCGCCGGCACTGCCGCCGGCCGTCGACGGGTCGTCTGGCCGCGGCGACGCTGGGGTGTAGCGGAAGTACCCGCCGGCGCCGCCGCCGCTTCCCCCGGGAGATGGCCCGACGCTGCCGGGGGTGCCGCGGAAGCTGCCGAGGATGGCGCTGGCGCGCGCAGAGTTGGAGCCGCCGGCTCCGCCGCCACCGGCGCCGCCGCGCAGGCGGGTCGCATGCGATCGGACCGCCACGTAGCCGCCGTTCTCCGCCAGGTCCTTGCAGTGTAAGAAGAGCGTGCCACGCCAGATGTAGGCGACGGAGCCGCCGCGCTCCTTGTGGCGGCCGGTCTGGATGATCACAAAGTCCTTCTCCCGGACCTGCGGAGGGCGGGGGAGTCGGGGTCAGAAAGGGGCTCGGAGGGAGATGCCAGGGGCCGCCGGACGGGTTGACAGGGGAGTTGTTCTGAAAGAAACAGAGTTGATAGAAACTGGTCGCCAGCCGCGTTCGCCCATCAGGGGCAGGGGGAAGGAGGGTAGGAAGCGATTGCGATCGGTTGCCTCAACACCGCACATCTCCAAGCCTGAAGTGGGCGGGGCGGGTTAAGGAGCGTGGCGAATCAAAGTTCGTATCAAGCCCCAGCTCGCCGGCGTAGCCCTGACATCCTCCGGCCCCGCATTCCCGCCCAGGGTTTCCACCTGGAACTGCGTCCCGTTCCTTCCAGGCGCCAGCCCCAACACCAACAGCCGCAAACGGCACTCTGCCCTCTGCCCCCCACGCCCCACCCAAGCCCTGTTCTTACCGGGTTCCCCGCCTGGTCCTGCGTCACGGGCTTCTGCTTGTAGCTGACCTTGCGCTGGATGTCCGTCAGCCGGCAGAGCCGCACGTCGGGCTGGTCTGGATTGCCGTTGTTTGTGAGCACCTGCGGGCAGGAACGGGCGGCCGAGGAGAGGGACAGCGGGGCAGCGTCAGGCTCGGGCGTAACGGGCCACCGCGCGTAGTGGGAGTGCGCTGTTGCGTTGTTGCCGCTGCCGCCTCGCCGACTGTCGCGCGCCCCAATGCCCCGCGCTGCGCGCCCTCTCGCGGCAGCCGCACCCCTGGGGAACTAACTCACGCGTGCGGCGTCCTTCTCGATCTTGACCACCACTCCCGCCGTGCCCTGGTTGAGCTGCACCAGGTCGTGCAGCTGGTACTCGCCCAGCATCTCAATGCCGCTGGCGACCACCTCGCTCTCCGTCAGGTCGCTGGGGGAGGGGAAGAGGGCAGCGGGAGGGGAGAGGGATGAAGAGAAGCGATAGCGTGGCGGGCGCTGTGCTGCGCTGGTGCTGAATGCATGCAAAATAGGCGCGCCAAAGCGGTTGGAAAGCGTCGAAGGAGGAATGCATTTGAAGGGGATAGGGGCGGTGGGGGTGGTGGGCGGCGGTGGCTCTTACCCCGGTCCCGACAGGCCGCCCAACGGCCTCCGACGCGCTTGGTTCCCACCGCCCGCTCCTCTCCATCCCGCCCTTAACCGCAAAACCCAGCACCCCGCCACCAACCTCCCTACCGCGCGAAGACCTTGATCTCCTCGCGCGTGGTGTCACTGATGACGTAGCACAGCCGCTCGTCCACCCGTACGACCATGCCCGTGTCGCCGCCGTACTGTCCCGCCAGCACGCGCACGCGCTGGCCCACCGCAAAGACCTTGGCCAGCTCATCCGGCTCGAACTCCACCTGCAGGGGTCAAACAGCCGGCGTTGATGGCCGTGAATGGCTGTTCCCACCCCCCCACTCTTGCTTCTAGTTGCATGCACACACGAAGGTGCAGTTCTGGCACATCAAGTTCTGGCACATCAAGACGAGCCGTTAGCAAGTTAGTCGGCGGAAGTCGACCAGAGCACGGCACGCCACTGTGACGAAACTGTCCCCTAATGCATGTAACATTATCGAGCACCTTGTCCTTCAACGGGGTTCAACCGACCTCCTCGGAGAAGCCCATGATGGAGGGGATGGCGGTGACCTTGGTGCCATCGGCGGATACGCCTGTGACGCGCGCCTGCAGGTTCTCCAGGTCGCCCTTGATGATGCGGACCTGCGGGTGCAGGGAGAAGAAGGGGTTAGTGAGGTTGGACAGCATTCTCACCAAGGGCTTGACGCACATGCCGCCCCGTGGAAAGCAGGGAACGTACATCGGAGCTACCAAGGAGGTATCCCGATAGGACCATTGGGTGGGAACTGGCAAGGAGCAAAGTTCTGGGGCCCCGCGCGGCCCGGGGCAGGTGGCGAGGGCGGGGCGGCCCCTGGCGGCCGACCCGCCCTCCCCGCCTGCCCCACCCGCCCTGGCAAGCAGCGTCCGCCGTACCTTGTCGCCCTTCATGAAGGTGCCCTTGGTGGAGGCGGTTCCGTCCGTGGGCAGGGTGGCCATGAGGCTGGACAGCTCGGTGCCGGGCGCGTCGTCGTCCTCACGTGTGGCGGCGGCGTTGAAGCGCGCCACCTCATCCAGCCCGGGCAGCGTGTCGAGCACGTTGAGCGTCTGGTGAGCGGGGGGTAATGAACAGGAAGGCCACGAGCGCAGCGGGGAGCGCCGGGCGGGGCGGGGCGGCGAGAGCGGGGTTGCGTTTAAGGACAAAGATCGGCTAAGAAAGGGCTGGTGAGTGGGGGGCAATGGGTTAGGATAAATTGGGGAAAGAGCGGAGTGACGGTGCACAGGGATGGGTTGAGCTCGCGCCCCGTAGGCCCTCCTTCTACGGGCTCTGCCAGAACTTCCTCCAGGGACGGCCGGGCCGCGGGCCACCGCGCGCACCTTGATGCCCACTCTCCGCAGCAGGTATCCGCCCACGAAGGTGTGGCTGAGCACCTGGTAGGAGGGCATGCCGTCCTGCGTCTGCAGCCGCTGGACCAGCAGGCCTGCGCGGGTGTTGCCGGCGACAAGCGGGGGAGGGGGGATTTGCGGAGGAGGAGGGTTTAGATACCGTTGTGCTGCGCGCCAACAGCAGTCGTCCCGGAGGAGGAAGACGGCAGGCCGGACGGAGCAAGCCGGTAGGAGCCGACGCCTGAGAGGTTGCCGGTTAGGGAACAGCAGAATTCGGTGTAACCCGCTTTGCACTCCGCTCTCCGCTCGCGTAGCTGCCTTGTGCGCGCGTTGCGGCCCCGCGCTGCCCGCCATTTGCTCACCCGCTACTCGCGCCTCCTCGGGGTTGAACACCTTGGACACCGGCCGCACCGTGGGGGCCCGACCAAACGGGTTCTTCTTGCGCTGCTCCTCAGTCTGCGCACAGAGCGTCCGACAGGCGTCATGCAGTGCGCAAAGGCATGCTCGAACAAGCCTCGCCGTCCCGCTTTCCTGACCCACACCCCACCTCTTTGCTTCCAACTCCCACGCCCAACCCGCCCCAGGTCCCCCCGGCGGCCACTCCCATCCCTTCCCGCTAACCCACACCCCCGCCTGCCCTCGGCCTGATTTCCGCTGCCAGCACCGTGCTGTGTCGCCCCATCTAGAGCGGCCCACCAACCGGGCAGCTCGGTTGCGCCGCCGCTTCAGTGGCGCAGCCTCCCCTGCCCTCCCAACCCCCCACTCTGCGCTGCCTCCCTCACCCTGTTGGCCAGGGCCGCGAAGTCCAGGCGGTGCAGAAGCTTGACGGTGGCCCGCCCCGCCACGGGGTCCACGTCCACCACGCGGGCCAGGTCGTCCTTGTACAGGCCGCCGCGGATGCGGACCCACGTGTCGCGAGCTGCGGGCAGGGCGATGGGGAGGAACATGACGGCGGCATGGGCACAGCGAGCGTGCCCTCTGCCCTGGGAGGGGAGGTTGCATGCCCCCCGCCCCGCGCGTTATGCCGCCCTCCGCCCTCCGCTCGCTACGCACACGCCCACCATGACCACTATCGTGCATTGCCTTCTGCGCTTGATGCCCAGCCATCTCCCCACCCTTCCACGCTCATCACCGCCACCGCCATCGCCACCAGGCCCCCTCTGCTCACCCAGATCGTCCTTTGCCTTCTTGTTGACGGTGACCGCGTCCACCATCTCGTTCAGCGGCACCAGCTTGGCCCCTTTGCCAACGTACACGGTGCGCAGGCCGCGGATGGCGTCCATCACGTGGCTCTCCTTGGCGGCCTCCACGTAGATGAAGCCCTGGGGGAGGCGGATCGGGCGAGGACCAGGTGGGCACGGGTCAGGGGCGCGAGTAGGAGGGGAAGGGCGGGTCTACTCGGTCCATAAGAGGGACGGAGTGTGCAGGAAGCGTGTGACTATGGAGGAGGCGGAGCGTCCCACACCGCCGCAAAGGATGCTCGTCCCCGGTTCCTCACCCAGCTCACGCCGATGTGCCAGCGCCATGCGCCCCTCCCATCCTTTCTGCGACCCCGCTCCTGGACCCCGCAGTCCCGCGCGCGCTTCATGACCGCCCTGCCCAAGCCCCCCGTCTCCTTATTCCGCTCCCGCGCAAATCCATCGGTCGGGGGCCCACCGCTCCCTCACCGCAGCCCAGGGCGCCCCAACCCGCGCCCAGCCGCCCAACCCCCGCCCAGCCGCCCAACCCCTCCCATGTCATCGCGGCCCCACCGGCAGGTGGTCGAGCGCAACCGCCGACAGGATGCGCAGCGGCGAGCCCCTCTCCGCCAGCGTGTACGCCTTCTGCAGCAGCTGCACCACCGCCTCCCGCTCGTGGCCGGCCTTGCAGGTCACGAGCCAGAGCTTGGGGTCGTTAGGGGTGGGCAGCAGCCCCTGCTGTCCCACCACGCCCGTGTCTGCCGTGTCGGGGATATCCTCGCCCTGTGGTGAGGAGGGGAGGGTGGCACGAGGGAATACCGATTCCAAATTTAGAGAGCAGTCGCGTGACGATGGGGCGGCTAGGACGCTGTGCGTTAGATTGGGGTTCCGTGGACTGGTGTCCATCGCAACGTTCAGCCGGCTCTGGGGGCTTGCGAAGGATGGAGCCTGGGCCCGCCGTCAGCCGCCGCGTGGGCTGCATCCAAACGCCACGCCACGCCGCGCTGCGCCGTGCACATGCCTCCATAGCGCACCGCCCACCCTGCTCTCTCTCCATCAGGTCCATAGCCACGCCGGCTGGCAAACATCCCACGCCACCCCGCACCCCACATCCCACGGCGCCCCATCCCAGGGTGCCCCAGTCCCACATCGCCTCGCCCGTCAAGCCCGCCTTCCGCCGCCCCAAAACAATGCAGCTGTGTGCCCAAGCCTTGTACACAAGCCATCTTCACTACAAGCCACCGACCGGCCCTTCAAATCCGGAACCCCCAACAGACGTGTAGAGACATGTTCCCAAGCCCTTGAATGGCCGCCGGTGTATGTAGTGGCTGCGCCGCGGAAGACACGACTACTAAAGGGTTGACTGCACATCCAGCCACTATCACCCTGAGGAGCAACCCTGAGGAGCATTCGTAAAAACATCCCTCAGCCGCATCTCAGATTCGCAATACCGCACCTCGACACATTTCCGCCCATACCGTCCATGCCACCAAGTCACCCCCTTGGGACCGTCGCTGCGCTCCCGAAGACGCCGTTCCCTGATGAGCTGCAGATTGAGGTCCCTTTACTGCAAACAACAGGCCCCCACAGGCTTCCGACCATGGGGCTGCCTGGCTCCCACTCATAGACTCTTAGCGCTTAATACTTCGCAACTCCAAGCTCCAGACCCTCTGCTGGGGAGGGTCTCTGCGCACCTGGTAGTCGCGGTATCGCTCCTCGATGCGCCGCAATATGTCCTCCTCCCGCTGCGTGTCCTCCTCCTCCCGGTTGATACGCCGGTAGTTGAGCGGGGCGGCGGCGGCGTCCGGAATCTCCACATCGCGGTCGTCGATCAGATCCTCGGCGTCCTCCTGCGGGGGTCGCGTAGCGCGGGCATGGAGGTCAGGGTGAAGGAGGGCGGCGGGCGCAGTAACGAGGCCGCAGAGACGGCGGGCTATGTCCCCACCTCGTCCGCCCCAAGGGCTGAATGGCAATGTCCGCGACCGGCAGCCCGCCGGGTGGGTGCGGGGTGCTGCTTGAAAGCTCTCCGCATTGCCGTGTTACTCGCCCCCCTCCCGAGAGCCCAGGCGCAGCGGCCCAAGCCCGGACACGCGCCGCAAGCCGCCATGCAGGCTGGCCAGGAGCTGCAGCTTGCGCTACGCAGCTGCCTGTGCACAGTGAGACTCTAAGCCTGCACAATAATGGTGATGCGCCCTGCATGTAACGCCGCCCTAAGCAGCGAGGCGGCGACGCCTTAAGGGAGGCGGCCAGGGCCCTCTGCACCATACGGGCCTGTGGGACAAGCGTGGCGCATGACCCGACGGCCCAAGACAGCACCACCAGCATATCCCCAGCCAAGATCTCCTGGCACCCGTTTTAGGAAGCTGGGAGCTGTGTATGCTGCGGTCCATCGGCCTCAGGGATCGCCCCCCTTGCGAGCTGAGGTCCCCCCCTGGCCCCCCGGGTCGCTCACCTCAACCTCCTCCTCCTCATCCTCGTCGTCTACATCGGCAATATCGTCGATGAACACCGACCGGCCCTTCTTCTTCTGTTTGTCATCCTCGTCCTCCTGCTTGGGCAGTTGCCAGGCTTAGCTAGTGCGTCACTTCCGATCCGGTGTCCTTATGTTAGGAGCCCTCGTCTGGGGTTCGCGCACAAGCGTGCAGCCGATGGCGCCGGGCAGCTCGCACCTCGTCGTCCTCCTCCGCAGCTTCATCTACGAAAGCTGATCCGCGCCTTCGCTTCTTCTTGTTACGCCCCTCGCCTCCCTCGTCGTCGCTGTCCTCCAGCCCCTCATCCTCCAGGTCGTCCTCAACATCATCTCCTGCGTCTTCATCCTCATCATCATAAGTTCGGCGCTTTTTGGCCATGTTTGGGAGCTCTCGCTGAAGTAGTCTAAACTGGTTGAGCTAAATTGTTGCTGCTCTAGGGCTACTCTTTAACGCTTCGCATACCGAGCAAGAACTCAGTTGCACATTGTGGGAACTGTTTCCTGCTTACGCGTCGTACAACATAGTGTGCGCACACGGTGTGTTTCGTGCGCTTACAAGATTGCTGTCTTCCCGCCTTGCCTCCATGCCACAGGGCCCGCCTTTTCGCCGGCACAACAAGTTGGGAAGGGGTCATCCTAGCAGCCAACCTCCTACTGCATCTACCCGTGCCAGGGCTGGCTGCCGTTCATCTCTCCATGGCTCTCACATCCTCTCGTGTCTGCCGACTGTAACTTGCGGCCACTCCCAACAATGAGGCTCTCACAAACAAAATTGCACAGTAACGCGCCTTCAAAATCTGCACAGCGAAGCTGCGCAGCGAATTGTGTTCTGTCACAAACGCTTAAACCCACCACCACCACAACATAACTTTCGGGCGACCGCGTCCCAGCTGTGCAGCAAGCCCTCAATCCAGACGCCACAGGAGGGCGGAAGGCCACTCGCACAGCTCCGAAACGAGCAACAACAGAAACCACCACGCGCAGACTACCGCAGCTGCCCTCACCCATAGACCCTATCAGCAGGGAGGACGATGCCCCGCCGCAGACCGGTCGCAGGGCGCAAACGCACCTCGTTCATATACCATCCTGTTCACCAAGCTCTCGACGGCAAATACAACGCGTCCGGGCTGCTCCGGCCGAGCCAGTCACTCAGGTAAGCGCGCCGGCAGCCAATCCTGGCGCTTTGCGCCACTGTGCGCGCCATGTTGCCGCCTCGCCGCCATAGAAGGGCGCAGAGCGCCCCTCCTCCAGCCTCGGGGCTCCATCAGGCGATATCCGAACATCGAGGTACACGCACGACAGAACGCTCGTCCCTTACTCGTCCTTCTTGCCGCCGAACATGCCGCCGAAGGCGCCGAAGGTGGCCTTGACGGCGTTCCAGTTGACGACCGGCTCGTCGTACTTGTCGATCAGCTGCTGGAACTTGGGGCTGGCGCGAAGCTTGGACAGGTTCTTGTCGCGGCGGATCTGGTCGAAGTTGTCGAAGCCCGAGGACATGGCAGCGTCCAGGGACTTAAGCGCCTCCTCAACCTGGGTGGGACGGGGATGGAGGCGGGTTTAGGGACGGGACAGATGAAACGTTCGATTATGCATGGCGATAGGGAATTAGGGTATTCAGCGGTGCGCACTGCCCTCCTGTACTGCATCGCATCCTTGGCTTTCTCACTTCATCGTACACCTTCCTCGTAGACAGCTTCTTTCTTCTCTCCCATCGGCGCCCATGCCAGCCGCCTCGTCAGTTCCATCCCTCCTCAGGCCCTCTGCAAGGCGCACCTCCCTCCGACTAGCACGCGGTGGCTGCGATGCGCTACCTCCCCCGCTCCTGCTCCACGAGACAACAACTTGGTGGGGGCGCTGCCTTTCCCCTCCTCAACAGTCTCGTCCCCCCACCCTTCCCCCTTCCCACCAACCACTCCCTGCCGGCAGTATGCCTGGCTGCCCTGCAATCCCGAGCCCCGGCCCAGCTGGCCCCACCTGGTCCAGCATGCTGTAGCAGCAGGCGATGTTGTACTGCGCAACCTTGTAGATGGGCGTGTTGCGGGAGAAGTTGTCGCCTACGTAGTTGCGCGGCTCCATGGCGATGATGTTCTCGAACTCAACCAGGGCGGCCTGCGAGCCGGACAGGGCCGCAGTGCTGTTTGTTGAGCTGTGTTACCACGTGTTTATTATGTATGAGTTGCAAAAACAACTGCTTTTTGCGTGGAGGCTATGCACAGTAGAAGGGGCGTGCGGTGAACGTGCCCATAGGGGTGAGCTGACGGTCACAAGGAGGCGCAGAACAGGCACGCGGTACCTACGCACTGCCTTAGGATTGTATGTGTGTGGCTGGGGGGTGAATGGCGATTGCTCGGGGCAACGACAGCGTGACAACAGGCACAAACAAAGGGTCATCGGCGAGGTTTTCCCCAACATCAAACTCAGCTCTCTGCCTTCCCTGCTAGCGCCTAGCTGCTGGCGCCCAGCTCGTCGTTGTTCATTCTCCTTTCCATTAAACTCCCTGCTAGCGCTCGCACAAGCGTAGCCACCCCATCAAGCGGGTGCCAGTGCTCACCTGGATGTCGTTCTCCTTGAACCGGGCCAGCGCGTCATCGAACATCTCGCGGCGCTTGCGCTCGTTCTCCTTGCGCTGCACGTAGTTGCGCGCCTGGATCTCCTTGGTACCCGCGCCATAGTTGCCGCCCGCGCGCTCCTTCTTCCACATCTTCTCGACAGCGTCCAGGCCGTCGTCCTGCGCGCCAGTGGATGGGTGTTGCGAGGAACGAGGGGGTTTCAAAGCATGCTGGCATGAAGCAGCAGGATCCTGTCCACCGGTGAAGGGGTTGATGGGTAAGAGAAGAAGGGGGCACCCGCAACAGACAAGCGTCGTGGCGGCATGAATGCACGTATGCTCCAGGTCACGGACTATGCAGGGGCGGAGTGAAGGTGAGCGAGAAGGGGGAAGGGTGCGGGGCCTACGGGCGGGCGAGCGGGGAAAACCTGGGGTCGGGCATGCTGCATGGGTGCGTCCTCGGCCCCTCGCCCTGATCGTGGCGGCTTGGGGCGGCTGCCATGGCAGCGAGGGATGAAAAGGCTTGCTCCACGGCGCTGTCGCCACCACGACCCGCAGCGGGAATGCGGTGAGCGGCCGCTGGGCTGCACCAGCACGCCCCGGCCGCTACCGTCGCTGTCATGGCTGCTGCGGCCTCGCTCGGGTTACCCCCAGTGTCACCCCGGCCATAGAGGCGGATCAGGGAGCAGAGCTGGCTAGTAGCCGGCCATCCCGAAATGGATCAGCGTGCCAGCCTGCTCGCAAGAGCTCAGATTCCGTGCCTTGGCCTCCTGCAGCGAATCACTGTTTGATTGCGGCCGCCATCCCGTCCAGCGGGACTAACACCTCGTTCTGGCTGAGCAGCCGAGCCTGCGTTGGCTGGCGGCCAGGACAGCCCATCCCCGTTCCATGCGGGTGCAGGCCAGGAGCCGCCACAGCGCACACGCGCTGCTACTGGTACCTGCCTCCCGGCCTCTTCTTACCGCCACGTGCAAGCCGCAAGACATTTCGCAGGCTCCGTGTCCACACCTTCACGACGAGAATCTTTGTTGCCGGTGCCGGCTTCTCGCGCCCTGGTAAATGCTCATGGCTGCGTGGGCATTCCGTACTCCACAACACCTGACGCGCCTAGCAATCCCACTCCCTGCAAACCCGCGCCCCAAGCACCCCCGTTCGGTAATTAGTAGGTCCCCACTTCAGAGCCGCGCAACTCCTCGCGCTCGTCCTAGGCACCCGGTGCACCCAAGAAGAGCCCTCGAGCCAGCAGGACACTCCAACCGAGAGACCAGGCGCGGCCGTACCTCGAGGGCGCTCAGGTCACCGAAGTTGCGCTTGAGCTTCATGTACACGGTGCCGCTGCGAGTGCGGATGGCGTACATGATCTGCGGGGTAGCCGGCCATGGGGGGTAGTAGCATTGGTCACTGGGGGTGCACCACTTCGGTAGTGGATTCACGGGGAGAGCTTGAGGGGGCCGGACCCCGGCACATCACATAGGCGAAGCGGCCGTCGTGGGTGAACCAGGCGAACATGGCGGCCCTCCAACCGTCTTACGGCGCAGTACGGCGCAGTGGCCCGCATCGCACCCCCGGCAGGTGGTTCCCGGGTCCGACGGAGCAGCTCCCGCCTCAGCGTCAAAGCTGCCTCCCCGCAGACCTGACTCCAGCAGCGCGGACTGGCGGCCGGCCCGCGACCAAGGCCCCGGGCTGGTTCCAAGCGAGCATGCGGCCCCTGAGCCAACAGCGTGCGCTGAGGCCCGCTGTAGTCCAAACATCATGACATGCCGAAATCTTCGTTTGCCCCTGTGCTTGCAGATGCGAGTTCAATGTCCACGGACCTCAGTTACAAGCTCGGCAGGGAGGAAGCTGCCGGCCCGTATCGGTTAAGTCCGGAGTTCTTTAATGTGCGGTGGGTCTAGAGGCTCTCCCCGGTAGAGGGTGCGGGGTGTTCCTGCTGTAACCACCGCGTGCGTGCGCCACAGAGGCTCTTCGGTCGGGTGGGAGGGAGAGTGTACGGCGCGGCCGCCCCCGTGTTTGCGCCTCCGGTTGCCCGAGGCTGTCCTCACCTGGCCGAAGTTCTCGGCCTTCCAGACCTCCGAGCCGAACGAGGCGCTGATCAGCACAATCTTGTCGCCGGGCTACAAGGGCGAGGAACGACGCGGGCAAGGTACGCGAGCGGAGAGCAGGAAGTTACTGATTTGCAGGTGCGAGGGACTGACGGGGGCGGACAGGTGCTTGAGCGAGGCACGAGAGCGGAACTGCGGTGCGCACGGGTATGCCCTTCAAGACTGCGGGTCCACAAGATACAGCCCATCTAACACCAATGACGCGTACTGTGGTGCTGCATACAATGCACTGCACAGTAGTGAGCATCATAGGAGCCCCGAGCACTGTCCTACACAGCACGTCCCCCCGGACCCCAACTTAAGGTAACCCCTCACACCTGCACGCGAGGGTCGATGTTGCCGAGCTTGGGGTTCACGTCAATCACGTAAGCGCCGCCGTCCATGCCGCGCGCGAACTTGAAGCCCAGGGGCTTGGGCAGGTCGAGCTGCGCGATTGCGCAACACCACGCGTTAGAGCACGGCTCCCGCGAGCGGCGACGACCCCCTCCATCTATCTATGTCACACCTCAATGAACTCGTCCTCGGTAGACGTCGCGGCGGGGCCAGCCTTCGTGCCCGCCTGCGCCTGCACCACGACTTGGCGCCTCGCCAGAGCCTGTGGGTGAGATACCGTATGGTAACCATACTTATGATAACCAGACACTGCATTACGAGCAGTTATGCAGCAAAATCCGGGTGTGTGGACCTCCTACCTTGGGGACCGCAGCCGCGCTGGCGAGCGACGCCGACGTCCTGCATGCAATCATCACATGGATTACTTGCCTACATATGCATGGGGCTGCTGCTCGGCTGACCTCTCGACGGGGCATCGCACGATGGGATGAACCACCGACGCGACTGGGAGCGCGCTCACGGTGCTAGCCACATCGCGGCGAAGGACAGGCTTGCTGGCCAGCATTTTGTCTCGTATGGTGAAGACTGCAGCGCCAGGAAAAGCACTCTATCCTTGCAACTGGGTCGCTCTTCGCGACCGCACGATAGAGCCGTGCTGCACGGCAAACCGTGCCAAACCCAACTCATTTGATGGATTAAGTGGCAACCACCGGTTCAAATACATACATCCGATACATGCCTGTATCCTTGCATCCATAGGGAAGTGTCACCCCGCACCATCGCAGACCTCCCCATTCACTTCCCATACCCAGGAGGGCCGTCCATGAAGTATGGGTCCAAAAAAGATGAACCCCCTACCCCCCTCCACACCCGGGCAACCAGCCGCCGCCCTTGATCGCCCCATCGTCCGAGCCCTCTTCTCCGCTGGACAGCAAGTCAACCGCCTCCACGGCACCCAGCCCAGCAGCGCGCCCAACCGCCTGCATCTACTCCTGCTGCTGCTGCGCGGCGAAGGTGCGCTGCCGCGGCGCCTAAGCAGCGGCGCATTCGTGCAGTTTGTTTGTACTCCCGTCGAACTGCTGTCCAACTGCCACAGATCAGTTACGCACCCATGGTCCAGCCAGGTTCTTCGGTGTATCTGGCGTATCAGCACGCAGACCGTTGCAGCCCGATGCTGATGAAGGGGTAACGCGCGGTTGACGGCGTGTACTCAGGGGACATGCCTGTGTCCGATCTCGGCTCACATAGGTTCGCTGTTGCCAATTGGTATCGCCCCCTGGCGAAGAGCGTGACCCGGGCAGTGTACGGCGTGCACACTCTGAAGTACACGGAATGGGCTCGTGATCTGGTCCTCACATATGGCCTAACCACGCGAACCCTTGACGGATCAGGGCGCCAGAAGGGGCAGTGGATTTGGAAGGCATTGCCGGAAGGGGGCAACAAAACCCCTATATGCACAAGCCATGAGCGTCTGCACAAGCCATGAGCATAGTGCGCCTGTCGTTGTACAGCCGCGCCCGAAGCCGCCGCATACCATACGCACTACAGATGCGTCCAAACCTCGAGGGCCCATCCAATTCCGTTACGCCTTGCCCGCACAGTCAACGTCGGCAATGTCAACGTACGATGCTACAACAATATCATAACGTGGACAGGAAATGCATGCACCCAGTTATGTCTCCAGAAGGGCACCTCCTGGCCAACGGGTATACCACAGCGTCCGCTTCAGCAGGGCCCTAATCCCATGCCAAAGGCCGGCATAAGAGCTCGCGTGACCAGCAACGGGACACCGCGCCCTCTTGAGGGTTTCAAAGAGAGACAGGGAATCAGCCGGGCCGCTGCAGGTGTTCCGTCACGATGGATAGAAGACGTTGAGCACGACGCCTACCCAAACACGCGCGTCTGGCCCGACAGGCCGCACGCTCAAACACCAGCCCCACGAATACTACCAAGGCCGGGTCGGCACACCGCCTCTCTGCACGCTGCAGCCACCTCAAAGCCAAAGCGCCGCAGCCAGCGCGACCTCCGGCACACTACAGAAAGGTGTCACTTGGTACTCGTCGCACCAGTCGGGCTGCCACCCATGCCCAACTTGAGTGGCGTGCACCCATGGAATTCCACTGCGCCCGTAGGCTTACATCGCCTCCGCGCAAGGCAACGTCGTACATCAACGGCATTGCACGGGCGTGACCACAGGTTCAGCGGCCTCGTCGCGGTGGTAGTATCCCCTACAGCCACAACCGCTAGCGATGTCAGGAAGCACCCCGACGCGGGAAACATTTCACGTCCCATCGCGCGAGGCTTATCCAAGGCAGAGCACAGCCTCTGAAAGCATGTAAGAAACCAATGCAGGGTCCCTCCATGCTCACCGCTGAATGCCTGGCATGAGGAGCTGAGCGCTTACGGAGCAGTGCCGCACAGCCCCGCACACCCTGTCAGCTTCATCGCAACAGCAGCAGTATGCTGTCATATCGTTAGGCAGAGGTAGACTGCTGCCGTTATGTTCGAATCCGGGCTGGGGTTGGGTGCCCCCTCTATGTGTTTCGAAGCCTAAGACGCGCCTAACCACCTAAACCCGTCAAACCCCATCATCCCGCCTCGGCCCCTTACAACACCCTTCTTCGCCGCCTCGCGTGCGGTTGGGTGACAGATCATCCTGCGCGGGCGTCACGCCGCCCGACCCCAGCTCCAGGTCCTGGGCGAGCCTCTCGCAGCATTAAGCTCACGAGCTGCTTGCACGTCTATTGCTTCTCCTTCTTCTTATCCTTCTTCTTGAGGGCGTCCGCCATCGCGCCCTTGACGATGATCACCATGCTCTGAGAGAACTTGGCATACTGCGTCGGGCTGACCGTCGTCGAGATGTGCCGCTTGCCGTCATTCGCCCTGATTAGGCAGACATACTCCGCCTTGGGGTCTGGCTTCTTGCTCTTGCGAGGCTTCATATTTGTGCGCTTCATTGTTACCCATACCGACCCAGACTTATTGCGCTCATACATCTTGTGCAGTTCGCTCAGAAACGGGTCAGGCTCAAGCAGCACCATGATAAGAGGTCCAGGTGTGTAGTTCGCAGGTGATACTCAGCGTGCAGCAAGAGCGGCGGTCGGTGATGCTTTCAGCGAGAGTTGCAATCCCGCTGTGCGTGGGGCCGACGGCATGAACACACCCAGTACGACAGGTAGGATGGGTACGTGGGGCGCCCGTGGGGGGTCTGCAGCAAATTCAAACGCTCCAACGAGGGAGCCACACCTCCGCGGTCAATCCAAACCGAAAGTGCGACACATCCAGCAGGGAGGGCGCAGGGTGGATTGGTACACGGCGAGGCGGGCAGGGCGGGCGAGGCAAAGGAGCACAGCATGCAGGCGGCACAGCTGTTGCCTTGCAGAGATGGCCATGCGCGTCCCCCGTGGCCCAGTGCATGCCAGATGGGCCTGCCTACAGGGTCGGTGAAGGGTGCCAGTGCTGCCAGACACATTCCGCCGAATCTGGCTTGTTCCATAGCTGATGGCCACTCCCCATGCTTCCGCCGGGCACATCATCGCAGTACACCGGGACACTTTGCCCGCTCGCCTGGACCATGAAGCAACCTCTCATTTCCTAGCGCAACCTCTTCTACCCTGCTTCGTAGATGGTGGGAAGCCGCGGTGCACCAACCACATGCCGTGTCACGCAGCGGAAAGGCGACGATCTTGCCTAGGCGACGAACCTGCCCCCTTAGATCAGGGCCGGTGATCCTCCCGTACATAAAGGGATACAACCCTCCTGCATGCATAACAGGTACTCGGGGTCCCTTTTCCCGACTGGCCCACTGCCAGTCGCCCACCTGCGACTCCCCTGCCACACGTGCACCGCCACCCGCAGGCACACGCCCAGCCCTACTGCCGTACTGCCACGCCGACCGCAGAGCAGTGGCCTGCAGCCACGGGAAGTCCTGGGATGGCCCCAGCTGAGGGGTTCAGTGTCAAAGGGAGGGCATGCGTGCGGCGTACGAGTCGCCAGCGGGGCACGTACTGCCGGCCGCGTACCGGCCGCGTACAACGCCTAACGGCATAAAGGACTTGCCCATTCTGGTACTTGTGTCCCCATACGCTCAGTCCCAGATCCTCCACATCTTCACCTAGTATGCGTTGTAATACCGGTAGCTCCAAGGGACGAGGATGCCCACCCCGACTCGCGGGCCCGCGGGTCGAAAATGCCTGGGTTAGCAACGTTCAGCCCCGAATCCATGCTTGAGGTTGCCTGACGACTATATACGGGCTTCACGCCAATGGATCTGCAGGCATTTCAAAGCAAGATCAGTTCGACGACCCGAGGCTTCTAGGTGCCAACGCCGCAATGGCTCGCCTTCCCGGGGATGCTCGGAAAGCGCTAACCGGCTTGGTTGAGGCCTCACAGCCGCTGGCGAGAGCCCTGTCCTCGTCGACGGGCCCAGACGAGTCCCCTTTTGCGGCGCTCAGCTTGGCGGAGCTGCTTCGCCTAGAGAGAAAGCTCAGACGCAGCCTAGATACCCGTTTTGCACTGGCGAATGACGGCGGGGGTGATGCCGTGGCAATGGCGCTGCTGTCGGAGGAGCGCCTCGGCCTGACGCTGCTGCACCTGGCGCTGTCGGCCGTGCGCACAGCGCCCGACCGGCTCGGCACCGATGCAGAGCGCACGGAGACGACGGCGGAGGTCGTGGCCAATACCTTGGAGGTCATCTTATGGGCCTTGGGGAGGGCAACAAATCTTCACGAGTCCGTCCCCGTAAAGCGCGCCGCCAGGGGCTTCATGCGGCGGCTGCTTGGGGCGCAGACGCTGCAAGCCGCCGGCCGTAGCCTGGCAGTGGTCGGCGGGGAGGGGCCTGGAGGGGCGGCGCCGTCGGACACGGCAGGGGTAGCGGATGTAGGCGCGGCGTCGGCGTCGGAGCCGCCCTCGGGCAACGGAGAGCAGCCCGCGGCGCACGGGCAGCGGAGCCCGCCGCTGCATGCGGGGCGCTGTGCGGGGGGACCGGGGGACGGCCAGCCGGCGGACCTGGCCGCAGCCTCGATCGCTGGCTTTGTCATTCGAACCACCGCCGAAATGGCGGACCTCTCGCAAAGTGCCTGGTCTGCCTCATCGATGAAGCCGGACCGGCAGCTGGCAGTGGATCTGGCTCGAACCCTGGCCGACAGCGCCGCGCTGCAGCACGCCTGCCGCGTCCTGCTGCTCCTGGCGCCGCGCGCCCCCGCATCCTTGAGGAGCAAGGTCCTGCGTCCCGCGGCAGCAGGAGTGGGCATGGCCTTCTCATTCATGCTACGGCTGGGGGGCATTTGCTCCTCACACGATCCCGCTGCCGCACCCCTGCTGCGCGGCGCGACGTCGGACCGCTGCGTGCAGACAGCTGCCTTGGCGGTGGGCCTGGCGGAGCTGTGTGCGGCGGACGGCGGGCCCGCGTACGGCATGCCGCCCGGGCTGCTCCGCGGCCTGGCCGCCCTGTTTGGCGGTGAAGGAACCGGCGGCGGAGTAAGCAGAGGCGGCGGTGCTAGCGGCAGCGGCAGGAGCGGGGCTGCGCGTCCGGTCACAGTGACAGGCAGGAGCATGGGGTTCGCGATGCGACTCGCGTACCCCTCTACTCGGCGCCTGCCGGCGAGCCGGCGCGCATTGCTCGCCATTGCGCTGCGCGTCTTGCGACTGGCGGTGGCGACGGTGGAGGCGGAGGCGGAGGTGGAGGCGAAGGGAGGTCCGGCAGCACGCAATGCCGACATCGCCGGCAGCGGCGGCGCCAGCACCGGCACAGCCCAGTCCAACTCGAGAGCCCCAACCGAGGGACAGGCGGCGGGCGCACGGGCCGGCCCTCTGCTCCTTTTGGGGTCATCCGGGGTGCCATCAGGCATGCCGTCAGGGGTGCAGCACGGCTTCCTTGAAGTCCTGACATCCGCTCGATACATGCTGAGACTGCCTCCCGAGTCCGGGCCGGCAGCGGTGGCCGAGGCCGCGGAGCTGTGGCGGCTGCTTGGCCTGGGGCTGCGGTGGCGGCGGGTCTGGAGCGAGGAGGGCCTTGAGGAGACCCGATGGTGCCGGCAGATATGCTACAGCGTCAAATCGTTGGCGGAAGGATGCATTTTGGCAGCTGAGACGGGTGAGCCGCTTGTGGCGGAAAGGACTAGAGGTGCAAGTTGCATCCGAATGGTACGGGTTTGGCCCCTTATTCGTCAGGGGCCTCGCCCGTGCTTGGCAGTAGCATCCTCGAGCAATTTGTTCACAGCCCTTGCAACCCAGGTACAGCTGCTTCATTACTTGTCGTACTGGATATGAACTCACAACTAACAATCCCTCGTCCCTACGGTCCTCCAGCGATCAAAACTAACAGCCCCGCTCCACGCACGTACCTATGTGCCGCCGTTAGGTCCCAAGGACCTTACCCCTAAGCCGCGTCCGTCTCTGGCGGCGGCGCAGGCGGGCGGCGTGCTGTCCCTCACAGAGATGCTCCTGCGGCGTGGCAATCGAGAGCACGTCCCGGCGGCCATTACCCGCGCCCTGCTCGGCGGCACCACATTCGACCCCAGCGCCTTCCTAGCGCCACTGCTGGCGCACGGCGAGCCGCGCCAGGCGGCGGCGCTGGTCGCTACCATCGGCAAGGTGCTCACTCGGGCTGACCCGCGGGTCGTCACCGTCGCTGCCTGGGATCCCCGGAAGGACACCCAGCAGTGCGTCGTGAACGCGGCCTGCGACCTGCTGACGTGGGGCCTCCGATGGTGGGAGGAGACCGCCGCTGCCGCTGACGATGCCGCTGACGCCGATGCCGACGCCGCAGCGGCTGCTGCAGGGGCGTCGTCGACACCGCGACTGCAGCGACGGCTGGCGCGCGTCCTATCGTGCGCCGCCTGCGCCTGGATACCGCCGCTGTCGAGGCTCGTGTCCTCCGCGGTTCAAGCTCTGGCGCCAGGGGCCAAGGAGGGAAGCGGCGGCAGCAGCCCTCCGCCCGACCGCAAAGCCTCGGCCGCCGGGGCGTTCACGCTGCTGGGGGCGGTGCTGCCCTGGCTGCCGCTGCTGGCCCGGGCGCGGGAGCTGCGGACGGCAGCCGCCGCCGGCGGGGCGGCAAGCAGGGGTGGTTCTGACAGCGGCGACGTCCGTTTGGGAGGCAAGGCCGGCGGAGGTGAAGGCGGCGATGGCGGCAGCGGCAGCGGCGACGACGGTGATCTCGATGGCGATGGCGATGGCGGCTGGCGGGAGCTGAACGAGGCCTGCGCACCGGCACTGCGGAGCCTGTGCTACAGCCTGTGCCTCGCCGCCGCCGCTGCGCCAGGCGGAGCGCCTGTCGGCGCGCTGAGGGGGCTCGTGGCGGCCTGCGGGCTGGTGGAGTCGTCACCGCACGAACCCTGGGACACGGAAGCCGACGGGGCGCCGCTGCAGGCCTCCTGGCCGCCCGGCGCGCTGGGTGCGGTCGCTAAGGAGCTGAGGGCGGCGGGTGCACTCGACTCGGCAGCCACGGCGGAGCGCCTGGCGGCGTCGCTAGCCCGCCGGCACCCGGGGGCAGCAGCGGTGGCAGCCGAGTCTCCGGCCGGTCCGGCTGCATACGTGCCGGTGGGGGAGGCGGGAGGCGGAGAGCAGTCAGGAGGTGAGGCGCACGCAGGGCACAGTGGGGAGGAGCACGAGGACGAGGAGGAGGAGGAGGAGAGGCATGCGGGCCGGCGGGCGGCGCAAGGCGGTACGCTGCCCGTGGCACTAGAGTCCCTGGCGCGGTTGCTGCTGCCGCCCTCCGAGTCCCGTCGCACGATGCGGTCCTGCGGCAACCCCGCCTGCACCGTGCTGGTGGGGGACAGCGAGGCGGAGCGGCCGCCCCTGAAGGCCTGCGCGGGGTGCGGCACCGTGGGGTACTGCTGCCGCGACTGCCAGGTGGCGCACTGGCGGGCGGGGCACAAGGAGGCGTGCACGCGGGCGGCGGGGCGACCATGCGTATAAGGGGCTGTTGCAACAGTGTGGCAAGCCCGAATGACGGAGGGGTAGGGCGAGCTGCGGGCGGATCACAAGGGGTAGGTGGGGCCGGTCGGGCGGGGCCGCGTGGGGCCAGGTGCCCCAGCCCTGCCCCTCGTCTCGCCGCATGGATGGCATTGAGCGGGGGGCGGAAGGAGGGACCGATCAAGTGATGCGGGTGGGCACAACGTAGCGGAAGAAAACCACCCTGGCCAGGTTGGACAGGGCCAGAGCGGGCGCCGGAGGTGTGCAAGTAGGAAAATGCCGAGGAGCATGCCGGGCAGGTACGGACGGGTACGGCCTTACAGGTGCCCAGGGCTGCCGGCCTGAGGGTGTGTGTGCGCGCGGATGTGTGTGGCGAGGGTTATGCCAACGCCGTTGTTGCCGCTGGTAAGGCTGGGGTGCATGCATGCGCCCTGCATGCGTGTGCGTCCGTGGCCAGGGGCACGCCCCGGGGCCGTTACGTTGCCGCCGTTGGGGGAAAGCGTAGAGTGGGTTGCTCGCGGGAGCAGATATAAGACCCAAGGCTAGTTGAGAGCCGCCTGACGGGGCAATGCAGTTGGTGCGGGCATAGATCAGATGCATAGGCGTCAGCCTCGAAAGTAGTACAGTTGTCCCGAGCTAAGGGCTGCAGGCCTCTTGGACATTCGGCCTTTGCAATGAGAGCTTGCATGATGTGCGAGCTGACCCGCTCAATGTTGTGCCAAGCCTTCCGGCTCGCGCCCCGCCCGTTGCGCGTGAGGGCAGACTGGCTCAGCAAGCCCGGCTGGCGGCCTGGCGCTGTGAGGCGAGCCGGCCCTGTGGACCGGACCCCGCGTGCTCGAGTGGGCCTTACTTATGGGCGCAACGAGCCATGTCGCCAGGGCATGTGGCCTCAGGTCGTCGACCGCAAGTACAGCGAGACGTCCCGACGGGCTCCGCAACTAACCGTGATTGCTCCGCAACTACTTTCATCCTAGCTGCACCACACACATGTACAGGCCGCGGAACGTGTTTACCATACTGGTACATGCACGAGCCCACCGACACCAAGCGCTGAGCGGCAACGGCAGCAAGGAAGACTGTTCTTCACGCCCTGACCTTGCCCGTCCCTAGCGTCTTGAACGGCCCTTATTACGCCCCCTCCCGCTTCTACAGCACGGGCCTCCAAGGCTGCTCTTGGTGCCCTTTCAGCAGCTGGAGCCTCCACAGCTGGTGTGACTGCACCCTCCCCACGTGACCCTCCCGGCGGGCTTCATCCTCTGAATGACCGGCTTAGCGGCCTTGGTGGGGCTGTGGCAGTGTGATCAGAGGGCTAATCGGACGATGTGGTATTGCCTTCGGGTGAGGCAGTCCAGCCTGGGCCACCTGCTAGCATGAATCAAAGCCGCCAGTAGCTGCAGGACGCCGGTAAGGACGCCGCCAGTAGCTGCAGGACGGGCCTGTGGTGAGAGTGGCCATTGGTTTCAGACCTATATTTCCAATGCATGCGGGATATCGACTGAGGTTCAGCGCTTTTCGGGGTTTGGGGGCAGATCGTACGATCGTACGGCATACGGCACGGGAAGCAACGGGTGTAACGGAAAATAGTTGATATCACCCAACAGCTATTCACGTTTGCGCCTAGTTGTATCGTACCGCACTCAGCACCCGCCACTGTGCTTCTTTGACTTCGAACGGTCTGACATGGACTGACGCGTCGCGGCGCAGAGACAGGTTACTGCGAACTTTGTTCCCGACAATCCTCGATAATCTACTGACTTGGTGGCATCCTTATCAGGGGCAAGAAGGCGCGACCCCTTCAACTACACTCTCAGCCAATAACAAGGTATCAGGCAGCACCTAGTCGTAGTACCATAATGTGATATGTGTTGGGTGATTGGTCTCGCGTTTGAGTCTCAGTGCGAGAAACGCGCTTCGGGAGGGTGGGTGCCGCATGGTGGAGGCCGGCGCCCAAAGCCCCACAGCAGGGAGCGCGGTTTCCGCGCCGCAGTCCCGCGCCCTGCTTACTCACATCCAGATCAAGGGAACACGGTTACAGGGGTGCACATGGACGGAGACCCTGTACGTGTACAGCTGTAAGCATCCTTCCACCCTGCCGCACATCTCCCCCATGCCGGCGCAACAGGGCCCAGCAGCAACGGAGCGGCGCGCTACTGTCGAAGCAGCCAGGGTTGCAGGATGGGGTGCGGCGCGTCGCGGGACTCGGGCGACTGGGTCAAGGTTAAGACCACGGGCGGGGCCACAATTGTGGTGCACAAGGACACGCTCAAGCCGAAGGCAAGCGCCGCGGCGGTAGCCAAGGCGAAGGAAGAGAGGGCAGCACAGGCGGCGCTGGCAGCGCAGGCAGCGCAGGCAGCGCAAGCAGCTGCGGCTGTCGAATGCGTTCCTGTCCCACCTCCCCCGCCTCCGCCTGGTGAGCAATGGAGCGCTTGATTTGCAGCCTTGTCTTCGCGTCGGGTTGAGTTGCGGCTTATTTGCGCACCGCGGTGCATACGCGCCTTCAGACCCTAGCAGGCTAGCAGCACCACCTGCGGCACCACTCCCACCACCAGCGCCATCACCGCCACCCCCACCGCCACCCCCACCACCACCGCCACCACAACCGCCAACCCCACCAACACCCAGTGAGGTGCCCCTGGGCCAGACGCCCGCCCGCCCTCCCCGGCACGCAACTCCTCCCTGTCGTTGATGCGTGCCAGCGGTGAATGAGTTCAGCGCTCTCCTGCCCCGATCCCGCCCGCCGTGTGCGATCCCGCGTCACGCGTTCCCACCCGTTTCCCTTCCCCACTACCTCCCGCCCCTCCCGCGCACCTCCCGCCACCCGCCTCCCCCCGCCCGCCCGCAGAGCCCGACGTGCCCGTGGTCGTGACAGTCCCGGCTGCGCTACTTAATAGCTGCGCCTGCGCCAGGTGCACCGCCGCGGCATCACTCGCCGCTGCCGCCACCGTTGCCGCCGCAGCCCAGGAGCAAGAGGGTGCGTCCGGCCCCTGCCCCCTGGCCTACCCCACACGCGGGCCCCCCCAAGCTAGCGGCCGCCGCCGCTGCGTGGGCGCCTTGTGCAATCGCCCGTCGGCCTCGCGGCCAGGGAGCACCCCCGGCACACAGTCCACACACCCTCCCGTCCGCCCCTCGCCCGCCCGCCCGCGCACCGGTCCCGCCTCGCCCCCTCTTGCGCCACCGTTCACTCAAACTGCACCACGTGCCCTTCCGTGCACATTGCGTGGCATATCGAGCACCAGTGCTATGGGGACTGATATGCGGCGTGAGCGCCAGTCACAGCATGGCTGCCTGGGGGTAGCGTGACTCTTGCTGCGTTCGGATGGCGGCAATGCCCGTTCAAACACAGGGGGCGCCGACGCGCCGTCGCCTTCGCCCGCGCCCGCGCCCCCGCCCGCCGTCACGCGGCTGGGCGTCACGCTGCGCGGGCTGCGGCGCATCCGGCAGCGGCTGCGCGAGTTCTTCGGCGAGGAGCGCTACAGCAAGGTCTCCACCTCGGAAGTGAACGCCGAGTGGGTGCAGGTGAGGCGCGGTGCGTCTGGCGCGGCGCTCCGGGTCCGGCTGCGGGTCCCACCTCCCAAGTGTGGAGGGGGTGTGGCGGCCGGCGCGGCGTTTGCGCCTTGGCCGTCGGTCAAGGGCGACGTCGAGACCCCAGCTCCCTGCCGCACCCGGACCATCGCTGCGGCCCCGTTATCCGGCCCCCATGCCCGGCCCCCATGCCCGGCCCCAGTGCCCACCCGGCCGCTCGCTGTGCACGTTGCCGTACTTGTCGGGAATGCTCCGCGCAAGCAGCAAACGACCATCGTGACCACACCGGCGTGCCCATCCGGCCCCCATGCCT
Source organism: Gonium pectorale (assembly GCA_001584585.1). Lineage (NCBI taxonomy): Eukaryota > Viridiplantae > Chlorophyta > Chlorophyceae > Chlamydomonadales > Volvocaceae > Gonium > Gonium pectorale. The sequence goes on from LSYV01000072.1 coordinate 126,091, forward strand.
TGTGCCCGGGCTCACCCGGCCGCTCGCCGCTCATGTCGGGAGTGAGTACAGCCGGCGTGCCTCGTGTGTGCCTACAGCGCACACACGCAGCAAACCGCCATCGCGACCACGTCGCGACCGCGCCTTCACCCCACCACTGACGGGTTCTGCATAACATGCTGGCGGCCGGCGTGTGTGCTGCGGTGCGCGCTCCCCGCAGGTGGTGACCCGCGATCGACGCGTGCGGCTGGCGGAGGCGCCGGAGCTGATGGACCCGGCGGACGTGGGCACGCCGCTGTACTTCATCAGGTGGGGCCGGGGGCGGGCGGGCGGGGCGCACGAGGGCGTACGAGGACGTACGGGGCATGCAGTACGAATGCCTGAGAGGCGGGCGGGCGCGCAAGCGGGAGGGTGGGCTGGCGGGCAGGTGGAGGGCAGGTGGAGGGCATGCCGGAAGAGCGCGTTTGTGCGCTTGAGTGCTGAAGGGTGCAGACTGCGGAGGGCGGCCGCGAGGAGAGGAGAGGCACGCAAGGGCAGTCAGGAATGCTGGAGGGGCCCATGGATCGGCCCAACCTGGTACCACGGCGAGGCCAGCGGAATGGGCGCGTGCTCAACGTAGTTCGTTGGGGTGGGGTTCGGTGAGGTAGGGTGGGGAAAGGGGAGCCGGGCCGGGCCTGACCTTTCACCCC